>JAGGNK010007559.1:15403-193067 GCA_017590115.1 Montifringilla adamsi | reverse complement strand
CTGTGCGCGGCGGCGGGCGCGGCCCCTCAGGAGGCCGTGCTGCGGGGCCTGCGGGAGCCCGGCGGGCCGTGGGGCCGCCTGGACCTGGCGGCGCAGAGTCTGTCGCTGCCCACGTGCAGCGCGCTGGGCCGGCTGCTGCCCGGAGCTGTGCCCTTCGCCGCGCTGGCGCTCGGCGACTGCGGCTTGAGCGAGGAAGGTGCGCGCTGCCCGCGGCGGGGTCGCTCTCCCTCAGGGGCCGAGGCCTCTCGTGTTTGAGGCGAAGGTGCCCGGTCCGTGGCCGTGCGGGGTCAGGCACCCCTCGGTTCTCCCCCGGCGGAGGGCAGCTGTGCCGCTGTGGGCCGGGACGGACGGGACGGTCCGGATGGTTAGAGCCCGGCCGTGCCCGCAGAGCCTCTCTAGACGTGGGGCTTTTTCAGGGCTGAGTCAGGTGGATGTACGAGGTGACAGGTAGTTCTCTGCCCGGACACCTTTATGAGGACAGACAAACCGTCTCCTGCCCTGAAAGCTCAGGCTCAAGCTTTCCAGCAGCAGTGGCAGTTTATCAAATAATGAGTTTATCGTAGCCACGTCTGTTTTCATTCTGGTTAACAGAATGATATGCTGGGATGATATGCTGCCGGTTTAGGCAGGAGGTTTCACAGATGAAATAAACTTTTTTTTTCTTTTTCTTTTTTTCTTTTTCTGCTCAGGTGTAAGACTTTTGTTGAATGGTCTTTGCACCAACACCACAGTCAAATCTTTGGATCTGAAGGTGAGTCTGTTTGAAAAGAATTAACAGTGTTCTATGGTGGAGAAGGAAAAAGCACAGGCTTAATGAGAAAGAGAACTGGACAGTCCTGGTGCAGGATTGTTCAACAAGATGCGTACTTCTGTCAGTTTTTTGTTCTCAAGTGACTCATTTCTTGACTCGTTAACACCGCGTCACAATTTTCCAAAGTTACTTTGCAGATTGTCTTTATCCACTTTTATTCAGTTACTCTATTTTGATAAGAAGCTATTGCTAGGTACCTTTTGTCAGTTGCTGCTTGGGCAGATGAGGCATACGTAGGCTTTTTTGGGGATTTCTGTATTGATCAGTGAATTACTAGCTGTTCTACTTGTATTTCTGTCTTTTGACCAGTGTGTGTTTTGAACTAAGCATCTGCCTTCAGATGTGATTGTCTCTCTACTGAGAGTGACTTTCTGTCTGTATTCCTCTGGCATACAGCTATTTCACAGTCACAAACTGCATCATAACTTTCTCACTCATTTGTGCTAGTGTTAACAGTCCTTCCTAACGAAGTGTGTTAAAATAGTTATATTTATCTGGAATCGCCGTGTTCTGTCCCATTGTTGTCCATGCTGATCCTGCTATTTTGTGATTTTTGCAAGCTCTCAGTCATGGTGGCCTCGTAAGACCAGTGGTGTGTGTGGATCCACTGTTCCTCCAGGGTTTTCCATTTTGATACATGAAACAAATGCTGGTTGGACCATTTTTGCCCAGCTGAAATTGGCATTACAGCTGGGATGTGTCTGGTGGTGCTCGTGGTCTAGGTGGACTGGGACAGGCTTAGCCTACTGATCACCTGGGGCTTCTCTTTCAGGGAAATAACCTGCGAACCATGGGAGCTGAGGCTTTGGGAAAACTTCTTAAGCAGAACAAATCCCTCAGGAGGTAACAAATGTATCTAACTCTCTTTGTGCTATTCCTGCCGGATGGAGCACAACATTTGAAAAGGGTTGGGGATGTTTTTTGTTGGGGTGGGAGGAATGCCAAGTGGTGCAATTTCTTGTGAGGGGTGGGGCAGGCAAAGGCACAAAAACCGTAGGTGCTGTTTTCATGGGCTCTGGCAGCATCCTGCTCTCTGAAGTTGAGTCAGCTCACAGAGCTGGGTGATGACCATGTATCATTCAAGTTCACACAGCTGTCCACTGACCCCACGAACCCCAATCCTGTCTGATTTCCCTAGCCTGACCTTAGAATGGAACAGCCTCGGCATGTGGGAGGAGGGCTTCTCCTTTTTCTGCCAAGGGCTGAGAGCAAACAACTTTCTTCAGCGTCTGGATCTGCGCAATAACCAGATTAACCATCAAGGGGCTGGAGCGCTGGCCATGGCACTGACACAAAACACCAGCCTTCAGGAGCTGGGTAAGAGCTCTTTGCCCCTGTATACATATATGCATGCAAACCCACATGCATCTTCGGGTTTCTTACCTCAATTTCTTCTAGCTGGTCGGTGTCATTCCCAATTCCTGTCAGTCTAGAGTGCTGTGCTGGCTTTGTGCAGGGAGTGGTTACAGCCCCATGGCCTCTGGAGAGTGGAAACTGAAACTGGAATCCCTAGAACCAAACCTACAGATGAAAAACTTGTACTTGGGGCAGAACAGTCTTTTGTGGAGGAAGAAGTGTTTTCATTCCTATTTGTGGCATGCCTCATGACAGACTCTTGATACTTCATTCACACTGGCTTTGTCCTTATATGGAATTTTGCTGGAATTTCAGGAGAATGTGGCTTTTTGTCACTGATTCTTTCTCGTCCACAGATTCTGTCTGTGGAAGGAAGGCTCGTGAGAGCCAAATGTGAGATGCAGACTTTTAACTGTCATGGCTTCCTGCAGTTTACTAAAGATTTGTCTTTGTCTTTCCTGCTTTGTCACTTTCTCTCCCTCTCATTCATCTTGAAAGGGGCCGCAGTATTCTCCTGTGTGTGCTAGGACCATCTGGGATCTCAGCAGAAATGTGACTGCCATGGTGAAAGTTTGCTTTCTGTGTAGATTTGCGATGGAATAACATTGGGCTTCTGGGTGGCCGAGCTTTGCTGAACTGCTTGCATAGCAACAGGACCCTGAAGAGGCTGGAGCTGGCAGGGAACAATGTTCCTGGTGACATCCTGAAAGCTGTGGGTAAGTGTGATGTGTGTACAGTGATGGATCGCTTGACTCCTTTCCCAGTCCAGCACGTGGGGTATATAGGGCACTTGCTGCTCCAGAAGAGAGCTAACCCTCTTTCCCTCCCTTTCTCAATAGCATTTCCACAGTGCCCTATGTCACCCCCTCTTGTCCTTTAGTGAGGGCTAATCAAGTTGGAAGTGTCACTTTCACCAGCAAAAGAAAAAAAAAAATTTGGATTGAGTTATTAGAGATTGATGTGCCGTGTGAATGTGGGAGAACCTGAGACTTTTGCTCATAGTTTGCCTCTGATGAGCCAAGTTTTGATGTGGCTTACACAGCACATCCTGTGTCATTGTCCTGCCCACAGCAGAGTTAACAGCTTTCCTGAGGCTGGGGTGTTGATTACCCCACACACACTGCTCTCTTTGATCCCATCCCACCTGGTGATGTAAGGTGGGACTCTCTCTACATGGGCCAGCCTGAGAAGGGCAACTGTCCTGGTGCTTCTGATGCTCAATGGTCATCCTGAGTGCTGCTCTTCCAGCAGTGCTTGCTACTCTGTTGCTTTAGAAACTTGAGTGTGTTCTCCTGCTCTCTCTGTATCAGAACACGCCTTGGATCACAACCAAGACCGTGAGGCTATCCTGAGTGAGGCCCAGAACCAAGTGAGCATCCTCAGCAAGGAGGTTTTGAGTCTGAAGGATGAGAAGAACAAGCAGGTCAGCAGATGTTGGCAGTTCAAATGGGGTAACTGGAATCCTTTGCTTTCCCTTGAGGTTCCCACAGAGCACACAGTGACAGTATTATTGTGCACCTGAAGTTGCACGTGCATTTCTATGGGCAGGCACACAGCATGATTGAGTTAATTGAGTCCATCCTCTGAGCTGGTTTATTCAAGTGACAGTATGAGTATGGACACATCCCTGCTGAACATATTCACTCTGGGTTCTAGAGGAGTTTTAGTTATTTGTGCTTTCATTTCTTCTTCTGCAATTGGTTTGATATTTTCCAAGTGGTGTAAACCTAGATATGTTTTTCCATCTGACACCTCAGGATGCAGAGTCCCTTTAGGTGATGGCCTTATTCAAATGTGCTAATAAACCAATCAGACTTCCAGTTTGCTTCCAGTAGAGTGGCTTGACATGTCTTCAGCTGTTGCTGGGAAGACAAAGATGAGAAATTTAAAGGTTTGTAGCTGATGAAGTTAATTTTCTTACTGAATTTTGTCTTTGTCACAGTTCATGGATTTTGTGGATACTGTAGACAAGCAGAAAGAAGAAAGAGCCAGGAGTGAGAAGTGAGTTAGATTCTAAATGTTTTCTGCTTTTTGATGGCAGAATTGAGCACTCTCCATTTCCTGGCAGAAATTACCCACCTTTTTTTCTTTTCTTCCTTTTTTCCCCTCTCAAATGCAGAATGTCTGCAGTACGAGTCAGCCAGCTGCAGGAAGCATTGGATGAGCAGTACTCCATTATGAATTCACTGAAAACCAAGTATGAAGGAGGAAAACCTTTGTCTTCCCACTGTTTGTGCTGTATGAGCAGTGCTGAGCAGAGCTTCTAAAAAGGGGGATAATCTTGTAGGGTAGCTGGATTACTATTTTGGTTAGTTCTGCAGTAATATCCAGAAATTACAGTCAGATCAAGCCTTTGAGTTTGCCACACTAGATACTTAGCCTGCTTTTAAGTAAAATTACAGTGCATTGGTGTAAGAGCAAGTGAATTACAGAAGGTGGGAAGAAAGAAAAAGGATTGTGCAGATGGGATGGGGACATGTTCCTTGCATGGTTTGCAGCCTGGCAGGAATCTCTGCCTGCTTCCCCCAGCAGCTGACAGTGTTCTCTGGGAACCATTCCAGGTATGAAGGAACCTGGCTTGGGAACACTGGGGAAGAGGTGCTCAAAAGAAGTGTTAGATCACGCAGAGCCACATGCACATGGCTGTGGTTTCACTTCAAACACTGCTGAGCCTGCCTAGTTTAGTTCTGCCAGGTAAAGGCAGTGTTTTATGCCATGCAGTGATGTGGACATGTCCCTCTTGGACAGAACAAGCAAATTGCTTCTGCTACTCATGTTTAAAATCCTGTCTCTAATCTTAAACAACTTTGCAGTGATATAAAATAGCCAGCTTTGTTCTGTGGGAGCAGGCAAATCCTGCAGGGTTCTGGGCAGGGAAATTGGCTCATAGAAGACAGTGCAGGGCAAATGCAATGGGCACCAGAACACTGGGCCCTGAGAAGTCCCAGGTCACTGCAGTGCTGCTGTGTACAGAGGTCAGTGTGTTCTTTTCCCAGAAGCAAAAAATGCTTCATTTACATAGCCTGATTTCACCTACTGCGAGATGGACATTAGCACGTTGTACCAGGGGGCATAGAGAGCTTGCTGCAGTGTCTGCCTTGGAAAAGACTCCATAAAGTGCTTTTCTTTATAGGCTGCAGATGACTGAAGCTGCCCTGGCTCTGTCTGAGCAGAAGGTGCACACGCTGGGAGAGCTGCTGAATGCCATGAAACAGGAACAAAACTCCGTGGCTGAATGCCACCTCAGGGAGCTCCAGCAACAAAAGCAGGTGAACTGGCTAAGTCCTAGTTATGTTTGAGAGCAGGGCTATAGGTTATAACTGGTTTGTGTAGATTTGGGGGATGCTGGATGCAATAGGCAAACATGATTTTTACCACTAGTGCTTAGCTAAACCCACCATGACAGAAATTCTTGTGTAAATTAGATAGATAGTTGCCAGGTGTGAAGAGGAGGCCTGGTGTTTATGGTGTAGGTTGGATTTAGCTGGGTGTGATGTTGGTTGGCACAGGTTGGTAGTGCAAGAAGTAGGGGGAGTACAGTTTTTAATTTTGGTTCTGTTTGCAGGAAGGTGCTGATCGGGAAGGCAGGCTTTTGCATGACTTGTCTGCTGCTAGGGAGAAAAATCTGCTGCTGAGAAATCAGGTAGGAAACCAAGTCCAAGTCTGAGAGGTGGCACTTGAACATGTATAACATCTGCTCCATAGATATGGTCTCTATTCTGATCCTTGGTTGAGTGTCTCTTCATTGTCTTGTACAGCCAACTTTTTGTGCTAATAGGAAAAGAAAAACCTTTGTGGTGGCAATTTCCTTTTGTAGGTGGATGAGTTGGAGAGGAAGTGCAAAGTTCAGCAGGATCAGCTGTTCCAGGTGAAACAAGACTTGACCAACACAACAGCAGAGCTGAAGCTGCGGGCTGTGGAGGCTGAGGGTGAGTGGAGGAGTAGGAACAGCTTATGGACACCTGCAGTTGGGATCATTGTTCTGCACAGGCAGCTGAGGAGAAAGGGTTGGCAGAGTGTGAAAAAGTATGAGTACAGTGTGTGGCAGGAATGCCAGAATTGTGATATGCCTGCTTTTAATCTGCAGAACGTCTGGAAATGGAGAAAAGAAGATGTAAACAAAGCCTTGAAGACATGGAATCCCTTCGGGTCAAAGAGGTAAGGATGGGGTTTCTGCAGCATCCTGGTTAGTCTTTCTTTGGTCCGGACATGTATCACCAGGGGAGGTCATTGTTTGCTGTAATGCGCTCTTAAAAAAGTTTAAAAGCTAGTGGGCTTGGATTTATTCTGGGAATAATGGGCTTGAAGAATAATAATTCTTCAAGCAAAACCTGACTGAAGAGATCACAAGACTTTCTACCAGTAAGATCTAGCTTTCAAGAGTATGGGCCAGAGTGGTATGTGATGCACAAAAGAGGCTGGGAGGCTGGCCTTCATGTTGGTCTGTGCACAGAGGTAGTTACAAATAAGGAATATTTTCCTGCTTCTGAAATAAATACATTTTAATGTTTTAATTGCTTATACACAAGCAGTCCTTTAACAGGGCTCAGCATGCTAGTTCCTTCTCTGTTATGTTTCAAAGGGGCTTGTGTCTGAGTGTGGACAGGCCAACAGACTACAACCAATTCTCTTTGCAGTGTTACTAAGGTTTGAAATCTCTCCAAAATAAAATTATACTAATAGATTTCTCTGAAGATATTGAAATCTTTTAAGAAAAGTCACAGACTGGGAAGATGTTACCAACATTACAGCTAGAAAATGAGTGTGTTGTGTTTTGTATCACTTGACAATGACAGCTTGGACTCCCTCCCTGTAGCCCGGGAGGGATCTCTGTCTAAAAATTCTTAGTTTCTAGAGGGCAGATTCCATCTGTACTACTGTTTGCTAGTGGAGTTCTGTGGGAGGTAAGAATTTTACTTTGCTGGTAGATGGCTCAGAGAGAGGATGCTCCACTATCGTGATGAGTAGTCCTGCTGCTTGCTTTGCCTGCAGATGGGATGGGTTTCTGTCACTTGCTGGGTTCTGTTGCTCTGCAGGTGGATCGAATTGCACAGCAGATGGAGGCCAGTGAGCACTCCATGCACGACAGGATCCAGAGGCTGGAGGCCATCAGGATATCTCTGGACGAGGTGAGAAGTGCTCTAGGCACGTTTGAACACTCATATAGCAGTGCACAGAGAAGGCTGCCAGGAAAGCTTTGTGGAGTCTCTGACTGCAGACCTTTGTGAAGATTGTTATGTGCTGTAAGGGGGAACAGAAAACACCAGTATACCAGCTAAAATTATTTTTACTGCTTTGGACTAAGGAAGAAGGTTCCAAGGAGAAACTTGTAAATTCAGATTGGACAAAAATAAGGATTCCATTGAACATGGCTAGAATCTTACTAAGATTTGACTTTACAGGATTCTCATGTTGTCACAAGTAGTGTAGCATGTTTATCCATATCTATTTCCCCAGCTACATCCAGCGGTGCTCTTTCCTGTTCCCTTGTTTTGGAAAGGTTTAACCAATACTTGCCCTCATATAACTGAAATTCACATTGAACTTAGATAGCAGTCTTGAACTGAGGAAAGGTTTGTCATCTTTGCTTTTGCTGCCCCTGAGTGAGAAGGAGAGCTGTGTCATTTTCTAGCCTGCGACTGGAAGCTGCTCTTGTTTTCTGGTCAGTGTGGCAGCAATGCAGCTTCTCTGTCTGCAATGATTTTCCGTGTTTCTGTGGCAGGAGCTGAGCCAAGTCAAAGCAGCGGCACTGGCTGAGCGAGGCCGGGCAGAGGAGGAGTTAGTGAAAGTCAGGAGTCAGGCACGCCTGGAGGAGGTAAGGACCTGTCTGTGGGCCTGTCCCTGTGGGAAGGAACTGCTTTGGCTACCCAGTCTATGTGTTGGTCTTGGGGAGCTGCTAACTCACTCCTCTCTGGATTTCACTGACCCACAAGTGGTGTGATTGCTGAGGAAGGAGCCCTGAAAAGTCTAATTTGAACTGTCTTCAGTAATAACAGAACTGATGTCGATATTGTCATGGCAGATTTTATTTAAGTTGCCAGCATCTGAGCCAACGGCCAGGTGTTGATCCTTCTTTTTAATGACAGCTTTCATGGGGTGCTCCTGTTTCTATGAACACTGAGAAATTTCTTCAGGTGGCTACTGCTGCTAGATAAATAAAGTCATTGTAGTATGGAACTCTGTGAAAATGGCAATGAAGTTAATATCCTGTGAAACAGAGCAAGGGATGAGGAAAATACACAAAAAACTATTAGAATATTTACTTACTTGTAGCATCACAAAAGAAAATGCTTCATTGAGTTACAGACAGAAATCTGACTCGTGGGATCCAGCAGTTGCTTAGTTGCTTGCAGTGCTGCTGCAGAGCCATTTGAGGATGGAGGAAGTGAAGGTGGAGCACTGGCTGTAAACACTGGCATTGGTGATCTGCCAAAGACCTGTCTGTGTTTCTCAGCTGAGTGTTTTGGTCTGTCAGTGCCCTCCCTGGCAAGAGGAAGCAGCTTGGAGGTACTTCTGAGTGCAAGGAGCAGGACAGTGTCCTGTGCTTGTCAGTTCCAGTTGACTCAATAGAGGGTTCACTGTATTAGGAACAGAGGGGAGAATCTCTTCACAGGAATGAAGTGGGAGTGTTTAATTTAATTTTCCTTCGTGTCTTACAGCAGCAACGGCTGGAACACCTAGAAGAGAAGCTGCGGCTGATGACTGAGTCAAGGGATGAAGCTCAGAACTGCTGCCTTAAGCAAAAGGAAATGGTTGCTGAGGCCCAGGCCAAAGCCAAACAGTTGAGCCTGTGTGCTGATGGACTCAGGAGGAGGCTGAATGAACTTCAGCAGGTAGTTTGGACTGGAGTAGAGATAGTCACCACAGGGCCAGAACAAGTTGCTGAAGTTGTTTGGTTGTTCATGGATTTGTCTTTGTGTGTCAGGACCTGGACAGGAAGGAAGAGGAGAAAGTGACAGAGGTAAATAAGCTGAAAGTGGAATTACAGGAGCAGATTGGGCACCTGGACGCTGAACGCACAGCCCAGGATGGGCTGAGGGAGAAGATTGCAGCTCTGGAAAGACAGCTGAAAGGTGATGGATCCTTTCATGCTTCTCGCATGGTATCTCTGAGTTAACCTGCGCTGGGCCTGGAATGAGCTGTGCTCACAGGTAGTGGCAGCAAGTGCTGTCTGAGAGTACACCTATGAATTGTACTCTCCATCCTGTGTATTTACAGCATTCCTGCCCTCGTTTTGTAGAGACCAAGACTCAGATAACCACCCAAAGCTGCATAGCAAGCAAAATTTGGATTTCCTGCACAGTGAAGTGTGCCTGCTGTCTGTGCAAAACCTCTCATGTTAGCTCATGCAGCTCCTCCTGTGTGCTTGCTGACTGTAGCACTTCCATTGCCTTTGGCCTACTCCTATTTATTCCAGGGATACCTTGATTTTCTTTACTAATGCTGCTTTTTCACAGCCCTATCCAGTAATCACCGTGAAGCACTGCTGGACAAGGAGGGTGAGATCTCTCTGCTGCTGGAGAAGCTGAGAATGAAGGAGGCTGAGATCTCCAGGATGAGGGAAGAGGAGGCCCAGCGAGCCAGTTTCTTGCAGAATGCCATCATGGCATATGTGCAGGGATCTCCCTTGGGAAGTTCTAGGAAGTGAGAGTGTGGCTTCCTGCTGTCAGGGAAAGGGTGAGCTCAGGTACAACTCCTTCTTTCTAAATGGACAGTTTTATCAGAGTGGGGTGACACAAAGGCTCACAAATAGACAAATGCTCTTGATATTCAGAAATCTTCCTCCTGACAACACAGAGGAGAGGAGGAAACAACCGTCCAGGCCCATGGGTCTGAGTCCATGATGTCGAGCCCCCTCCCCTGCTGTGCCACAGCCTGTTAGTACAGGGGGCTACTGGTGGGTTTATATGTTCCCTGGCAAGGTCCTGCTGCAGCATTTGTTTGGGTGCCAAGGCTGTTCACAGAGAATTTTGAGAAAAAGCGACAGGAGTGTTTATAGTTCCCTGTGGGCTGGAGCAATTTGCCTTGCCAATGGAATCCTGAAACTGCTGGAAACACCAGATATTACCCACTTGTGCTTTTTCACCCAGTGTTTACAGGCAGGAGCAGAGTCTGACGGGGCCCTCTCTGGCTTGTTTACCCTCCCTCTGTGGCTCTGGCTGTATTGGTGTGCCGTAGAAACACATTTGGCATAGACAGAAACTGCTGCACCAAGGGGCTTCAATGCAGTGCTGTCCGTGCCCTTGTGGGACTGCTGGGCTTGGGCAGTGGTTCTACTTCTGCAGCCCTTACCTGAAGATGTTGTGGCAAGTACTGCTACAGGATTTAGTTTCACTATGGCAAATGGCAGAGCTGTTCTCCTGGCTTCTCAGGCTCCTAGAACTGAGTGCTGTGGCCTTAACCTGGAGAGGAGTGATTCTCTCACAGCTTCTGCTGTGACACTGGGGAGTTTTTTCTCAGAGCACAAAGGGGAGAAGGTGGTTCCTCTCCTGACAGCGCATGACCTGGAGAAAGGGAAGGGTTACTAGAGCCTGAACTGGAGACAGCAGAAGCTGTTGTCAGGCCAGCAGTATTGAGCCTTGAGGGAGTTCTTCCTATGAGTCTGGGGTGGGAACATGTCTTAGAGTACATATTTTAAGAGACACCTGGAAAATGAAAGTTTCTGTGTGGACTGGTTGCTTTGTGTTCATTTTTTATACTTGGTTTTGCTCTGCTTAATAAAGTACTTTTGCATTTTGCCATTAGCACTGGACAGTGGCAAACTGGATGTTTGGCTGATGTGGAGGGTGGGTCCTTCTGCTGTGTTACTCTGCTGAAGACCCCGTCAGCCTGTCCTGCATCTAAGAGGCTGCTACAGGTGGATGAGATGGGGATGGTTTTGGTTTTGGACTAAGATAAAAGCAAAGAGGCTGGGAAGCTGTTCCCTGGTCATAATGGAGAGAACCTGTGGCAATAGCCCCTAGTTTGTGGCTGCTGGGCAGCACTACAGAGCCGCAGGTTCAGGGAATAGCCAGGCCTGTTGTTTGCAGACAGGGCCACTGCTGTGGGCCCCTGTTTTCCTGGCAAGGGAGGTGCGGGAAGCCAAAAACCATCTTCCCGAGGGATTTTCCCCGCTCCATCTTTGTTCCTCAGTAGCTCTGGGCAGATGACGGTGAACTATGCAGCTGCAACGCAGCCAGGTTTTAGAGCACTATCCTTGAGCCGGTGTGCCCCCGAGCGGTAACCGGCCCCTAGCAGCGCCCGCCGCCTCTGCCGTGGGGCGGGGCCGCCGCTCCTCCGAGCCCGCGGCGGGGGCGGAGCCTGCGGGCGCGCGGCCTGTCCCGGTGCACGGCGCGGCTCGGCTCGCGGGGCGCGGCCCCCAGCCCTGCCCTGCTCCCTTCATAGTTCATGAACTTGGGTGCTGCCTGGGTAGCAAACACAGGCTTCTCCTCGGTTTTATGTGTGCCTCGTTGTTTCATTTAGGTGCCGGTATTTTGCTATTTTTCATTGTACCTGCTTGATTCCTGACAGAGTCCTCCCGAAAATCTTGATGTTCGCAGGTCTCGTATGTCCTATTGTTGATTGTTCCGAGGTGAAATGCGTCGCTCCTTCTGATTTCACCATGTGCTCCTTGTCACCCTTTTTGCTTTTTTCTTAAGGCTCTTCCTAAATGCCTTTTTTGGGGGACACATCTGCCTGCAAGATGCAGGCATGCACTAGATTTATGTTGCTTTGATGAGCTTTTCCTAGCTCATCCTGCATATTTTTCCTCACAATTCCAGTTTACTTTTCTGATCACCTCAGCGAGAACAGAGCTGAGGTACTCAGACCCAAATGTGAACTGGTCTTAGGCAGGGACTAGACTTCCCCTTTCTCGTGCATGCCACCCCCTCAAATGCACATTTGTGATGAGGCCTTCCAGGTTCCAGCCTGTGAGGGCTAAAGAAGGGAGATGGGGAAAGCACAGCTTTATGGCAGAGGGGAGTGACTGGGAGCTCAGGATGTTGGAAATGGAGTTCAGCTGTTGTGTGTTTTGTCTTAAGACTAAATCAACAGTGCAGTATGAAAAAAACACTTAGATACACAGGTTTTTGTGAATTACCAGTGTCCCTGTTTGGTGGGAAAGAGAAGTCACACTTCAGGAGGAAAGTTGGACCAGTCAGCATAGTGGTTCATGACAAAACTTCTCTCTTCTCAGACCGAGGGGACCTAATCCAAAGGAAGAGTTGTAATAGTGGTTCGTTCTCGCTGTGCTTTCTGTCATCCTGGTGTGTGCAGGGGACTGTCAGCTCTCTTCCTCTCTTCTGACATCCTCTCTTACATCAGTCTGGCTGCAGAATTGGGTGGGGGATACCCATTTCTGCTAGCTATTCAGCTTCACCCAGGCACCTCAAAGCCAGCTTTCCCTGGCACTGGCACTCACAGTCTTTTTCTGGAGAGCTGTCTGCAGTTCACAACTTTCTCCATCATAAAGAGGGTGCTCACACTGCTGGTACTCCTCTGTTCTTACAGTGAAGCTCTCAGGAAATCTGCAGGGCTGGGTAAAGTCCCTGTGCTCACTCCATTGCTGTCCTGGCACTTGCCAGCTGCCACTGCTGGGCTCACCAATCCCACCAGCCTTCAGCAAAGCCCTGAGCTGGTATTTTTAGCCTTCTTCACTAATCTTTTGCAAACTGACAGCAGTCAATTTTAAAGTCCATTTTTGTTTATGGATACTTACTTTTTCTCCTTTGTGTTTATTGATACTGAATTCCTGTATCTGAGGAGCTTGCAGAGTTCTGCGTTGTTGCATGTTTTTTAACCTCACTGTTTATCCATTTTGCTAAATTACTACGCATCTGTTGAGCCCAGCACACAACCCAAATTTATTCCCTATCTTGGTTCATGAAGCACCTGTATTTTGACTGATGTCTTGCTGAGGGCTGAATGGGTAGGGAAAAAGAGGGCAGAGAGCAGGGTTAGGAAGCGCTCAGGCAAGGTGCACCTTTGAGTTCAGGCCATGTCTGTGACAGCTAGGGAATTCCAGCCTGCAACAGGTTTGTTTTCTCCCATGGTAGCTTTTTACCTAGCCGTGTGTTTTCGGTGGGGGAAGGGTGAGTTTTACTCCCTTAGTGCTCCATGCTGTACCCTTCTTTATGCTTGTCACTCTTACCCTCTGCAGAGCTGTTGGGAAGACCTGCTTGCTGATCAGTTACACCACAAATGCCTTTCCTGGAGAATACATTCCCACCGTGTAAGTAATGGCCTTGGGCTTCAGTTGCTTTTTGATCTGTATGCTTGTGTGTGTAAAAGTTTGGCTTGTATGTGAGGAGGTGGCTGTTGCCAATCAGACTGTGAACTTGACAGGTAAGGATGATGCTGTGGCTGTGTGTGTGAGGAAGGCAGATTGTCCCCCCTGAAACTTTGCTGCAGTATCCTTTCCTCATTCACTGCCCCTTTGAATTCCTTATAAAGATGTGAAGGTCACCACAAAATTGTCACTGATGGGGACTCCTCATTGGCAGGTTTGATAATTATTCTGCCAATGTGATGGTAGATGGAAAGCCAGTGAATCTGGGCCTCTGGGACACAGCAGGGCAAGAAGACTATGACCGACTGCGGCCTCTTTCCTATCCACAGACGGTGAGTGCTGGGCTTGGACTGACTGGTGACTGCTCCCTCTCAGAGACAGAGAGGCTCCCAAGGACAGGCATGCTTCTTTCCTTTGAGGAAAGTCTGAGTTCCTGCAGCTACACCCATAATTCTGGTTGTTTAAGAAGTATCACAGCTGATTTTCTCCGAAGACATTGTCCTGTTCTATTCTCTTCTTTGTAATGGTCTTTGAAGAGTTATGGGTGCCCCAGGGAGGCTCAAGTAAAAGGAATGCTGTAGGGCTGCTGTGCAGCGTGGCCAGTTCCATATTCCCATTCTCTCTCAGCAGGACAGATCCCCGTTGGGCTGCCCTAGGAGTGTTCCTGGGTGTAGCAGTTCCTAAGCAGCTGTACTGCTGGTGAAGCCCTTAGTGCTGTTAAGATGTTTGAGGCCTCAGGCTCTTAACATGCAGAGCCCAGCATTGTGAAAGAAGATGTAATCATACACTCATGGTCCATTCCTTCTCTGAATTAGTTTAACACCCTTAATGGGGAAGAATTTCTTAAGGCCACAGCAGCCCTTGCTTGTGGGAGGAGGTTGTCCTTTCTCAGGCTCCCTCTGCAGCCTCCCTTCACTCTAGCTGTTTCTTTCTGCACAGCTGACCCTCTTGTTTCTGCACAGGATGTTTTCTTGATCTGCTTCTCCCTTGTGAGTCCAGCCTCCTTTGAGAATGTCCGAGCTAAGGTAAAGTATTCTCCTCCTGGGTGAAACAGTAGAAGGGAAGAACCAGTGACACTACCTGCCCCACCCAGCACCACACCTACAAGCCCAAAACTTCAAGCAGTAATGTTTTGATAAGGGAAAATCATAGTCTGCTGGTTTTAAGTGGGGCCTGCTTTTTATTAATGACTTCTTTGGCTAAGTTATTGCCTTTCTGAATCTGTGTTTTAAGATAAGGGATGTCTTAGAAGCTAATGTGCAGTTAAGGAAAGCGCTGTGCACAGAGTTGGCTGGCAGTGTCTGTCAGGATTCTGTGTCTTGGTGCCTTCATTATTACCTCTACACCAGTCTCTTTTTGCAGAGCATGTTAGAACTGTAGGCAGCAATATCCTGTTCAGGTGTTGCCACCATGTCAGTAGTGAAACTCTTCATTCCCAATAGTAGAAATGCTTCCTTATGGTTGTGGCCACTCATGTAACTACTTTTCTTATCATGCCTCTCTGTTTCAGTGGTACCCTGAGGTCCGACACCATTGCCCAAATACACCTATTATCCTGGTGGGCACCAAGCTGGACTTGAGGGATGATAAGGACACCATTGAACGGTTACGTGATAAGAAACTGGCCCCCATCACCTATCCCCAGGGCTTGGCCATGGCTCGGGAGATCGGTGAGTCTCATGAGCAGGCAGATGCCGGTGGCACTGAGCTTTGTGAGTGGGTGAGCAAGTGCATGGTGGGAGAATTGGAGTGGCTGAGCTGCAGCTCTGTTTCCCCAGGGTCAGTAAAGTACCTCGAATGCTCTGCGCTGACACAGCGGGGCTTGAAGACGGTGTTTGATGAAGCCATCCGGGCTGTGCTCTGCCCACCGCCTGTGAAGAAGCCTGGCAAAAAGTGTACCATGTTTTGAGGGCTGTGGCCTTGGTGTTGGCTCAGCATGCTGTCATCCTGTGACAGATTGCATATTAAGCTGGGTGTTTCTGAAGGGGGCTGGGATGTGTAGGGCCCTTCATCATGTACGAAGTCAGTGTTTTTTAAATGTCTCTTTGATTTAACGTCAGTGTTGATGTGAAGGGGCAGTGGGGACAGGAGACCAGCTGGGGACTATACAGCCCCCAGGGGAGGTACAGCGGGGAAGGCAAGGTAGCTCCTTCAGGCAACAAGCTGTTTTGGCTCTCCTGAACTCCAAGTGGAAAGGGCTGAGACATCCATCCTGTTCCGGAAACACCTGTTTTCAACCTGCAGGTGAAACAGGTGGTTAACATCCTGGTGGGAGTGGGGAGGGAGCTGATTTCAATGGTGCTGAAAGACAAGAAGAGCTGGGAAGGATGGTAGGGTCTCCTTGCCCAGCCTGCTGTGGCTAACAAACTGGTGCTCTAGCAGAATGTTCCTGAGACTGTTAAAAGAAATCATAACCAGCCCTGGAAGGGGTCAAAGTAAATGAGAAGCTGAAAAACGAATCATTAGGTGCTTTATTGGGTACTAGCCAAACTCTGTGAGTGAAACAGCTCTGTGCAATCAATGCATTTGCCTTTTTGTGTGTACACACCCTAGGACAGCATGGTGCTGCTCCCCCCCATTAGTCTTTAGCAGGGCCTCCCCCCAAGGTCCAGTCTCTGCAGAGCAGGGCTGGGATTGTTGCCTCTATTTTTTTTTTTTTTCTACTAAAGACAACAAAAGAAGCTAACTTCTTTCCCTTCCCACTGAAAATGCAGACAGACTCTGTGGATTTGGTTGGAACAGGGAGAGCTTCTGAAGGGTTGTGGGGGGGGGAACAGGGTTGGAAGAGAGGTCCAATTTCTAATCATCATGTAGAGTGACAAGATAAAACCTTATTTGGTGCAATAAACATTCTCCATGAAGGTGTATGTGAGCTTTATTATATAGCAGCCTTGCAAAGCTGATTTTCTGCCTCACTTCTAATACAGTCTTCAGCCCTGCTGCCCTTTCAGCAAGAAGTGAGTCATTGTTTTCTATCCAGTTTACATCTAGGCAGTATTCATATGAAAATTGAGGCCAGGTGTGAAATGCAGGTGTCATCTTAGGAGACAAGAAAGCCCCCATCAATCATCAGTGAGCTGCCAGTTGTCATAGCACTCTTGTCACTCAGCAGGAAGAGAATGCTGTTCACCACATCATCCACCTCTGCAATCAAACACAGAGAACATCTGATGCCCACCTCAAAGTGTACCAGAAAAACAAGCACTTAAAAAGGTCTGCCTTTGACCTCTGCAGGTAATTAGACCTGGAAAGTGTTTCTGCCTTCAAACTGTGCTTGATGAAGTGTCTGGGACAGTGTGGCTGAGAGCTGGACATCAAAGTGTCCTTGTGATCAAAGGGTGCTTAGGTCACAGCAAACACCCTGTCAGGTTTATGAACAATAGAGTAAGTTCATTTCACTTGTCCCAAGATGAGGAGGCTGTAGAAAAAGCAAGAGGAGGGGTTGATTCTCACCCTGTCCTGATCAAACACTGCAGGAATTCAGCCAAAAGGCATTCAGCAGAACTGTCACTTTGCCAAAAAATCAGCAACTTCTGGCTGTGATATCAGTGAGAAGGCAGGCTTGGAGAAAACATGAGCACAGCCTGGGAACAGGCGTACATCACTAACCTGCAAACTTTCCCAGGGGAATCCGATTAATCATGGCAGCAGATTTCTGAGGGTCACTCCAGTTAATTCTCCCCATGTCAGTCATAACCACGGTGGGGTTCACAGTGTTCACCCTAATCTGGGACCAGGAGCAACAAACAATCTAATCCAACTGCTGTGGTTGTGCTCACGTTCAGCTTTCACACTTTTCTCTCTCAGACTCCTACCTTGTGGGGTCCCAGTTCCATTGCCATTACTTTGCTCAGCATATCCAGAGCACTTTTTGTGGAGCCTTTAAGAGAAGGGAAGAAGAGGAGATATTTAACTGCACAGCACCTGCTCTGGAGGTGCTATGGAACACATGGGAATTTTGCTGCCCAAAACTGGCAGCTTGGTGACTATGGGTCTCCAGCTGGTCGAAACTGAGAGGGGCACTGCTGAAGCTGCACACACTTACAATAAACAGCATGATCCCTCAGCGCACGCTTCGATGCCTGGCTGGAGACATTCACAATAGCCCCTGGCAGCCCCTGTGCAATCATCTGCCGAGCAACTATCTGGGAGGGGAAGGAGAGAAAAATAAAAAGGAATGCCAGAATCCTAACAAGAGAAATCATTATTTCACTCTATAGGAATCTTGCTGGATTATTATGGTAGACCAAAGAACAAAAACACCTGGAGGAACCAAGGCCTGAGTGCCTCCTGCTTACACGAGAGTCAAAGCAAGAGTGGGAAGGGACTGTACATGTAGTTTGTCAGATTGACTTTGGAATGCAGTCCTTTCAGCCCCCACAATGGACAGATACCCCTGCTATGTACAACAATTTAGTCACTGCTATTCATGGAGGCAGCTGCAGTGACAGTTCTTCCTCACCTGGGAAACATGAAGCACAGCCCCAAAATTCACATCAAGAGACCTACAAATAAATCAAATTTAAGTTAAAGAGCGGTTGTAGCTCAGCCCAGGGAGCTGGAAGCAGCAGAGGACAAGTGCTGAAACACCGGTGATACTCTAGGACATGGACAGAAATGCCAAGTCATCAGGAGAGCCAGAATGGTCAGGTGGGATCTCAGCAATGAACTGGAACCATCCACTGGCTGCAAGCTTGTCAGTGTGTGAGGAGGAGCATGCATGCATCAGGTGCATTTTGCACAGGACTCTGCTCTTCTGCAGCGTAAGGGAATTCCTGTCAAAGTTTAAACAGAGCCCTGGGCTTCAGCCAGGGCAGATAACTCTTCGGTCAAGCAAACCCTTCACACAGATTTACAAAGCAAAGTTGCTGTAAGGTGGGTAGAGGCAGCATTTCTTCTGTTTGCCACATTGTGCTTCCTTTGTCAGGCTTCCACCTGCCAGTTCTGCAGAATGATCTTAGTAGAATCCATACATTTGATGTTCTAGTCACAACCTTTATTATAGAGTCTCAGCAACCATTTTTAACACAGGAACACAGCATGACCCATTTTCTCAGAAGGATGTGGTCAAGATAGCCTGTATCCTAAAGTGTACTCACAACAAAACTATGGACCTTTTCAGAGAATAAAGAAGTCATGTTATTGTAGTTAGCAAATTTAATTTCCCACCATGACCATTTTTTGCTTCCTTACCTGGCTTTGTTTTCTCTACTTCTGAATTGTCTTAGCAACAACTGCCTTTCATTTTAACCGAGCTGGAACTAGACTGGAAGCTCTGAGCTTGATGAACAGCAAAGGCACTCCTCCCATGACAGTGGGATGACAGGTGCACCCCGCCACTCTGGAGGTGACACTGCAGGTTCTGGCTACTTAGAAATGGAGCCAGTGCTTTGTTTCCTTTTGCTGTTTAAGGGGTGAAAGATGACTATGTAAAGAATGAAAAGACAGTAAAGAAAAAGGACATACGCAGTAACAATCAACTAACAAACACTGGGCATTGCTAAGTGTGCAGGTCAGCCTGTCCAGTGTCTGTACACCAGCTGCTGACTTCTTTCTTTTCAGCTGCTTCCCCTCTAGTAACACCCTTTACTGGAAAGCTCTGCCGCCGTTTTTGACGTTCACAGCTTTGTGAGACTTCGGTGGGCATCGGGCCCAGAGCTCCCGGTGGAGCCGCGGTCCCGGGGCCGGGCACTCACCGCTGCAGAGCCGAGCGCGTCACCTCCAGGAACGGCTGCAGCTCAGCCACGGCCGCGTTGTTAACCAGCAGCTCGAAGGGCCCCGCCGCGCCCACCGCCGCCTCCACCGCCTCCCAGTCCGCCAGGTCCACGCACAGCGTCTCGATGCCCGGACACTGCGGCGAGGGCGGCGGCGGTGGGCTGGGGGGCCGCGGGGGAGCCGGGCCCGGTACGGGGAAGGGGGGCGGGAGGAGGAGTCCGGTACCTCTCGGGCGAGGCTCTCCAGGTCCGCCGCCGTTCGGCTCAGCGCGGTCACGCGGGCCCCGGCCCTGCCCAGCGCCACGGCCACGGCGCGGCCGATCCCTGCGGGGACACGGCGTCAGACTGGGCCCGGCGCGGCCCCCGGCCCGGCCCCCGCCCGCGGGCACCTTTGCCGGCCCCAGTCACCAGCGCCCGCCGGCCGCCGAAGCTGAGCTGCGGCTCCATGTCTCGGCTGGACTGTGGCCGGGGCGGGGCCGGGAGCGGGGCGGCCCCGCGGGCCGGGCGAGCAGGGAAATCCTTCCCCGCTTCCGCCGAGGGAGCGCAGAACCAAGCTGGCTCCAGGCTCATCCAGCAAGACAGAGACGTGAAATTTCGTGGCTCTCACTCGTGACTGACGTATCATTTCAGCGAGCACAGGAAAACAGGCTTTTTAGTGTCTGATGAAAAAGATCTGCCAGATCTGCCCCCTCGAAGTTGCTGCTGAAGATGACAATTAAAATCCTCATTATCTCGATTCTTTGATTGTACTCTGTTAAGAAGCAGCTGCAAGGATTCTTCTCATTCATCTCTGTTCTCCACATCCCAGTCATTGAGCTTACTTGCTTTTTGGCCCGTGGCATCACATGAGCCTGACAGGAGGACATAGTTTTCTAGATTAGCAGGTTTATGGTCCATTTTTGACACAGAGCACATGTTAAGAAATATGACAAACACAGCATTTGACATATTTAAATATTTATTTTATAGAATCACTTTATGTATGAAAAAGTAGTTTGATAAAAAAGCTGCATCCTGATAGATCCACACAGCTTACTGCATTCTCGACACAAGAAACCTTGGAACAAGCCTGAACACACTGAACAGTTTCCTGTTGCCCTGCAGGAGAACATGGTCCTTTTTAAGTACCATAAACACCCTCCCAGCTTTGAGGGCACTTGCCTCTTTGGCATACCTAGTGTGACCAGTGACCACAGTGTGGAACTTCTACCATTTACTCTTGCTGCCATCACTATAAAGTGTTGTGGTTTTTTTAACTGCAGTTTGCGACAATTACTGCCCAGTCCTTGCTTGGTCTCTGTCATCTTACAAAAGGGTGCTTCCAGTGGAAGGGGAAGAAGATTTCCAACAGAAGAGTTCAGAAACAGTGCTTGAAGACAAAATCACCTCAAGAACTCATGAAGTTTCACAGTTTTTTGCTACAGGACTTTAAAACCAAGAACCTAACAAGCATTTTTAAAAAATATATGGATACCAGGAATCTCCAGAACTATTAATGACAAATAATTAAACCACAGGATGCCTCAATTCTAGTTAGCAGAAGATCTAATAAGGAGGTAGAACCTACTATGCCACAAATCCTCCTCTGTTTTCTGTGACAGCCACACCTGTAACACTGACAGCCCATTGTGGAGCAGCCAGTGTGCTAGCTGGGCTTTGATCCAGCTCCCTGCAGCTTTCTTATTTCCATACCTCATGTGTACCTTAGTACACATGATAGAAAGGAAAAATACAAGAATGAGCTGCAGGAGTGTAGTAAGTAGCAGTCAGCTTGCTTGTTCCTCAGTAGAACTACCTAAAACCATGCAAAGAGGACAATGTACTGAGGTAAACACTGAAAGGTTGGTTAAAATGCAGGGAACACGGTATATTTGAGGAGGCTGGCCCCTGTGCTAAGTGGCATATTTGAATACACTACAGGCTTTTGCCAGGAAGTTAAATAACTCTAGGTGAACCCCACAGTACAGCTGAGTGCAGCCATTTAGAAACCTGAAACCTCTGCTAGATCCACAACCAAGCCAATAATCACAGCTCCAGATCATACAATGGCATTCTATTATTCTTCCCTTAATTTGGCCTCAAACTCTAGCACTAAACCAGCAAGTATTTTTTTATAAGAGTAAACAGTGATTTTGCAAAGGCATATTTTTGGAGGTATTCTTCAGGCCAGGTAGGGTTTGGACATGACCAAAGTCTGGGCTAACAAAAAAGTAAACATATGGAGCCCCATTCCTTCCCCTTTAAAAACTAAGTTTACTTTCTTTAAAAAGCAGCAGCAGATGATACTGCTGGAGCACGGAACTTCTGCTTGTGAGTGTGCCATCTCCTTTTAGTGACTGCATGAACTACTTGTTGAAATATTGAGTAAAAACAAACACTGATCTCGACTTTATGGTAATCTAAAGATTATCTGAAGAAGCTGGAGTAACCATGGTCATACAATAAAAGGTCCTCAAATGATACCATCAAAACTCTCCTCGGTGCATTGCAGCTATCTAGCATTTCTCCCCTCTCACACTGCTTCAGAAACAGGGTGTGTTTTGCCAGGACAAGCTTCTCCAGCTCATGGGACCAACTACCAGCCAAGTGGGAGGAACAATTACCATCTTGTCAGGCATATATTTTTTCAGTATCAAATATCAAGGGAATAGATCATAATCATCAACCATTGCAATTCAGTTGGCATGCGAGCCAGGTCTGACAATTACCTCCACAGGAGGCACACATGGATGACAGGGAAGAATGTACATTGTAAGCAACTCATCTAGTCTTGAGTAAGCTTACCCTCACGCAGGGTTTTCTCATGACAAAGGCTTTCAGCCTTGTTTACCCTAGTGATTCCAGGATTTCTGTATTCTAGCCAGCTGCAATTTTAATCTGTCAGGCCACAGAAGCTCTTAAATAATTCTGTTCCCAAGAAGGATGAGTGAAAACTTCCCCTCTCTTGTCACCATGGGGACTACAGTCTGCTCTAGCACTCCAGCTTCAATACAGTGGCTTCTAATAACCCCTAAGGGTAGTAAAAACACTCACTCCCAGTACTGCATTTGCCTCAGATGGTGCCCAAGCACAGGTTCACATGACATCAGATGAAAGTATAAAGTGACTCATACACACAGAACTGTGGTCGTCTTATGAAAGAGCCCCTAGACAAAAGAACAAAGATTCTTCTTGGAATGTCCCAGGCTGCAGCTGAACAAACCACACCTTATTGCTTTTCTAAACAGTCTGTCTACCTCCTTTGTAGATACCACTGGTTGTCTCCCAGAAGAAGAATAAAACCACCAAAAAACTCCCAACTCCTGCCTTATGCGAACTAGCTAAGACACAGGTGTCAGTGGCTGATCAAGAATTATGACATCTTCTTAGCAGGGCACCAAATAGTGTCAGGATAAAGCAGACAATGGACAGATTTAAATCTGTATTAAAAAAAAAAAAGACAGCATTAGATTGGAATTCTCCATACATGGAACACACTAGCATTGAATGTGCAGCAGTCTGATGGAGCAGGGGTGGGTCTACCTGCTTTTGGCACAGTAATGAGCTGACATGAGAAAATAACCCCATTAGTGGGTCAGATCATCTCACAGATGACAAACATGAACAAGGTAGGGAGATTTTGTTTGGGAAGTGGACACTAACCGGGTTGGATCTTGCTGAAGGCCAAACACTCCTCCCACACTCACAACATTGTGTTTGTTCTCAGGGTCACCGTAACTCAGGGTTACCTGTAAAAACAAGTAAATATTCAAAACTTGTAACACTAGTGCAGAAAACCAGAGTGGAGATAGCAGGCTTATTAATGAGGTACCAAGAGAGTCTCCAAAGATGCTGTCTAATCTGAACACGGATCACATTTGGAGGACAGCAATTAGTTCTGACATAAGGAACGCTGGCACTGAATGGCACTAAGGGCAACATGGGAGAATACACAGAAGGTCTGAAAATTGCACTGCCCTGAAGGACAAGATGAGCTTCAACTGTAAGCTTTGTAAGGATATTAATTCTGCTACTGTTTGTACCTTCACTAAATAACATGTTCAGCCTTACCAGACATTGCCTGAAGTCTGCAATAGCAATATTTTAGCACAGGGGAAAAAAATATTTGCATATTAAGTAGCATGGAAAGGAGTGTCATGTTTCAAATCTAAAACAAAATTTAGATCTTTGGAAACCCAGCTTCCTCCACACAAGCACTGCATTAAGAATTTTTCAGGTATCAGGTACCAGAAGACTTACATTTTCTTTATAATTGTACATTTCCTGGGTTTTGGGTTAGCTGTCTCATGGAACCAAAGATGACCAGTGAAACAATGGTCAGTTGTTGGACTGTTGTTACAGTCAAATTCACTAACATGAAGGGAGAAAACATCACGGTGGAATTTGGCCCCAAGCACACATTTCTGCTGCCTAATACAATTGCCAGAAAAACAGAACCACCCAGCATGCAGGGGCAAAACCACACTCCTGTTTATTTATGGTGCTAAGAAGTATGATGCAGGCAACACTGCTGGATGGCCTTGTGGCTCCATCTGCTGACAGGGAGGTAAAATGTTTCCCAGCAATTAAAAAGCAACTTGGCTTTTCAGAAGCAACTTTAAGTTTCTTGAGATTCATACAAATTGTTCTTTAAAATGCTCAAACATTTAATTATGTCAAGTACTTATATAGCTGCCTTTCTGAACAGCATGAATTAAGACTGAGACTTTGCCTGGTTAGGCAAAACCAGGAACACTACTTAGTAAACTTCTACACTTTCTGCTACTGCTACATGCAAAAAATCAGGGTTTAGGAGGAGATGGGGTACACCCTACCAAGGCTTCATGTAGCAGAATCTGTACCCAAAGGAGGGGACAGCTCTATGACCTAGGTGCCTAGGGTGAAAGTGTGCTTTTCACCTAAATGAAGGAACTGAGCAGGACCCAGCTCCGAGTGAGTCTGCAGATATCCTTCTTTGCTGAAGGGTGCTGAGTCTACACAGTGTATTCTTTCTGATCAGACTGAGGTGTAACTATAAGAACAGGCCATGAGGCATAGCCCTACCTGCTGCAGCACAGACTCGCCTTGCAGCCTCTGCAGGTTTTCCAGGTGGGAATGGAACAATGGGCTGTGCAGCAGCTTTACCTCCAGCAGCCCTTCGATGATGTAGCCAATAGTGCAGTCGTCAGGAAGTCGTACTCTTTCTGCAGTACTAATGAAATTGCCCAGGCTGTGGCAGAGAGCATAGGAGACAAGCCAAAATGTGTTTTAAAACCTGCCAAACATGTACTGATGGAGCTCAGCTAGGAACAATGCTTACCTGGCCCAGGGACTCATCTTCAGAGCAAGACCTCGGCTGATACAGAACCCAGCTCCACCTGTGGCAAACCAGAACTTCACGGTTGTCTTCTGAAGAGCAAAAATTAAAAACACACAGCAGTTACTGATAATGAGCTTTTAGCATTTGGCTGGGCAGGGAACTCAAGGTTCTGTTTGATATCACATATTACATCTGAGTCAGAACAAGGCTACAGATGAATCCCTATTTGTTTAGGCTGCTGAGAGCAGCTAGCTGTTCTCTTAAATGAAACTATCTTGAAACAGATAGCAGGTGAGCCATCAAATTAGCATAAAGGAGGTAGCACACATGAAATGGAAAATGATAGTCCCACTTCCATCCAATTACATCTGTCCCCTATTCATTTTAACCAAGGGTCACAGCCAGCTCAGTGTTACTGAGGATGTCAAAGGTGGTCCATATATATATTGGCTCCATGACCAAGGAGAATATTTTGTTGGGCAGTCTTCCCTAACAAGCTGTTTTATAAATGACCTTCTGGCCAGTGGATTGATACATCTTTAAAGAGACCTGCCAGTGCTGGCGACCTGGTTAGGTTTTTTTCCTTAGCACATGTATCTTGTGATTGAGATGTGTTTGCTTCGGGTTCTTGGAAACCTAGTAACCACTTGTATTGGGAATTTGGAAACCTAGTAACCACTTATATTGGGAGTTTGGAAACCTAGTAACCACTTATATTGGAAATCTGGAAACCTAGTAGCCACTTATATTGGAAATGCTTTATCTATCCAGCAAGCTTTTGTCACCCATGGGAAGTTGGTTCAAGATGATGACAATGTGTGTGACACTGCACCCAAAACAAATAAAAAACCCCTTGAACTTCCACCCAAACTCCCAAGTCCTAAAATAAGGAACACTGCTGCCAAAGCCACTAAAGGAAAAGTAAGAGTCAAGGTGGGGAGGCCCTGCTAAGCTCAGTGTGAAGGAGATCACAGCCTATGTGAGTAAAGGAACAGAAAAAAACAGCCATCCAGGAGACAACCTCCATTGTGCATCCATGTGCATACAACATCAGACTGAAGGTGCATTTAACCTAGCATCCCACCTCTGAAAATGACCATCACCAGGTTCATTTCTTGCAGATTAAATCACTTGGGTTTGTGGGGGAATCCTATGAATTGCCAAGGTTTTAGAGGCTTAGAAGACTGGGATGTCTCTCAGACAAACTGAAGTTTGCTTACTGATCCATCACTTTGGACATGGTCAGCTGCTTCGATGGGATGGTCCAGACTCGGTCGCCCCACATACACATCCTGGCTGTGTGAGAAGGCAGACAGGAGATGTAGCAGAGTCCGAGGGTTCACGTAGTTGTCATCGTCCACATGGCAAAACCATCTTCAAACAAAATAAAGCAAGAAGTTATAGGGACAAAGAAATGAGTTATAGGTTTACAACTGAGTCATAGTCTTTCAGGCTTGGAGCAGAAAGCATTTCTTATTGTCCCAAATTACAGAATAGGAAAGATGAAAGCATCCACAGATGTTAAGTCTGCAAAGAGGCTGAAATAAATAACCTCCTTGGATTATAATCTTTTCCACCTTTCAGATGATGCTTTTTTATAAACACTGCTTCATGCTGTGTTCCTTTTCCTGCACTCATCCCTACATTTTAGCTAACACTACATTCCTTACTGGAACAGAGATGGTTACTCAAGTTTCCTGTAAGAACAGAACTGGAAGAAACAAAGTCAATCAGAACAATGTGTTTCACTTACTTTTGCCCAGATTCCAGGAATTTATCATATTCCACAGACATCTTGCAGCAGAGAGCTTGCCGGGTATGGACAGCAGAACAGTTGGTGTTGATCATATGATCCCCTAGAAGAACAAAGATCAGCCCTTTCAGGTCTGAGGAGCATGTGTAGTCAAAAAAAGACTACAAAAGGAGCGCACATTTGGCACTAATATTGCACATTTGAGGTGCACATGCATGGAGAAGAAACTGCAGGATAGGCAGGTCTCACAGGTTACCCATCTGGCCTGTGAGCTGCAGAGGTCATAAAATCCTGACTGCATTAAAACAAGCGAGGTTTTGTGTCATGAGATGTGTGTGAAAGAAATACCTACTATGACTTTGGATCACATAAGCTTACTAACAAGAAAAAAAGGGGTGCAAAAGTGAACCCAGTATTTTGGAA
Source organism: Montifringilla adamsi (assembly GCA_017590115.1). Lineage (NCBI taxonomy): Eukaryota > Metazoa > Chordata > Aves > Passeriformes > Passeridae > Montifringilla > Montifringilla adamsi. The sequence continues at coordinate 166,442 of JAGGNK010007559.1, read as the reverse complement.
GTTCCAGGCATCTTGTCCAGGTGGCAAGTAGAAAGAAATTTTCTCTAATTTCTCCATCTTAACTTCCCTAATTGCTTGTACGGCACGAAATAAAGACTTCTATAGAGAGTATGAAAGAAACAAAACTCAGTTACAACAGACAGCGTGCACCTATGCTGCTACACAGCTCACCCGCTTTCAGGCGCAGCTCCCGATCCTCCCAGTCCGTGAATATAAACGTCTGTGGGAGACAAAAGCAGTGTGTCCACATTTAACAACTTCAGATTCTAATTTTAAATGTGCTCAGTTTCAGTTAGAATTCAGAATGTTTCATCTCTCTTGATAGTTTGTTTCACAGTAGCCACTGGAATGGCGGAGGGAGTAGGGGCACAGAGACCTCCAGCAACTTCAACCCCTGCCTTATTTGTTACATTTTTTCATTACAAACTGTGCTTTCAATAAAGCAGGCTGTATTTTACCCTCCTTGTCTCACGGTACAGACAACTGATTTCCAGACAGAAAGGATTTTGGTCTTTTTTGGTACTACCTCCTCTCTCTGGCTAGGAATCATCCACAGCTGCCAAGCAGGTAAAGAAGAAAGAATGCAAGTCAGGGTGGGAAGTGACAGTCTTGTTCCAGCTGCTGGATAAAATCCCATTAATATACTTGAACCGACTGAAATTCTGAAACAAGGGAACAAATCTTATGTTCTACAGAAAAAACGTAAGTCCAAAATATCGGCTTAGATGCATCATCACCAGGAATCTTTCACTATCATGAAAGCACTTTCTAAGACATACAAAAATCAGCAAGCTGTGTCTGGTTGGACTACCGATGCCATACTGCAGGTAACTGGCCTAATCAGCAACGAGCTCTTTTGGAAGCATGTTCACACCAACCGTTTATACAAAACGACTTTTCAAGCCTTACAAAGAAAGCCTCTTTTAACACAAGAAAGGAAAACTCCGTGAGAGTGCCGTAGCTGTCCTGGACAGCGCGGGGCCGAGGCTCGGGCTGCCCCTGGCAGTCTCTCACCTGTCCCTTCGCCTGGGAGATCCAGGTTTGGAGGAGCAAGTCCAGCCGGCTCTTGTGGTATTTCCTCGTGGTCTTCACGGCAATGAAGATGTCCTTCAGCTCCAGGCTCTCCCTGGCCGCGCTGCCGAGGCGGCCCCTCCGCGCAAGCTGCGAGCCGCCCGCGAGGCCTCCGCCGCCCGGCGCTCGGGCCGAGCCGGCGGGGGCGCGGCGGGGCGCTGCCCCCGCGGCAGCAGCAGCAGCAGGAGGGCGGCGGCGCCCAGGGACAGCAGGACCCCGGCCCTGCGCAGCCCCAGGCAAGGAGCGCTCATGCTGCAGCCCCGCGGGCCCCCGCCGCAGGGTGCGGCCCCCTCATGGCCCCGCACTCCGGGAGGTGGCGGCGGCCCCGCGGAGGGAGCGCCCGGAGGTCGTCGAGCCGCCGCCGCCGCCGCGGGGCCGGGCGGGGCCGCGGCCCCTTTAAGAGTTTCACCTGCCGGCCGCGGCCTCGCCGCGACGCGCGGCCCGGAAACGGAAGCGGGGCGGGAGGGGCGGGCGGCCGGAAGCGGCGGCGTGAGGGGAGGATGCCGCTGCCCGTCCAGGTCTTTAACCTGCAGGTACGGGGCAGCTGCGGCCCGCCGGCCTGGGCCTCGGGCCGCGCCGCGCTCCGCCGCTCTCCGCGTCCCTCCCGCGCGGGCTCTGAGACCCCTGTTCGGCCGCGGCCTCCGGGGCTGCCGTGCGGCCTTCTCCTTAGGCTGCACGGGAAGGGAGCGGCTGTCGGCCGGCCTTGGGCCCTCGCTCGCCCTTCCCTCGGGTCTGTGTCGCTTCCGCCGCCGTTGGCGAGGAGCAGTGCTCCGCCGAGCATCCTCCGGCACCCGTGGCGTCCCCGCCGCTGCGGTGGCCCCGTGTTTGGTGCCGCGTTGTGCGTGCCGCGGGCAGGGCTGCAGCGGTGGCGGCGGGTACGGTGAGATCCCCAGAGAGGGGGAACCGCGAGTCTCTAGTGCAGGGAGCGCCGGGTGGGTCGGTGACACGAGGTACCTGCGAAGACTGTCCTTTGCGAGTTTTAGCAGTAGCATATCTGTGTCAGGGCACGGGGCTTTGGGCAGTGAGGAGAGGACGAGGGACAGTTCAGCATCCAACTCAGCCCCTTCGTTAGTGACAGATCTGTACTGCACCCCGTCCAGCAACAGAGCACGCCTGTTCCTGCCGAGTACAGCAGGAGACGTCAGCTCAGGCACCAGGATATCTGCTTGTGTGAGGTACCCTCAACAGAGCACCCAGCGGGGCTCAGGAAATCTTGGGGAGTGTTTGTTTATTATTTGCTCTGTGAGTAGTTTTTAAGTCAACCTTGCATCTTCCTTTCAATATAAAGAGCTTGAAAATGTTTGAGTTTGCTTGTCCTACTGGGGCTTTCAGCCCACTTGTGTTTTTCCTTGTCTGGGAGTTAAGTGAGAAATGCAGAGTGCAGACTCCAGCGTAGCAAGACAAACATTGTTCTGTTCCAGCTGGAATTACAGTTACCTTTGTAATGCTGTTTTCTAAGGAGTAATTCTGTAATTGTGTTTTTACTATGGCAGGCATACACAGCCTAAAGAAACTAACCTTGGCATTTAGTGTTTGTGATATAAGAAAAGACAAAAGATAGATGAAAGTGGGAAAAGTTATGGTCTCAGCGTATGGTGAATTAGTTGTTTTTATGCACAGTTTGCCTGAGGGGTGATCTAGACAATCAAAATTTCCTCTGTGCCCTCCCTCCCTCCCTTTCTTTCATGGAGAGGTTAGTAAACTAGGAAACAAATGTTTTTGTGCTTCACTTGCTTTTACTTGAGATTTTGGGAGATTTCAGTGGTGAGATATGTATTTGATATATATCAGTTTGTGAAAGAATTAAGACCTTCAGACTGTGGGTGAGTGTAGTTTTTAGAGATAGGAAATCTGGATCTGCCCTGTTCTTTCTCACAAAAAAAACCAACCAACCAACCAACCAATCAACCCAGTCCAAAAAACCCCTCAATCTTTGATTTCTTAACAGAGAGTAAAATCAGTAAAAATATGGAAATAATCAGATGTGTATGGGGGCAAGGTGTTGGCATGCCTGCTTTTGTGAGATCCACTTTTGCAATTTCCACCAAATCAAGCTTATCTAATGTGTGCACATTTTATAAGAAGACAGTCTGCTAAGTTTTCCTCACTTTATTTTCTCACAGTAACTCCCAGGAGGACTGTTCAGCACACTTTGACTAGGAGGAGACAGAGAATTTTGTGCCAGCAGACCCCTTAGTTTGTGGAATGGGGTTGCAAGCTGGTCTTGCCTGGGGCTGTAGCAATGCAGCTGTGCTGAAGTCACTGCATTGGTGTGAGTCCTTGTGGCTCAAACCAGTGCAGGGTATACTGGGAGAATAAAATTCTGTTGTTTCTCCAAAAGAGGCTCTGTCTGAGCAATTGAACTCGAAAACTATAGTAAGATGGTTTGACTAATGGCAGATCCCTGCAGTGCAGACAAATTGTTCCTTGCTGTGTTGGAAACTCTGAAATTGTCATTCTGCATTCTGTTTTTTATGGTTTTTAATACTTCTAAGAAGTGTAACAGTTTTTGCCTCTTAAAGCCCCCCCCCCCCCCCCCCCCCCCAATATTATTTCTAAGCATTAAAGCAATTTTGAAAGGTTGTGGTGAGTTTTTGGGTACATTTTGCCTTTTGGAACTTCTTAATCTGAGTGAAAACGCCTGCTGTTGCTCAGAGAAGAGAAATGGAATGCGTATGCATACCTCAGATACTTTGTAGGATCAGATTTATTGACCCCTTCATTTTTTCCATTTGATTTTCAATTTGGTAATTTACCAACCCAAATAAACTGCTCTGGTGAATGCTAAGCCATGCTGCTGCTTGCATTAGCCATCATGCTGACTGGTGGTGTTGCTAGAGAAAAATCCTAAGCATATCAAAAGAGTAAGGAGTGCTTTTTCATTTTAAAAATTTAACACATACTTAAGCAAGTCATTAATGGATTGAATAACATAATTATTTCCTGCTCAAATGTAATAAGCTGCTTTTGACCTTGTTATGCTATCTCAGGGTGCAGTGGAGCCCATGCAGATTGACGTAGATCCACAAGAAGATCAGCAAAATTCACCTGATATCAACTATGTGGTGGAGAACCCCACGCTGGTACGTGCTGCTGAGGGCTGTGGGTGCATTTCTTGTGTATGGTATCTTCCTTTAAGAATTTTGGAAAAAAACCCCTCTGAAAAATGTTAAAGCTGGTTAGTCTTAACCACAAAAGCATCACAACTGAAATGTTAAAAAGGTAAATTGTAATGTAGAGCATATTTCTGAGGAAATGACTCATGTTTGAAGAAAGCAGACATGGACTGATCTTACTGCTTTTTGAGTTGTTTTGCCCTCCTTGAGGGGGTGAGGTGTGCAGGAAAAGCTGTGCAGGTCGCAGCGTGGTGGCCTGCTGTGGTGTGTCCATTCCAGCTCCTGAGGCCAGGTTTTGTTGGCAGGATTTGGAGCAGTATGCGTCCAGCTACAGCGGGCTGATGCGGATCGAGCGGCTGCAGTTCATTGCTGACCACTGCCCGCAGCTGCGCGTGGAAGCTCTCAAGATGGCTCTGTCATTTGTCCAGAGGACTTTTAATGTTGATGTGTACGAAGAAATCCACAGAAAGCTGTCCGAGGCCACGAGGTACTAAGAGCCCATGGGAACCTGGGGAGCTTTCCTGACAGAGTTAAGAGTGATGTGCTGCAGTGGAGGACTTTGCATGTAATTTGTGTACGTACCTTACACAAATTGTCTTTGCCCTTAGAATTTAATAGCAGTGAAATGTGTGTTCATGCTTTTTTAAAAGATAGAGCACGGAAGGCATTGTTTCATTCTGAAATCTTTGTGCTTTAAAAAGCTGCAGGTAGATATTGAGGTGAGTTTAGTCCTTGCAACTGCCTCAAATACTAATGAACATATTTGTTTTTCCTGAGTTAGATTATGGAGACTTGTTCTAGGTGCTTTTGTTTTCATAAGTTAATACCTGATCTAACTCTTTGCCTTGTTTTGGTTTGTTGTTTCCTTTCTCCCCCCACCCCGCTCTAAAAATAGGTTAGCTGTTAAGGATAACCTTTGATATCTCACTTATCCATCCACGCTTCCCATCTTTGCATTATTTTTGTTGCTATGCTTATTTCATGATTTCTTGTCTGTTTTGCATGGGTCGTCTTTACCATGTGTGTGACAGTATGTTCATCCTAAGATCATTAGCATAATTTTGTGAAGTATTTGTAAACATCTGTGATGCTTGTGTTACTGTTTGCACTGGACATTTTAAGCAATATGTTTCTTTTTCCCCACTACCCTTATTTTCTCTTTGGCCAATTTTGTGTATGAAGTACTGTTTGTTAAGGTAACATTGCCAGGCACTTAGCAGACTTCTGTTTTGAAACGTGTTCAGCCTAATAGCCTCATTCAAATACTTTTCTTTCAGAGAACTGCAAAATACACCTGATGCTGTCCCTGATAGTGGAATTGAACCCCCTCCTCTTGACACAGCTTGGGTTGAAGCTACACGCAAAAAAGCTCTTCTTAAACTGGAGAAACTCGATACAGATCTGAAAAATTACAAAGGGAACTCCATCAAGGAGAGTATCAGGTGAGATGCAAAAGGCTCTGCTGGGGCAAGGAAGAGCATTTTGTTCCTCCGTGCACTTAACATGGGACGTGTCCTTAGGTCAGTGTGTTGAGTTACTTGTTTGGAGCAAACTGCCTTTGTCCCTTTCTGAGCATGCAGTTCATTGATGTTTTAATTCCCATCCTCCAGGAGAGGCCACGATGATTTAGGTGATCATTATCTGGACTGTGGAGACCTCAGCAATGCTCTCAAGTGTTACTCGCGAGCCCGTGATTACTGCACCAGTGCTAAACATGTCATCAACATGTGTCTCAATGTTATCAAGGTAGGAGAATTTGCAGGCTGAGGTACCTGCGGGGTGTCTTTTTGACACCTGCTGTGAAGTTGCCCCCCATACTTGGCTCTTGTGTCCGCAGTGATGCGGCTTATCTGAGGAGTGCCATTTGTCCATGCCTGCCCCACTCTGTTTCTGGCTCTCTACAGGTCAGTGTCTACCTCCAGAATTGGTCTCATGTTCTGAGCTATGTAAGCAAGGCTGAGTCTACACCAGAAATTGCAGAAGTAAGCTCCTGCTCTTTGACTTGCATAAATTTTCCCTTTGTTTTCTGTTTCCAAATTTGTAAAATGATTTTTTCCTTTCCCCCTTTATGACTTGTCTCGTGATGTATGTGTACAAAACCTGACTTATGGTAAAAACAGATACCTCCCATCCTCAGTTTTGCCGTATTTCCCAAGACAAATAAGATGAAGTTATCTTGCCATTGAGTAATTATCAGGGTGAAATATCCTGGGGACAGTTGTAAGCTAAATAGCTTTCATACTGCTTGCTCACTACTGCTTTGTTTTATGCTTTAGCAAAGAGGAGAAAGAGATAGCCAGACACAAGCAATTCTCACCAAACTGAAATGTGCAGCAGGTGAGTGAGTCCTTCAGCTTCCTGTATGGTTTGCCTGTCTTTCTACTTGTTAGCTGTCCATAGGGCTCTATTTTTTCTCTCATATTTGACAGACTTTGTATTTCCATACCAGACATGCAAAATTTAATGAAGCTGGTGAGATAGAACTGCTGGTTTTTGCCATCTCTTTCTTCTCCCTGAGTTTCTTCAGAGAGGATACCTGTGTGAGTCAATGTAGTTCAAAGGATGCTTGATACAGTCTGAGGATCTTGTTTTACTTCACTAGTGAAGGCACTAGCAACGATGTGGGGGCCTTTCCTACTCCCTAGTTTTTTCAATTTTCTCTAGTTTGTATATTGTCATAAAAAAAGGACTAACTTTTTCTGGTTCCTAGGCTTGGCCGAACTAGCTGCTCGGAAGTACAAACAGGCAGCAAAGTGCTTCTTGTTGGCATCATTTGATCACTGTGATTTCCCTGAGGTGAGGACCAAGAGGGAGCTGCATGCAGGTCTTGGAGGGGATGCAGTTCTTCTAAGTATTAGGTTGTAAAATTCAGATATTGTAGTTATTCTTGCATCATTCCTGTATAGTTTGGTGGTGCTGTGAACTGTGCTGGTTGGTTGGTTTGTTTTTGGTTTTTTTAAGTCTCTGTTCTTGGCTTCTCTAAATGTTCTATTCTAGGTCTCATAAGAGTTACCTGTGAGATTTATAATTCTGTGTTGCTCAATCAACCAAAACCTCCCAAAATTGATGCCTGCTCTCGTAGCAGTATTACTGCTCTGGCCCTGTCATCCCACACAGTGGGTGAGAGCAAGCTGAGTGTTCCACTGCATTTGATAAGGACTAATCTTGTCACTGCTTGAAAGAAAGGCCTGGGGTAGAAGACTCAATGCAACCCTTAAGCCATGTTGCTAGTCAGTGACAGCTTGCTCTCTGTCTCTCCCTGTCTCTGTAGCTGTTATCTCCCAGCAATGTGGCTGTGTATGGAGGGCTCTGTGCCCTTGCTACATTTGACCGTCAGGAACTGCAACGAAATGTTATCTCCAGTAGGTGAGTGATGCCTTGAGTGATGTTTGTATGTACTAGGCATCTTTTGGAACATGGGACTTTGGTTGAGAGTGGATTCTGGCAGGAATATTTCTCATACAGGAGAGAAAGAATCACTGAGCCTTAATTTGGCTTCAGCATTAAGTGCTGTTTCACTGTCTAAAACACAGTGGTTAATCACAGCTGAAATTTTCTTAGTGTAAGTTTCCCACCCAGGTTAAATCCAGCATCTGCATAGCCCAGTTGTCTGTCTGCATCAGTGCTTCATACCAGACATTCAATCGAGGGACAGTCCTCTGTCAAAGGCAGCTGTTAGGATAATTTACCTTCATGTTGCCCCTTGTTCTGGTGTATGTTAATTGTTAAGACAATTTACTAATTATTAGTACACCTTGGAGTGTAATATAACTATGACATACAGAAGGTGAAGAGAATTACGGTCTTTGGAAGAAAGTGGATATTGAGTGTCATAGATTGAATTGCAATGGCACTGGATTTGTGTCAGCTAGATGTACAGAAGCAGTAATCTTAAATTGCTGTAGAAAAGGGGTTGTTACCTTTTTTTATGGGCTGATATATAGGGTGAGATCCCAAGGTTTAAAAATCTGTGATGGTGAACTGGGAGTGTGCTGAGTTAAAGTGTACATCCCTAAGATTGACCACATTCACAATAGCTTGTTTCTCTGAGAAACTGGCATGCTTGACTTCTCTGTGGTGTGCTGTACTTAATGAAGGCTGTGCTTTGAAGTGGGACACAGAGCTGGCCACCACGGACTAGAGTATGGCATTTGTTTGCTGGTGGTGTATCCTGATTTTGACCTATTCCCATCCATGATTTTTATTTTGTGTGGACAAACACTTCTACTACTTGGTTTGTCTTTTGTCTTCCTTCATCACAGCTCTTATGCTGTGCTCTGTCTCTCTGTGTTCCAGGCTCCCAGCCCTGGTGAAAATGGGCTGTCTGGTCTGTTAGAGGGTAAATTCTTGGAATCTCTGAATGATAGTGAGAGTTTTTAACCTTGTGCCTTGGAGTGATGAGGTTATGGGGTATTTAAGTGCAGGTTCCAATCTCTGATCACTACCATCTTTATCTGTAGCTCCTTCAAATTGTTTTTGGAGCTGGAGCCACAGGTTCGTGACATCATCTTCAAGTTTTATGAATCTAAGTATGCTTCATGCCTGAAGATGCTGGATGAGATGAAGGTGAGTTGCAGGAGAGCAGTGCAGAGCAGACCCTAAAAGTTCCCTTTGCCTAGCCTTTTGTGAGAAGCAGTGATTGTCAAAAGTAGATACTAAATGTTCAGCTCTTCTGTGTCTTCTGTGTCTCTTGATGTGGTGCATGGAAATTAGGAGTAGTTTATTCGTAGAGAGAAATTATAAACATTTAAAACATATTTCTAATTTTTTTATTCACTCTTGTTTTATTGTATTGTCTTGCTGTAGTGTAATATTCCTAAGGTTTAAGTATATATGCATAAATGTTTCAGAACACAGGAATAATATATTTTTCCAGATTGCTTCTCAGCTTCTGATGTGGTTTATTGTTTTGCAGGACAACCTGCTGCTAGATATGTACCTTGCACCTCATGTCAGGACACTTTATACCCAAATTCGAAATCGTGCCCTTATCCAGGTAATTGTTGCTGTCATCCCAGAGGTGGATGAACAGGGAGATGGGCCATTTCTGTGCAGTTGCTTTTCCCCTAGTTTCTTAGAGGGTGGAGAGTGCAACTGAATATTTTCTCCTTCTTCTTCTTCTTAGTACTTCAGCCCCTATGTGTCGGCAGACATGCGCAAGATGGCCACTGCCTTTAACACCACAGTGGCTGCTCTGGAAGATGAACTCACTCAGCTGATCTTGGAGGGACTGATCAATGCCAGAATAGACTCACACAGTAAGGTGAGTGCATTTCACCCATGGATTAGAGACTGAACTTTCCATTCCTGAGACACTTGGAAGGTGCATTCATCTCTTGGGCCCGGTGTGTTCGGTAGGGGGGAGCTGTGTGTGACCTCAGGCTCCATAATGCCTGAGCTGTTGTGCTGCTGTGGAACCCTGGCACAGCTCCCACGTACAGCTCTCTGTGTTGGTTACAGATTCTGTATGCTCGAGATGTAGATCAGCGCAGCACAACTTTTGAGAAGTCTTTACTGATGGGCAAAGAGTTTCAGCGCCGTGCCAAAGCGATGATCCTGCGCGCCGCAGTCCTGCGCAACCAGATCCACGTCAAGGTATGGGCCTGCTAAACGCAGACTTACAGGCAGGATAAAGATTTTGTTTATTTATTTAAGTAAAACTGTGAAAGTTGGTGAATTGAAGATTCTGGAAGGGAGTGAATCTATCATGTTCCTGATTGGACAAATTCTTAAGTAGTAAATACTTAACATATAAGGAACAAGTGGTTTTAGTCAGTAGATTAATCTGTTTGTACAGCTCAGAATCTCCTTTGAAGTTTTTATGGTTGGGTTAATTCTGAATAACTCCTTTGGTCCAGTCCTTGATAGACATATCTTTTACCTTCTCAGTAAAGATTGTTTGAAGTAATTTTTTCAGCAGAGGAAGTAAAAAAAGCATTAATTGTTAGGAATATTCCTTCTGGATTGCAGTTTGGAAAGGATGCCTTTAGGGAAGACAGGTCATCTGCACAAAATGTATTAATTTCTGTAGTATATTAATCCCCATGATTACTAAATGTCAGATAGGATTCCATTTCTGGGGTCAACAGCACCTTGTACATAGTAAATAAGAGTGGCTTCAAAGTTCTGGTTTGACTTTTTTAGGAAAAGTTTTTGTGAACTGTAGAAGTTGTTAATACAAAACCATCATTAATGAACCTGGGGGTATGCTCTCCCCCCGCTGCCGTCCTGCTGTGCTTCACCTGTGCTTTATTTTGTCTCTCAGGAAGCAGGCTGCAGAATATTTACACATCACTAACTAGGATGTGTTCTGGTCTTGTTGCAGTCTCCTCCGAGGGAAGGTAGCCAAGGGGAGCTCACTCCAGCTAACAGCCAATCCAGAATGAGCACCAACATGTGAAAAACTTCGTGCACTACCAAAAGAAATGGTCCCTCGGGACTGTACCCAGTGTCTCACCCACTAACTGCTGAGCTTCACAAACCGTCCCTATCTCCCTCACTTCTTGCTCGGACTGAGAGAGTCAGGGTTGGTGGTGGATAATAAGAATATTCCAGTAACTTCAATTCTCCTTGAAAAGAAATTCTTTTTAAAAACAGCATCCCTGCAAATGGGTCATCATTTCAGTTTTGGTAGAAAACCTTCACTCTCCTTCCACCACTCCATAAAGAGCTGTCAGGTTATCCATGCAGATGCTGAGTTGAGAGTTTTTCAGCTGCTAATAGTTTTCTTGTTTCAAAGCTGCAAAAATAGTTAGTTGAATGGACAGGCACAATATAAGATGAATTTTGCTGGCCTGAAAGTATTGCCTCAGTTTTGAGCAATGCTGAGCTTTCTGTTTTCCAAATAAACTTACAAGTGCATTGCTCTCAATTATGGAGCTAGAGTTCTGATGGGGGAGGAGATTTCCTTTGAGAAACTCTTGGAAAATTTTCACCTGTACCAGAAAACATGGCATTGCTTCCATGCATTCAGTCACAGGCCTTTATTTTAGGGTTTTGTGTTTACCTGCAGCCAGGTTCTCTCTCTCTCTGGTCTCTGTTTTCAAAGAACTGTTTCCTGATGTGTTTCCCTCTTGTGTGTGACCTGGCTTTAGGGTCCAGTGTTATCATAGCAGTAAATCTCTACTTCATGCAAATATTGCTGCTTGCCCAGTCTTACTGCCTTGGTGTGTCATGGTTTCCCCACATGTGCAACAGTTTTTTGGGTAGAATGGATAAATGCCATAAAACACCACTCAAGTCTTGTGGAAGCCCTAAAAAGAGTCAGTCTAGTGCCCACTCTCCAGGTGCAGTTATTCTGCTTTTCTTTTTATAAAGGGGTTAAAGGTGGCAGCCCAGTGTGTGTGTGTGTGTGTGTTCTTCTTGTGTTCATGAAAAGAGAAATGCACTGAATTTTCTGAAGTCACTGCAACCTTGTATTCATCTAATCCATAAGGCAAGCTGAGAATTTTGATCCAGCCCTGACTGGTCTGGCAAGTGACTACAGATGTTACTTTTAATGTGTTCATACTTTTTTTTTAAAAAATAAGTTGTTATATCTAGTGCATTAAACAGCAGGATTAAAAAACTTCTGAGTATTTGGAATTTTGTGTTAAAGTTGGGTTTGAGGTATTTTGATCTCGAGCCATTGATTTTTTGCTAAGCTTCATGATATTTCATAGGCAATTGTGTTTTGCTTTCTGATCTGGTTGGAGATGTAGCTTGGATGTAAAGAAAGTGCAGTTTGAAGGAACATTCGAACAGAAAAATTCCTGTAGCAACAGTGGTCTCTCCTGGCTTTCCATGCTTTTCATTACTTAGGTGCTGAAAATGGAAGCAGTAGTTTCTGTGAGGTCCTTGGTTGCATTTGGCATGGAAAAATTCTCCCATTTTTGAGGGAGAACTTAGTGTGGAGCATGGCTGATGGCCAGTGTAGTGAGAAAGGCAAGCTGAGTCCTTGGGTAAATTGCTGTACATCCTTATAAGAAATGCAGGGAAAGTACTGTTGTGCTGTCTGTTTGTGCTGAAGGAAAGCTTTTCACTCCTAAAATGTTACTCAAACATTCTTGCTTTCTTCCCCAGATGCGCCAGTGATACTATTTATAAGGAAAAGTTGTTACACTCTGCTCTTTAGGAGATGGTTTTGCATCCCAGTGCAGCGCACCATGCCAGGTGGCTGGCTGTGCTCCTGCTTTCGGGATTTTTATTTTAATTATTTGTATCTGTCCCTTGCTGGAGGATTTCTGCTCCAGGACTCCTTGGTGGTCAGTGATGTCTTGAGCTGACTGGAGTCTCTGGACTTCAGCAGCATCACACATCCCTCGGCAGCCACAAGGGGCCCACAGGGTGGCCGCAGCAGTTTCCAGCTCTGGCTGTGGCCCGAGGCCATTCTGGAACGTTGGCATCCCCCCAGACAAAAGTGCTTGCAACCTCTTTGGGAGTGATTGAGCATTTCTCTTTTATTACACTGGCATCGTGGATGCTTTGTGCAGAATTACTGGCATGTAACTCTCTCCTTAGCCTGTGAAAGAAGCTGCAGTTGCTTTTGGATCTTGTAGATGGGAGTCAGGGCTGTCTGTGCACGTTTCTTCTAGACATTGTCCAACACCTCCTTCAGTCCTAACTGCCTGCCAGTCTCAAACCCCACAGAATACAACACAGTGTGGATATAGTTCTAGGTCATAAGCATTCATAAGCACTCTCCCCCAGTAAAAATGATTCTTACCTTAAATTTCTATGTAATTTCCCATGTAATAAATGGGGAAATAGTGACACACATGCAATGAATTGTCAGTGATTCCCTGTGACCACCAAGGTCATTCAGTGGATGAAGTTTTGTGGAATGTGTAGCATGTTGGTGTGTCTAAGACATGATCAGAGGGGCCCATTCGTATGGATTTAATGAACTTGTGCAGCTCCTTTTTGTTAAGGAAGTGCCAGTGGTAGGCCATGACAGGTTCCTCATGCAGTGTAAATCCTGTTTTCTTTACATGACCAAAAACAGTTGGAAAGAACCTTGTTCTTTTGGCAAAGGCAGTTTTAACTAGCACAGTCACTCTTAAGTGGTAATGTAGAAGCTGCCACTGTGAGATGTGTGTTAGAGTAGTTTGGGGTGATTGGTAATTATCTGCCCAGAACTTGTCCGGCACAGTGTTGCTAAGTTTTGCAAGGGGAGGTCTGTTTAGAGGTGATTATGGACCATGGCTGGTGCAGCATCATCTGTGAGCTGCTTTTGGCTGAAGGGTGTCAGTGGGTGAGGGAGAGAATAACAGAGCTCTGCCTTTGCCCCAGGCCATGTGGGTGTGATCTGCACATCTCTTCTGTGACTCTGCAGCAATGGTCTCAGAGTTCCATCCTCTGGATAGCTCCCAAAACTGCCACTGAATAAGGGAATATTTCTGATACGTGCAATGTAATATAAACTTTCAGGGAAAAAAAGAGGACACTTTAATCTGACGAAGACCCATTGTGTATTGGTAGAAAGTACCTGTCAGAAAGTACTTCTCTTAAAGTCTCAGCCAAATGAATTTGACTATTTGAGATTCTTCTGCCATCTTCATTACTGTTCATGAAGCCGACAGCAGTGGGGCAGCAGTGTGCTGCACAGGACAGTGCTCTAAGCATTTTTTGTATCACCTGCTTGTGACAGCTGAGGCTGAGACAAGTCAGTGTTTCACTTCTCTGGTATTCCATCAGCTGTGAATTTGTGGTAGGGTGAAAAACACCAAAATGGTGTGGAACTGACTTCTGCTTCCTCTGGTGCTGATAGAGAATAGGGAAAGGATTACTGTCTGCTTTGCAAATGAGCTTTGTACTTAAAGTAATGTTATTTTGACTTCTGTGTTCTTAAGGATCTCTGAACTCCATTCAACATTTCATAGGGTTGCTGTGTAGCTTTAGATTCTCTCATAGGATAACTTCATTAAGCTAAATTAGTTAGAAAGGGGAACAGAAACTGGCTAATAGGTCATGTCAAGCTCTAAGAGAAAATGTACAAGATTCACTAATTAGAAGCTTGGTAAATTCATAATGTAATTAATTCTCCTGACATCAAAGAAATAATTCAAGCTTAGGCCTTGGTAAAGTTACTAAAGCTACAGACTGAAGGACAGCTGCATTAGCAAGAGATGGTCCAATTAAAACAAGACCTCAAGTGGCAGGACCTGAAAAATCTGGCTTAGGTGGTAGATCAGGCTGGGTATTCTTTTTGTCCCTGACCCTACAGGTACTACTGTTTCAGCTCTCTAAGCCTTCAGCTCTAGCTTTGACTGTTGTACTCCCTGTGCCTGTAGTCAATACAACTGTGAACCCTCTGCACTTCAAAGTTTGTACCCCATAAATACATGCTGAAATCCTGGAGTTTCAGTCTTTGTTTTGATGCACTTTTTGTCTTTAAAATTTTTTAACAAATCTTTCTCATATCTCATTTCATAACCTGTTTCTCAAATAAAGGCAATTGGCTTTCTTTTCTGTCAGGTGAAATACCCCAGCTTTTTCTTGTGTGCCTCTGAAAATAATTTAGATGTGAGAACCCATTTTCTTGAAGACTGAGCATCATTTTCAACATCATTCTACATTCAGGACACTGCCTTTTCCTCCCCCTGCTCCATGAAAATTAAATAGTGTATGTCTCCTTAAGGGCCTGTGAAACAGAAACAAAATAGGCTTTGACTTTGCTGAGCTGACAACATTTTTTTTGATTAGAGATAAACAGAATAATTAGTATATTGCCTATCCTGAAAGTAATGCCTTGTTAGTGCAGGTGTGCCCAATGTGAACAGTAAGTGGCTTGGCTTTGCTCATGTTGTAACTGGGCCTCTGAGCTCACAAGCATTGGTTAGTGAGCTGTGGCTCCTCTGGACAGCTTTGCCTTAGTAACTGCAAGGTTGGCATCTTCTTGCACGGCTGCTGAAAGTTCAGGTTGAAACTTTTTTCCATTAGTGTGGTGATTTGTAGCTGGATGCACAAGAGGTGGGTGGGTCTATGTTGCAGTGCCAAACTGAGCAGTTTTTCAGCCCTGTCAGGCATGTGGCAGCCTCCAGCCATGCCATGGACAAGATAAGGTCCATCTGCTTTTCTCCACTGTGCTTGTTAAGAGATGCCTTGGCATGGGGGGAGGGACAAATATATCTTAAATACTAATTCTTTATAGAAAGGTACCCAATTAGTACTCTCAAGTGTAAGGCCCCTCGTGAATTTAGGAGCTGAAGCCACCTTGCCTGTTCCTTCACACTGGTGCTTCTGTGATGACACTATTTGTGAGAGGGAGGTGTGATCTGAAATCTCTCTGTGTGGGTAAGAAGCTGACTCTCTCACACAGCCCCAGTTCTCTTGTGCTGGAACTGGCTGTTTTGCCTTTGCAGACTTTGAGCACAATGACTGAGCTTTCTGATCTTTTTGGGAAACTGTAAGTGTGGAGAGGTCAATTAAACAGTTTGAAATTCTAGGATAATGAATATTTAGGTTTTTTTACTAGAGGAGGGGGGAACAGTCCAGGAAACTCAGAATACTTGACAGCTTCAGCATGTATGCCTGTGCAAGGGAAGAAGGGGACTATTTCCACATGAGGTGGAAGAGGTGGTTTCAAGTTCCCATCTTTAAAAAAGGGATGCACGTGTAGGACCTGCATCTGGTTTTGTCGCACGTCTCTCAGAATTTATCACGTGTGAAAGACAAATGACCACATAATGAAGTATGAGACCTTGAGCAGGGAAATATTAATGGACTTGGTTCCACATGTATTTAGACAACCCTATCTGTTAAAATAGAGACTTCATCCTCCCCCAGCCTTTGGCTCATGGAAGACTGTTAAGTTGGATCACACTGTAAGAAACTAATAATTGTTAATATGGATTTAGCAAGATCTTAGAGTTTTACATTCACATTCCAAGTACTGCTGCTTTCCTTTCTGCATTAAAAATGTGGCCTACTAAAACACTAACAAATGTGACACATTTTCTGTTAGCGAGGAAGTCACTGACACTATTTTTAGCATGCCAGAAGGCTAATACAAAATTCTAATACAATAAATTTAGTTGCCAGTGTTAAAAACAGAACATGAAGGGTTAATGAGCATACAGGAGGCAGAGTGTAATGGCAGCTTACAGAAATTGTCTCCACCCAAAAATGCAGCATTTTCAGTCTTTCAAATACAGCATTAGACATTTAATTGCATCTCTTTTATTTCAAATGCAGGATAATTCCCTGAGAAAGCAGTTTTTTACTTAAATAAAACTTTTCCAGAACTTAATCATGTGGAAGAAGTTCACACAGCTGACAGTGAGCTGGAGATGACACATTCTTTGGCCCAGGGAAGTAGTGTAGTGGTCTGGCAGGTGCTCTTGGACTGTTCATTTCCAAAGCTTCACCCTGTACTGTCACCAGCCTCCTTCAGCACTGCTGTCTCCCCCACCTCTGCATCTCCTCCCTGATTGATCTCTGGGGTTTGAATTCCTCTTTGACTGTGCTGCCATGAAAGGGATTTTTCATACTTGGTCTTAAAAAGTAATCCATGACCTGAAAAAGCAGAAGGGGAAAAAAACCCCAAACCAACATCCTGAAATGAGATGACTACAGTGGTAAAGAGAATACCTCATTCCTTATAAAGAATGGGTCTTTACAGACTGGAAACTGCATCCTGAGGCTTTGGAAGCTGGAGCAGTGACATACAGAGAAGGAAGAGCAGTCTTTTAAAGTGGTACTACAAACTTTTAGATAGCATGTAGCATTTTAGGTAGTATGTAGATTTTAACACCCACCTACACCCCATAACCCAAAGATTAAGTATACATGGGAGATGGCTAAGATGTTTGCTTGATGCCTGGTAAGGCCAGATGCACTCACCTGGACAATCTGCTACCTCCTTGAATGCTCTTTTTTTACAGCATCCTCGGCACATGTTAAACACACATTTAGTGCCCTGGGTTGGGACAGCGATATAAAGAAGCTCGTGTCAGTGAAAATAAAATTGTTACTGTTTACTATAATAAGTAACAATACAGCTCTGCACTTTCAGATCTTTGGAAAAAACCCATGTACTCAGCCTAATGAAGATGATGGAGTTGATGTCACATTGGGTGGTATCTGGTGTTTGCACATAAAGAACAGAAAAACCCCAACCAACCAAAAAAAAAATCCACATTCAACTTGTGCAGCCCCCATAGCCTGTTGGGCAGCCCGAGTTACCCACCACAAGCAGCCACATGCCATAAGCCCTCTGCAACAAGCATGAACACATTTGGAGCTTGCTCTAGTTCTCTGCAGCATGAAACACAGTGCTCCCATCTGCAGCTAGGCCTATAATATGTTACCACCAGAATTACTTCCCTACTTGCATCTTAAACCACACCTGCATATTTATTAAAGTATACTGTGTGACCCTTAGGGGACAGCAGCAGCTGAGTCTTGGCTAACTGATGAGGTGGCAAAACGAGCCTCGGTCTCTGGGGTGCTTTGCTCACACACAGTTTTAGAAAAGGGGGTTGAGATTGTTTACCCTGATTCCCTTCACCCCAGTCAGAAAATCCTTCATGTTTAGGGAGGCTTTAGTTGAGCTCCTTGTCCTTTTTCTTCTCTGCACCCCCACACCCCCCACCACATTTCATGATATAGCTCAGAAACACATAATCTAGGGGAAAAAAAAATAATTACAGGACTAGTCAGAAGATTTCAAGAGCTACCTGCAACTTTACAGTGATGCAACAGCAAAACAAAAATAAGTCTTAAGCCCTGGTGCAGACAGTCTTGGTTTACGCACCAAGCATAAACCACGTCAAACCATGTCATTTGGATTAGCTATGAAACAGGATGGCTTTGAAAGCAGGCCAGCCTAGTGCTCAGTGCTTTCCCAATAAGGAACACAGCAAAAAAATCCCATTTTTTTCAGTAGCTTCAAATTGAGCCTCAGCTGGCTGCCACTGCTGTGCTGCAGTAACAGCGTTACAACAGGGAGCAACATCACCTGCTTGTGTTGCAGGCTCCCGCGCCCCCGGAGGTGCACGTAATGCTAATTTTTAAGCTAGAACACAAAATTACTTGCATCTTACACCCCACTTCACAGTTATATTAGCAGCAATAAATACACTCTGCTTACACAGCAACACCACCCTGCCAAGCAAACAGCTATGTTCACCAAGGGAAAAAATAAACAAGCAAAAGCAAAATGAACTCTTTGCAAATATAAAAATATTTGAAATTTCAATACAGAACCTGTAAAACCAGCTGCCTCGTTTCACATTGCTAATAGTGAAAGTCAATGTTAATCTATTGCAAAGGCAGGACTGAGGATGAAGAGGTGCCTAGGCTTGTTTTGATAAAGGTAGAGATCCAAACAACAGAAACCAGAGCTGCAGGTGCTGTCTGACACTTTCTGCAGGCTGTACTGTGATGACATTTACACTAAGAACCATACCAGTTATTCAAATTTTCCCTTTGCAGAAAAACTCCACCCACCACTAACACCAGTAAGAGGTGGTTTGTTTTTCATTTCACAGTAAAATATGCATGTCATACATGTGTAGAAGTCTGGAGATTTATTTCCAAGATATCTTTGGAAATTCGATTAACTCACTCAACTGTTTTAGCAATAAATACCCTCAGCAGCAGCAGGACTGCACTTTTTTGGAGAGGAAGGCAAATTCTCTCAAAAGAACCTATGTATGTTAAGGATTTTTGTGCAGCACCTTCAACCTCAGAGACTGGTTACAGTTAACAGTTAACAAGCTTTAGCCCAAGTAAGGACTTTCCTCCACACACACACACACTTATCAGCAGGACTTGGCCTGCACCTGTGTGACTGGGCACTGGCATGGACCTGCCTCAGGATTTGGAATAACAGAATAGAAGCAGAATAGTTTGGGTTGGAAGGAGTCTTTAGAGGTCATCTACTCCAACCCCCTGCAAAGAGCAGGGACATTTTCTACTAGATCAGGTTGCTCAGAGCCCTGTTCAACCTGACCTTGAATGTTTCCAGGAATGAGGCATCCACAACCTCTCTGGGAAACCTGGGCCACTGTCTCACCATAAAAAATGACTTCTAATCTAAGGTGCATCTAGTCTGAATCTACTCTCTTTAAACCCATCACCCCTTGTCCTACTCCAACAAGCTCTGCTAAAAAGTCCATTGCTGTCTTCAAGTCCCCTTTAGGCACTGGAAGGGGCAGTGAGGCTCCCCAGAGCATTCTCTTCTCCAGGCTGAACAGCCCCCCTGTCTCTCAGCCTGTCTCCTTGACAGAGGGACTCCATCCCCCAATCATCTCTGCAGCCTCCTCTGGGCCTGCCCTAACAGCTCCATGTGCCTCCTGCACCAAGGGCCCAGAGCTGGATGCAGAGTGCCAGGCGGGGTCTCACAAGAGCAAAGGCACAAATCCCCCACCCATGACCTGCTGTCCATGCTGCTTTTGATGTAGCCTAGAACACAGGGGCTTTCTGGGCTGTGAGTGCACATTGCTGAGTCATGAGCAGCCTCTCATCCACCAGCACCCCACAGTCCTGGGCAGGGCTGCTCTCAAGCTGTTCCTGCCCCCAGCCTGGATTTGGTACCACGGTTGCCCTGACCCAAGTGCAGAATCTTGCACTTGGCCTTGTTAAACCTCAGAGGTTCCCACAGGCCACTGCCTGAGCTTGTCCAGGTCCCTCTGGATGGCTCTGTCCCTCAGGTGTGTCATCACTCCACTCAGCTTGGTGTCATCTGCAAATGTGCTGAGGACACTCTTGATCCCACTATGGTGACCTCAGTGGTGGAGACACTGAACAGTGCTGGTGCCAGCACAGACCCGAGGGACAGCACTTGTCACTTATCTCCACCCAGACCCTACATCATGGACATTTAATTTCCCTTTAACGGAAATGCTTTGATGGACGCTTGTACTGGCTTACCTTAGGGTTTCCACACTGATCACATTTTGCATACTTGGCTGAGAGAGAGAGAGAGAGAGAGAGAGAGAGAGAGAGAGAGATGATTTCACCAATGGTATTTTTACGTGGAAGTACATTAAAAAAAAATCAGAACCAGAAAAGCTTGGTGCTTTTCTAGCCAGAGTCCTTTTGAAATAAAACTACAGTACCTCCAATAACAGTGCAAAGGTAAAAATACTTTGAATTTTTAAGTGCCTCTATGTTAAAATCCAAACATTGAAAATTTTAATCCTCAAGTCAAGCATAAAACAGGAGGACATCAGCTTGAAATTCATACAAAATTTCCATTTCAAATGCTAGTGACAGCTACAATGCAGTTTGTAAACCATTTTGATCTTCAAAAGATGCTTAGAGAGAATCAGTGACCTACTACTTTGATCCTTGTTTCCTTTACTAGTGAACATTATTTGAATCATGCTGCCTGCTATTAAAATTTCAATAGCAACAGTTCCTCCTCTTTTCAAAGAAGTTTCTACAAGTACACAAGCCAGGAAAATTCTTAGCAGCAAGTTATGTCAAAGGTGGTATCAGCATATCTCCATACATTTATGCCAATAAATGAACTTACGTTTTAAAGATGGATCAAAGCTTTTATTTGGATTTCTTAACTTCTTTTTTTGTTTATTCTTTGAAAGAAGCTCAGAATTTCCATCTTCCTCTTCTTCCAGAGCACGTTTTCCTCGCACACCTTTTTCAGTTCCACTATCTCCATTCTCCCTGCATCTCTCCTTTGGCCTGAAACAGTGAATTTCATCATAAGTTGACTGAAGGGAAGAAGTAGCTCTTCCCTGACCATTATTTTGGTTTACAGAAATCTGGGTAAACCATAAACCTTTCTATCATGGCTATAATGAAGTGTCATTGCCCTCAGAAGTGGGATAGAAAAACCTATCTTCTTTGGTTAACACTGACAGTTAATCACAGACACACTATCAGATATATCAGCTGGAAAGCCAATTAAAGTTGGTCAGCTAAATCAGGCACATTGGGTTCTTGTTCTCAGCTGCAGTGGGATTCCTAATTTTTACTTTCCAGAGAGAGAGAAATCTGAGGAGGATCCAAAGGAGAAGATGCAAACAATGAGCAACATCCCCACAAACAAAGCAATAACTAGGAAACAACTAAACTAGAATTAAAATAATCCAAAGTCATCTTCAGTCTTCACTTTTCCTTTTTTTTTTTTTTGTATGGGTGGGAAAGGCCTATGAGTACCTGTAAGTATCAAAATAAGTAACTCACCCTGGCCTGATGTATGGCTGACAGATCCAGTGGAAAAAAGGCAACCCTTCTTTTGGCTTTTCTCCTTCTTTCTGATTAGCTATTTCTTCCTGCAGCATAGAGTTACAGTCAGTCTTCCTGGAGTTGTCAGAAAATACACTAAATAACACTTCAAACTCCAGGAAATTACAAACTGAAATTTAAGCTAACAATTACTGACAGTTACATATAGGCAAAAAACCCCATCTACTATGACATATGAACTGAAGCACATTTGTAACTCCTAAATCAACTTTATCCCACATAAAGTTGTCCAAGCTTAAGGGGATGCTACTGTAGTAAGCTACGAATATCGAGGTTAGTAAGCCACAAAGTCCCAGAGAAGTGACTAATGGATATCAACTCTATGACATACTTGGTACATTCCCACCAAGTGCAGGCAGTGCTGTTCTGGGAGATTGGGGCCCATCTTGGTACCTGGCATCGCAGTTTCAGCTCTCTGTTGACATCTACAATGCCCTCTAGAGTCTTCACTTTTGCTAATTCTTCACGCAGCTGATGGTAAACTTGAAGCCTGAGGCAAAGCCCAAACATCAGTTATATTTAGACTGCAGTCAACTAAAAATAACTGTATAAAAGCATTTTATACACTTCTCCTGATTCATTTGCCTTTGGCAGAAGCTTATATTCCTCTTTGTAAGTCCAGAGAAAAGCACACATATGTCTCTTCCAGATAAATACTCAGCAGACAACCAAGGTACTTTGACATAAGCTAACAAGAATGTACAGTGCATCAGCTGCTTCTCAGTAACTGCCCATAGCTATGCTCTTACTCCCCAATAAATGCAACAGCACTGTGCCTCACCATGAACAAGGAGATAGTTAACTTGTGTTTGCCATGAAGTGTGTGCATGTGGGCAATTACCACATTGCAACTGGTGTGCTGTGAGATCACACCCTGGCTGATCTTGTGGCAACTTGTTCATTCCCCATGCCCTGTTTCCCAGATATGAAATAAAGGGTAAAGGCCTCAGCCCACACCCTCTCTAGCCAGATCCAGGAAAGAAAACTTTGCAGCATACTCATTCTGGCTAAACAAATCCTTGTCCAGAAAGCCCAGACACTTTGTAAGCAGGATGAGTCATGAAAACATTAAAGAATTCTATGGAGATACTCACGTGTGATGCCAGAGCTTGAAGAGATGAGCCCTAACATAAGACAGTGGACAAGGGTACTTCCTCACGATCTCCAGATACTCCTCAGCCATCTCCCACACCAACGGGTTCCGGCCCTCAAACAAAGCTGGATTATGAAGATTACCTTCTAGGGAACGAAAAGAAATACTCAAACTTTCATTTCAGGATTGAAACAAAGGCCAAAATCCCTGCTCGGGAGTTTGATCATCTCTTTTGTGATTCTACACCCACAGACACATCACCCACGTGCTCTCAAAAAGAACACAGGGTCTGTAATACTCTAGCCTGACCTTGGGACACTATATTTCACTATGCCATTCCTAACTGCACTGAACAGCTCATATCTAATTGAAGTACTGTTTCTAGAAAGGCATCTAACCTTGACAGGAAGACAGTAAACCAATTAATAAATAGAGAATCACTGTTTTTGTTGCCCAGCAATTAAATACTGAAATGACAGGTGTCTTGCCTTATGTCTGTATTGATATTTGTCTGGCCCAAGTTCACAGATACAGCTTCTCACTGTGCTTTTCTCCACTGGCTTCACAAGCCTTTTGTTAACCAGTATTTTCTAAAACCAAGATTCTATAACCCTTCTTTAATTGTGTGAGTGATTAGAAGCTTTTCTGATGCTTATCCTAGCTCTTCCTGTAGGAAGTTATGTCAATTCTTTCTTTTCCCAACCCAACACGAACCACCTGCAGAAATATTAACCCACAGATGCACTTAGTTCACGGAGCACCATTCAACAACTGTTCCATTGATTAACAGATGTCACGTAAAATATTCCAGGACAACAGGAGCCCCATATGCCTCCCATATGTCAAGTAATTACATTTCAGCTCAATGAGTCAATGGTATTGCAAGTCCAACATAACGATTCTTTACCAGTCTTAAGGGATTCCTGTTCTTGGTATGAGATGGCCAGTATAAGATGAGAGAGAATGGCCACTCAGCTGTAAAGCAAAGCCGTTCACCAAGTCAATCTGATATAAGAGTTAATAAATGTATATGGGACTGCTAAGGGAATAAGAAACAACTTGTATTCTCATCAGAGTAGAAGTTAATTTTCTTTACCTGCACTCATGACACCATGTACTCCTGTCTTACGGATGCATTCTTCCACATCACTGAGACACTGGATGTTTCCATTTGCAAATACAGGAATGTTTACAGCTTTTCTATTCCAATGAATAAAACAGATGCATAAAATTGAGAGTTAAGAGTCAACCCAGAAATTCTCCTCCTATCACATAAATTTGCTTGCTCTTCAATGCCACTGTACACTCTATTTAAAATCCAGTATGTTAGCAGGAATCACTAAGACTGGTACTGCTCACTAACCTTACAGCTTGAATGTGCTCCCAAGATGCCACACCAGCAAGTGGTCCTTTCTGTTCTTTAGTACGGCCATGCACAGTCAGCAGCTGGAACACAACATTACATTTGCTTTCCACGTGTATGAGCCACTGGAATAAATCCACTGAAAACACTTATTTTCATTCCCTACATTTCAGGGATGCCACTGATTTCCTGCTGCTATTTCAACAGTGCAGGGAGATTAGCAACACAGAAAGATATCAGCAGCTCAGCTACTGTGGCATGGTCTTAGGCTCTTTTCATCTTGCTATTCCATGGCATGACAAGATTCTATCACGGGAGAACCTACAGGTTTCCTTTCCTTTTCCTATTGGATTCCATTTGTGATTCGCTTTGCAATTTGTGATATATTGATCTAGCTTTCTCCTCAGCAGAAGGTCCAAATACTGTCAGTACTGTCTCTAACTATAGACCATCTCTTCCAATTTAACTGGAGTTAATACCTAGAAGGCTGCCTATTTCTTCTAGTGACACCTTTTGATACCCTTTTTCTTCTGCAGTACTGTGGATTTCATGCATTCACACTTGCCTTCTGCAGCACTATTGAATATTGAGATGCTCAACCACAGTGAAGGATGCTGCACAGTGCAGTGATTACAAGAGACTGAAATAATTTTGTTTTTTTATACCACACTACTGACCTGGAGCCTAGGGCTGCAAACACACAGAATCTGTCTGCATCCTGTTTGCTCTGTCTGCAAAATAATGCAGCCTATTCATATCCACAGTATACCAAGAACTGGTCATCAGATACTTTACACAAAGATACATGTCCAGTGCAGGAGTAGAGGGAGCAGCTGCCTTCTTACCTGGCAGCCAGCTTTCTCCAGCATCTGTGCATACTTCACTGTCTTGTCAATGTCTGGGAAAACGCGGATTTTGCATGTGATGGGAACAGAGAGCTTCTCGTTAGCCAGTAAAACTGAGAAAGATTGAAAAGACAGGTAAGTGGGCTGCACAATGCTACGAAAAGTGTCTGCTTTCCTCAAGATCTGATACCGGGTATGGTATGGAAAAAGCCTAAGAAGTTACTGCCATGCAGTTCTCACAGCTTAAAAAATCAGCAGTGTCCTCTGCAATCTTTACTGCATAGTTTAATCACATAACAATAACACACACATGAAACACAAAATCTGCATCCTAACAAGGTGGCATAAAACAGTCACCCATTTAATAGCCCTAACACTTCCACTGCATTAAGCCTTCACTTTCAAAGACCACCCCCTCACAACTTAATTATTGATAGAAGTTTATTATCTTCACAGGATATTGTATTCCTCCAACATTAACACTTGCTTGTCTACCTTTCCCACAAAAAGGTGCTTCACTTCTTTGCAACTTATCACCAGAAAAATCATTATAAGTAGATTCCTATTCATGGCAAGCAGAGGCTTATCAAGTGAGGTAGGCTATGGATGCAATCAAGTAGTAAATGTAGGTTACAGAGGCAAGGTGAAATCTAGAACATGGTAAACTCCCAGTCCCTACACAGTACATGGAATCACAAAAATACCAAAAGGAGAGCTAACAAAGAGAGACAACAGGAAAACACTGAGTAATGTTGTGTCTGAAATTCTCTTCTCTTCCAGAGCTTGGATATACTATGTAGGAAGTCACTTGCTGTCTTCTAATCCAAATCCCATGAGCTCTTATGATTGATAGGTACTTCCCATCACCCTTTCAAAGGAGGCAAGCAAGGTGTACACAGGTAAAAGCAGAAAAGACTGCTCCACCATTTTAAAGGCAGCTGGGGAAAGGAGGAGGAAGAGGACAGCCTAAGATACCTCTCTTACTAGACAGCCTGGGCTCACCCCGCTAGATGACCTGGGTTCTCGTCACACCTTGAGGCTATTCTGATTTGTGTATTTCTCAACAGCCACATTACATGCTGGGCAAGGATGCACTGTCTTATCTTCCAGGTTCTCAGCAGTGTCTTTGTACCAAACATCACTCAAGAGTCCCCAGACCACTGGGAATGCAAACAGAAATAGGACAGTCTAACTTCATGGCTCCAACACTTGCTTTAAAGTGGGATGAAGGCACATTCTCAGTTCTACAAAATGACAAAAACCTTGCTTTTTATGTCAGTTAGAAATGTATTTCTTAAAAAAATATGATACTGTTCACAACAGCTACTGATAGCCTGAAAATAACCTACACAAATTAGGAGAAGAAAGGCATAATTTGCTATACTCTGGACAGAAAGAGTACACGGAGTTGATCAGAAAAGGGCAACTGTGGCTTCAAGGAGAAACATGACCCTTGGCACCTGAGAACTTCAGAGTGAAAACGTAAGGAAGGCACTAGGACTTCTACTGTTTCTAGAGCTGGAAAGCCACTAAGCTATCATATGAGACTGGGACTTAATTGACTCACTTTCACCTGAAGCCTTTTTCAGGTACAAAAGTCTTTTAGCAGATCTAGTGTGAGTTTGCAGTGGGATACCACCAAGTATCTTGAGGGTGCCGCTGGAATACAGTATGAAATAAAAAAAAAAAAAAAAAAAAAAAAAAAAAAGAATACAACTGCCCCTTCAAAACCCAAACACAACTCTGCCCAAAGAAATATGATGCACCTCGTTTCTCCCAAAATCCCTAAACCTCCTCTCAATAATTAGTTCATCCTATTCCCTCTCTAAATACTTACTCATTCTCTGAAGAAGATCCCACTCCTCTTGCAGAAATGCTCCATAGTGACCTATGATAAAATAGCATATGACAGACTTGTGCAGAAGAGTAAGATCCTGAAGTACAGTTTTCAGAAACTCTCACAAAGATCCAGACACTCATATGCATCACTGGCAGAAACAGAGTTGCTCTGTCCTGCCCCAGCTGGAAGAGTGGGATCATTCTGTTGTCCCTGCCACTCTAAATTTACAGGATAAACAAGGAATACCCACACCCTACTTTCACTGGTACTCCCCAAGGCTGATGTGTTGACACTTGCAGCTCAAAATCCAACTTCTAAGGGTTTATACCAGATGTTTAATAAATCCTATTAGAATAACAGATGATCAGACTGAAAGATCTATTTGTACCACTAATCATTTCCTATTAGTCTTTGAAAGATATTTAAGAAGAAGAATGGGCAGTTATGGAACAAGTATTTTCTCAACACCTTAACTGATCCAAAATTTTCAAACACTGCCTCTGGTCTTCAAACATGCAGTATCTAAGGGATTCAGCAGGTGTCATCCTCTTCTACACTACTGTGAAAAAAACTCTGCAAGTATCAGGGAAATAAGAGATCCTAAGGGTCTGAATTATCTAATTCTAAGGGCAGTTTTTCAAAAATAGGCTGTTTGAGCAAAAATGAGAAAGAAAATCAAGTTCTTACTAAAAATGTTTCTGAAGGATATTCAGACAAGGGAGCTGCCACTTAAGAGAAATTAATTGTATCTAATTTTTGCTTTAGGTACTACAAAAAGCATTACCTGCTACATTGGGTGTAACTAAGTCTGACTTCAGCAGTACTGCAGCTTCCCCAAGGCTTGATTTGGCCCTCTTGATATTTTACTGCCAACATTCACATTTGAAACACCACTTGCCATTTCTCTACTTATCCAGGGTTCAGATTTGCACATACCTCTCTTTGCAATCATTTGGGGGCAACCCAAATTTAGGTCTATGGCATCACAGTAATCCTGAGCCAACAGTGCTGCCTGGACAAACACTTCAGGATCATTGGCACAGAACTGTGAAAACCAAAGAGAAGTGGAATAATCAGGCAATAGCTTTCTTCAAGTACTGACAAAACGTTATCATGTAATTATGAAGCAACTACCTGCTACAAAAAACAGGCAAATATGCACAGTTAATAACACCAAACACTATTTCTCAAAATGATCAAGGGAAACCATGTGACGTAATCTTTTTGGATCTCAGTAAAGCATTTGATACTGTTTCTCACAGGATGGTTCTGCACAAAATGTCCAGCCCACAGCTGGATAAACACATTGTGTGATGGGCAAACAGCTGGCTCACGAGTCAAGTGCAAAGGGTTATAGTGACTGGGATGACATTAGGCTGGTGACCGGTCATGACCAGGGCTCCATCTCAGATAGGGCCAGAGCTCTTTAACAGCTTCATAAATGACTTGTAACCTGCTGACATTTGTAACCTTGCTGAGGATACCAAACTGGGAGGAGCTGTCCACGCCCCGGGAGGCACAGTGGTCCTGCAGAAGGACTGTGACAATCCGAGGGCTAGGCAATCACAGACCACATGAAGTTTAATAAAGACAAGCAGCCTATTCTGAACCTGGGACAGGGTGGCTCTGCATGTACGGACAGACAGGGGAACAAAAGGCTGGAGAACAGTGCTGCAGAAAGGGACCTGGGGGTTCTGGTTGATGGCAAGTTGAATATGAGGTTTTTCTGTGTCAAAAGAAGCTACCTCCCACAGAAGAAGAGTGTACAAGACGCTGAGATTAGCTCATTTGGTTAGAGCATGGTATAATAACACCAAGGCTGCGAGGTCTGTCCTGTATAGACAATTCACTCAAGAGTTGGGCTCAATGTACTTGTCAGCTCTGGACTCGTGGGTCCCTTCCAACCCAGAGTATTCCATGATTCTGTGAAAGCTGTACTGAGACAGATCAAAGGTCAACACCAAAATGTCTAGGGAACAGTAGAAGCAGAAAAAGTGTCTTTATGGACTTTGGAAACAGAAGGTGTGTTTGTTGCATCCAAAGACCCTCAAGTGTGTTCCTTCATTTGCTTTCTAAACTCATGTAATGTTCCAGAATCCAGTACATCCCACAGCAATGAATTTCAGTTTATAACTACCACTATGCTTACTTGTTTCCCACTCATCATCTTCAAGCCAGTAGTATTTCCACAGGCTTCTCTTATCTCTCCCTTCAGTCAAGGGAGACACTTCTTTTCCAGGGTAAACAGTCCTCATCCATTTAACTGCTCCATGTGTGCAAATCAGTCATTCCTCTGCTCATGACCATCTTTGTCTGCATTATTCTCCAGCTCCACAAGCCACTTGCCATCTTTGGGATGCAGTGAAATACCTTATCATCACACAGTAGTCCAGAAGCAGAAGCAACACATGTTTTAAAGTCTGTCCTGTCTTCCTTGCATCCTTTCTCTACAGCTAAACACTGAGCTCAGGATTTCAGATTACTACTCAAAAAAGCTGTGATCCTCAAGTGGTACCAGATCCAGGACACACCCTAACTCTGCAAGACCAACTGTAATCTGTTTTTAAAGATGAGGTGCAGGGGACTGAAACCCTCTGAGAAGTCCAGTGCTCCAGGCCCCTGTGGTTAAGACAGCAAATCTCTGCTAAATGTGGGATAAACAGAAAAACACAGATCTTCATGAGCTAAGTACTGTCAGCGGTATTTAGATGAAGAAAACGAGATTTCTGTTAGGCTATATAACCACGTTAAAATGTGCATGAGGCTGACTAACTTCAACTCGTGCACATTTGGGAAACGCCTGGATTTGTTAGCGCGAGCGGGGTGGATGGCGCGCGTGCCTTTGGCAATTGCGTCCTCAGCGTTACCCGGGAATGGCACGGCAAGGTGAGCCCAGGGAAGCCCCTCCCGGCAGCCGCCGCCGCCGCTCCCGGTGCTGGGGCTGACCGGGGGAGCCGGGGCGGGGGCCGCGCTCACCTGCACGATGAGCGGGCGGTCCTCGGGACAGGCCTCGTCGTAGAGGTTCTCGCGGCGGTAGTTGGCGTCCCTGAGGAAGACCTGGGCGTGCAGCATCGGTGTGTAGCAGAGCTGGGCGCCGTGGCGGCGGCTCAGCAGCCTCCAGGCCAGCTCGCTCTGGTCCACCATGGGCGCCACCACGTAGTGGGCGCTCCGCAGCGTCTCCCTCCAGAAGGCTTCCCCGCGCAGCTTCGGCATCTCCCGCTTGCTCGGCCGTGCAGCGTTGCGGCTGCTGGCGCCCCGCGCCGCCGTCCCGGGGCTCGCGGCCTGAGGCCCGCAGGCTGCGGCGACCGCTGCGCCCGGGCCGGGCCCCGCCGCAGCCGGACGGTGCCACCGCCATCTCGCTCCGGCCGGCTCCGCGGTGCAGCCGCGCGCCGTCCCCTCCGGAAACCGCGGCGCTGCCAGCAGGGGCCGCGCGCGGGAAATGCGCAGCGGCCAATTCTAATAAATTAGGAAGTAAAGCATGGAAGAAGGCCTTTGAACCTATCCTTTGTTCGTAATTAACCTTTATAAGTCTTAAGTTGATTTAGAAGCATTTGAATTAAAGCTTTAAGGATGTTGCTGTTTGACAGGAACTTTCTGCTACTAGCTAAGCCTTAAAGAGTTTTGCAATAATAACTATTGAAGTATAATTTTAGAATATTGCTTGTAGAAAGGATCTTTGAAACAATAGCTTTAGAATATATAAAAAGGAAACATGCTTATCTCAACGCCTTAACAAAACATTGAAAGGAGCTTGAGAAAGGAAGATGAACATCAACTCAAGGATTGATAGTTTCCACCAAGGGAAGCTGGACATCACTGCTATGAGATTTATAGTCCTTGCAATTAAAAGGTGGGGTCATCTTGCACAGCCTGCCCACCCGGCCTTGCCTCTTGGGGATTTTACTGAGAAGATGTTTCCAAGCTCTTTTGAGTCTCTTGCTCCTCTGGTTAAACCTCTCTTGATCTGTCCCTGCTAATTTGGTCTCTCCTAGGGGAGCACTCTGCAGAAGATTAACCTGGAGTCTTTGGTACTAAGTTGGGAGGACTTAACCAGAATTACTTATTAACAATTTTAACTTTTACAAATTTCTTAAAACATGTTACATGTCTTAAGACATGTTACATGTCTTTAAGACATGTTACGATTCTAAACTTTTTTCTTATGCAATTCATCAGTCTTTTTGGTTCTTCTTTTTGAGTGTCACCTTTAAGTCATTTGGTCCTTTTATAATGGTATACTCAGCTGAATTAACTCCTGATGTAGTTGAATCCTGTCCTGAGTTAGGGTGTGAGGGTGGTGTGGGATGTGGTCCAATACCAGAGGGAGACACTGACGAATCTTGTCCAGTGCTCGGGGGTGGGAGTGCTGGGGAATCTGGTACAATATCAGAGGGAGACACTGATGAGTCTTGTCCAATGCTCGGGGGTGGCACTGGTCCTTTAATTCTCGTGATGTGGGTCCAACCCTTTTCTCTGGTCCGCATGGCAGAATTAGCGATGATGAGTACCTGAAGGGACTTTCAAATTTAGGCGTTAATGGTCTACTATTCCAGGTTTTTATCAAAACCCAATCTCCTGGGCTCCTGGTTCTAAAGCTGCTTCCTTTGCATCTTGATCAGCTAGCAAAGGTTTCACAGCTTTAGGCTGAACAGTTTGGGGGTCCAGTTTCTCCACAATAATAGCAGCACCTTTCGCTCAAAGGGACTTGAGGCCTCTCTATTCCTTCTGTACCTGACAGTAATGGCCTATCCTTACCTGCTCCTGGTGGTGGACTCCCCCACTCTTTTGTGGCCTTGGATTGTAGGAAAGAGTTGCTTGCTCCCACACTTTCTCTAGCTATAGAGACCATGATCCTAGCTTTGGCCTTTGCTTTTTCTTCTTCCCTCCCTAAATACACTTTCAATGCTTCCTTCAATAACTCATTGATGTCTTTTTCTGGCCAATCTTCAATCTTTTCCAGTTTTCTCCGTATATCAGGCCAAGATTTAGTGACAAACTGGACCTTTAATAGCACTTCACCCTCTTTGGTGTCTGGGTCTATTCTAGAATATAATTGAAAGTTCCGCTTTAGGCGATTGAGCCAAGTAGCAGGAGTTTCATCTTCCTCTTGTGCACTTTCAAATGCCAATTTTGTATTAGTTCCTTTGGGAACTGATTCTCTGATCCCTCGAATTATCAGAGACCTGTACTCCATCATGGCTTTCCTTCCTCCCTCCTGATTAGGGTTCCAGTTGGGATCCTCTAGTGGCAATTTGTCTTCACCTGATGGCACTTGGGATCCTGGACCCTTGGGATCTTGGGATCCTTGGGATCTTTTTCCCAAATTCTTATGCTAGCAGCTCTAATCATTCGGAACCCTTCTGGGGAAAATAATATATTTAGAATGGAATTCATCTCCCCCCAAGTGTAGATATTTAGACCGAAGTGTTGGACCGAAAAAGCGGAATCTGCTAATCTCTGGTGAGGACGCAGTCCCCAGCTCTGCCTGCAGACCAGCGGACAAAGCTGCATCATCATCATCCTCCTTCTCCGTGCCACTCTTGGGAGTGACTGCGGCGTGGGTGCGATCCATCGATTTCTCCCCACCTGAGCTGATTCTTTTTAATAAAGGCATCAAAAAGGAGAAAGTTCTCCTGCCCATTCCTTTCAACTGACAAGCCTTCACAGTGCAAGTTTGTTGTCAAAGCCTGTATTTCACCCCCTTTCCAGCTTTCTAGCACTCATGGCTGTGATGAACTTGTTGCAATAAATGTTTCAAGTTCTAATTATTTTTTACCATCTTTCATTACCTCTCTGCAGCCTAAAGAACGAGGTTGCTATTTTAAAATATACAGCTCTGCCCCCTTGCTATCAGCACTCCCCCTTCCTCTGATGAAACTGCTCCAGGGGTATTTTTAAATTTCTTTTGACCCTGATTTGCAGGCATCATGTCTGGTAAATTAAGTGTAGAAGAAACAAACACCTGCTTCCTAGTCTACCTTAAACCTTTTGGGTTTTACTTGACCTCCACTTGAACTTCACTTTCTGGTAATGCTATTTTATGTAACCAGCTCTATTAAACTGTAGCCCTTCTTGCACTGTTTTTACTGCTATCTTCAGCAAGAGAGGTGTATTTCTTTGCCTTCTAAGGTGGCAGACTAGAAAAGGAAAATAATAGCTTTAATACTCGTGACAATATAAGCTGTGTGCCATACATTCTTGAACTCTTTATATTGCAGATTTAAGGTACATGGTCCCATCATTTCAAAATGGCAATGTGCATTTGTGAGCCTAAACAGTTCCCCAGTCAAAGAACTGCTCTTGAGACTGAGATCAGCATGGTTTTAGCCTGTGAGAAGCTATCTGAAAAGGATGGAATGCAGCAGCTGACAAGAATCCCCACTTTAGTTTCACAGAGAAGGGCAGGTGTGAGGGATTTCACTTCTGTCCCTGTCTTCTCAAAACAAGAAACTGCAATATTGGATTTTGCCTTCTGATATTATTCTACATGTCTAATCTGATGGGCTACTGATAAGCAAGCAATACCAGCACTAATAAGGTTTTTATTTTTGGCACACTGTGTTCAGCAGCCAGTTATAATATGGGTTACATGGCAGCAGCTAATAATCAGGTAATTATGGG
This sequence comes from Montifringilla adamsi, assembly GCA_017590115.1. Lineage (NCBI taxonomy): Eukaryota > Metazoa > Chordata > Aves > Passeriformes > Passeridae > Montifringilla > Montifringilla adamsi. The sequence goes on along the minus strand of JAGGNK010007559.1, from coordinate 133,297 downwards.
GGAAAAGAGCCCTAAACATAACCTTCTGCTTTTCAAATAACAACCACAAGAACATCAACAATATATAAGCTGTAAGTTATTCTTCAGCAACTTCTATGACTAAAACAGTATTTTCAAGCTCTGCTTAGATGAAACCGTACAGATTTGTTTATACAGGGAGCTCATCAAACTCCTGCCTCAACAGCTGGGACAGCATTAGTCCTTGCTCCTTCCACACAGTCCATTCACATGTTACACACGTTAGCACAGCACTATTGTACCTGTTTGCTTTACATTTAATCCTTTATTATTCCTTCTGGTTTTAAATGTAACCAACACAAGCTGGCTATTCTTTCCCCCTTTTTTCAGGCTCACTACAACTGCCAGTAGTTAAACCAAACCAACTAGTCCCCATTTGTTTTGTTTTATGTAGTACCCAACGGCAGTAGGTGCAGGGACAGTGTGCAGTAGATGGAATGAAGTCCATGGTGTATGCACACAACTTACACAGCCACTCCAGTATCAGTATGCAGTATCCCTCACACAGCACACACTTTCCTCCTTCTGTTACTGTCTAGACATCATACCTAAAACTTCAGAGCATTTATACCCACTGCCTGTCTAACCCCCAGAGAGGCCCTGAGGCAGGTACTGTCCCATTTTACAGATAGGGAAACTGAGGCAGGAGTATTAATGGCTTGTTCAATACTGCAAATAAAAGCTCATCTAAAAGTTCCCACTTCAATATTATGGCTGTAAATTGGTTGTATCTAAGGTACCAAAATCATGGCAACAAGAAGCTATACTTCAGAATACTAAGCCTTCATTGATATTATTTTATTATTATTACTATTATTATTTCTACAGAATACAAATCAGATATGTTAGCAGCAGTTTTTTTGCTTTATACCAAGAAGTGAGAGACTCCAGACGAAACACGGGATTAAGAAATGATGGTATAAAATAATTCAAAACCCAACCAGTGATGAATTCTGTTTAATACTAGAAAAGCCAAAGACACTTTTCAGACCAAAAAGTATTAATTAAAAGAAAAAAAAAAAAAGAACAAGACATTTCAAAATGGTTTAAGCTGACATTATGTTGTTTTATTTCAATTTCACAAAAGAAATACTTTATAAAACTAAAATCAGTTAACCCAGCCACTATCAACAGAGGGTGGTATAAGCAAAAGACACTAGGTCAGAACCTGCAGTGAAGAGCCATCTGTTTCTGTCACTGGAATGCTCCTGTACCACCAGAATACTTCACTGGGGAACGGAGAGAACCGGGGTTTTACAGCAGTTTGGAGAAGCACAATAGCTCCTCCAAGTTGGTGCTTTGTTGCTACCCAGGTCTCCTCTGTATCATAAGTGTAACAAGGATTTACTGATTTTGGAAAGGACAGATCCAGCATAGCAAAGGCAAGAAATTTTTCAATTCAATTTTATGCAAATTTCCTTTAAAAAGGTACTACTGTATTTTAAAATCAGACCATCAAACTGATTACTTAGCTAACTTATGTGGGATTTCCAGTCTCATTACTGAAAGGAAAAGAAATACAAGGCTTAAGCAAGCCCCGTGCTAAATAAAATATACAGAGGCTTTGGGTAGACTCTTGTATGTTTGCCTGAGCTTTGATTATGGGAGAGCAGGGGTGGGAGGATTTGTTCAGTTATTGTTAAGGAATTCTATTCCCTGCCCTCCCCATTCCAAATTTTTCATTGGGTGGCAAGACTGGAGGTGAGAGGGAATAAGGTAAAGCAATAATTTTAATGCTTTACTAAGGTTCTGATAGAGCAGGCCACAGAACCTTGCACAAATATAAACAAAGTACCTGCCTAGGGACAGCTTTGCCTGTTTTTATCATGCCCAAGTTATGGCTGTTCAATACAGCAGCATCTGTCAAACCACCCACCCTATCCCCCAGGCCCCTCTCTCCCCTGAAGAGTACATGATGGCAAGAATCCTTCCTTCTACCTATTCCTTTCTGAAAAGGGAGGGCAGCGGGAGAAAAACAAAAACAAAAACAAAAACCAAAAATCAACTCAACAAAACCAACAAGAAATTATATTATTTCAAAGATGGGCAACTTTCCCTTATAGAATAAACCTTCCCCTCCAAAAAGGGATGTTTCTTTGCTCCTATAACCCACGATAAATTAAAACCAAGTAAGAAGTCTCTGGTTTGACACAATAAATACTTAGAATATAGCAAATTAAAAAATATAGTTACAAAACCCTCAATGGAATTCTCTTTCTGACCTAAACTGCAGACAGACTCTTCACAGATAAAAAGTATCTCCAAAATCAGCTGCAGCTCCTCTCCTCTCCCTGTTCACTAGGCTTGGTCAACAAGTGCTATCACCTACCCTTTGGAATACTGTTAAGACAAAAACAACATAAAGCACAAGAAATCTACTCCTAAATTTTGTTTTTTTTATACTGCCAAGGATGTAGGAAGCAACCATCTGTGGGGAACCCTCACTGCAGTGCATAGTGACAGAGTCACAGCACTACAGTTAACACAGACAGGGAGACTAGGGGGAAGAACAGCCATAGGAAAGGAAGGAGATAGAACCCATAAATGTTGGAAAAGATAAGCAAGAAAGAGACAGAAAAAGACCAATTGAGTCCAGCTGGACTTCCCAGTTCTGGCAGCAGAGCAGATGAGATGTTGAACAGGAAGAGTTCCTTGGGGCCTGTCATAACTAGGAATGTTGTTGGCATTTTCTTCTTCATTGACAGTGAGGAAGTAGAAATTAACCCTCTCTGACACTGACACGTGGCTCTGCCAGTGAGCTGTGGATGATCCCAATAATTGATTCAACACCATTTCCCTCCAGCAAGGTGCGGTGATCTCCTTCAATAACGTGGACAGATATCTTCCCATCGCACACCTGCGTAAGTATGAAAAAGAAAACTTTTCATTCACAATTTACAACCAGCTGGTCACTGTGGGTTTGTTAGTCTTCTAAGTTAGTCATAATTTAGACCACTGTCTCTATCAAACTCAGTTAAAAATGGCACTGGTTTTACTCTAACACATTTTCACAGATCAGCTGTGGTGAACTGTTTAGAACCAGTGTTTTAAAGCACAATAGTCTGACAGCCTGACAGGTGATCCACTCACATATAAGCCGGGCAGGAAGTTAACCAACCTAGTACCAAAAGAATCATTTACCTACAATATCAAAGAATGAATTATAAAGTAGCTACTTCCAAGCCCTTAAGTAAACCAAATAAACACCCCTCCCCTCCTCACCATCTTTCTCCCACCACCAGAAATCTTCCTTTAAGGTCATTATGTAACTTTTAATAACATACAAATTAGCCTGGAATCAATAATGACTAAGTTAGACATCTGAAAGGACAGGAGATGCCAGAAGCAGGAAGAGAATTCTGACAATCACTTCCTTTTCCCTGGTATTTGCACCAACTTAAGCCTTGTATGTGAGCAGGGGCTAAAGAATAGTGACCTTATCTAGACTATGGGCCAAACCCCAACCTTTTTTTTTAGCCCACAAGAAACCCACTTGTAACTACTAGCTTCTAAGTGAAAAAAAGGTAACTGAGAAAAAGCTGCCTTTATTGTCAGAAGACTGACACTTGCTCTTCGGAAGGCTGCCCTCATTTCGTGAACTAGGTTCAGGGTCTGTAGTGAAAAGCAACTGCTCTCTTTTAACATCATTATTATCCAAAGTCATTCTAGAGATCTTCAAGAATCAGCTATAGAAAACACATCCTATATACAGGCAAGACTTTCTGGCCCTCACTACCCACAGAAAATGCCTGAAACCAATAAACTCATTTGCTTTTGGAGACTTCTAATTCTTGTTAGAGCACAGGAGCTGCAGAACAATAATTTCTTTAAGGTTGGTTTTGTCCTTTTTTTCCTCTATGAGGATGATTTCCCATGCTTTCCTTTGGCTTCCCCAAACATCAGAAGAAATTCAACAGTGATAAGTGGGCCTGCGACTGACCTCTGAGAGTTTATAGTCTCTACCCAGGCCTTCCTCGTATTCATTGCGAGACTTTGCCCGCATCAGTGTCACGTTCCCATGGTACTTGGACTCTGGTATGTACTTGTCAGCAGCCTTCAGCTTATGGTAAAATGAAGTAGCAGCAAAGCTGAGTGCTTCACGATTGATGTTTGTATGAATCTCAGTTATTAGGTCTACAGCAGCATTCACACGAGCCTCCAGATCTTTCAGGGGCAGAAGAACCTCCAGCAGCTGGAAATATTAACATTTTTTTCACATTAGTCTCAACAGCTGAGAATCCTTCTCCATTAACCAAAAAAACATACACCCTCTTCTGCAACATCAAGACATTTGGATCTTGAAAATATGAAACAGTACCTTATTGTATTCAGTGCCTGTAAATTGCTGAACAAAGGCACACAATGCTTCAGTCTCCAGTGCAGCCTCATTCCCTTGGGTCAGTTTGGCTCTGTAGCTCTGGAAGAGAGAAGAATACAATATGAACGTGAGAGGAATTTGCCTGATATTAAATGTCAGATAAAAACAATTACAGAACCAAACATGTGAACTGGGAAAAAAAGGAAGGGGGGAAATCCCTTCAAGACAGATTAGAAAGCAAATCCATAGGTGGCAATTGCCAAGACCCTAGTATTCTCTCAAGTACAATGAAAATTAAAGGGAACCCTTAAGCAAGGTTTCCTCGCACCACTACAAGAGGATCTTGACTTGCAGACACCAAGATCATCCAGAAAACATACTACTATTACGATTTATCATAGCAAGAGCAACACTTGTGCCTGAACTCTTTCCATTTAATGAAGACCACCTCTCATGTGCTTCTGCCCTTCAGCCATCTCTAAGCATCCACTGTCTACAGCTGTCTTCCAAAATCTTTGTGAATAAAAGTCTGTCAGCTTTTCAGATTGCTCATATCTAGAATAGTAAGCTTTGAGAGAAATGAGCCTTGATGAGAGAGATTGGTCCTCAGAAAAAAGAGTCTCTTTGTGCCCCTTACCTGGGTATATGCTGCCACAAAGGAATGAGACCCATCAAAAAGGAATAAACTGTTGAGTGCATGGGAAGCATTTTGCTGTGCTTGCAGCTGGGAACACATTTCAAAGGCTACACAGGCACCAAAAGAGTATCCAGCAATGCGGTAAGGTCCTTCAGGCTGTATCTGCTTCATGCAATCAATGTAATAGGCTGCCAGGCTTTGGATGCTGTCCAAAGGAGCGGCTAGAACATGGAAGTGAGTTAGAAAGACTCGTGAAAAGACACTGGCAGAGACAAATTATGTTTTCATGCACTCAGAAACAATCCTGTTGGAAACATCCAGGTTACCTTGCAGGTAAATTACTAAACTGCTGTTAACAACTTGCATTTACGACAAGTAATAGTAATATTGTTGCTTTCCAAGGACAGGTTGAACAGGATGCTTTGACTTTTGTACATGTAAACTCTTCAATTTCATCTATTATTCCTCTTGATAGTGGAATAATGATATGACCCTCTGCAGACTAATAGGCCTGATACTTGTTCCTCCAGGTTTAATAGTCTAGAAACAAAGCCCTCTCTAAAAGCAACTACAGTTTAGAATGTTAAGTTTGCAAATTCAAGATGCTGAAGAACTGAAATACCTTTTGTGCACTGGAGCCCATAGCAGGGCATGTGAAGTCTGGAAGCCAGAGTGTAGAAAACTGCAATGGATCCTTCAATGGGGTGAACAAGGAAAAGAGGGCGCTCCATGCTCTGAACATCATTGAGACGAGTGATTGTTGGCCCTTCTGGGTTCACCAGTAAGATGTTCAAATCTAGTTTTGGAGATTCACCTGGGCCTGCTTTCATTAGTGGGGATGACTTCAGCTCTGTGAAGGAAAGCACACCAGTCAAACCCAATTAGCTTCAGGATCAGTCTTGGTCATGTAGCCACACTCCTAAAGCACAACCTCAGGGCTAGGGCTGCCCTAGATTAGCTTGTTGCCTCACTACATCATCAGGTCATAGAAGCAGGGATCTTCCTATGGTCAGTTGCTCTGCAGGAACTGCATATGCTTTTAGCTCCTGTGAGTGTGACATTACATTGTTTATTCCCCAGACAAATAAAAGGTCTCAAATTGCATCCCATACATAGCTACATAAGAGTACTCATGCATGCAGCTGCTAGCCAAGCAAAAAAACAGCTTGCACACTTGCCTTGCTTGTACACCCTGCCCCCAGAAATGATGGGCCTGTCCTAGTGGTCAATACACTTCTGTGACATGTCTGTCACTTAGAAGCTATTCAATTATAAGTTTATTTCATGATCTGATAGAGGTTTATGTCACTAGGGATGAAAGCAACGGATTGGAAGCTTAATTATTTGGACTCAGGTGACTAGTAGCAACCCTGATCCAGACACTTTACCCTCTGTTGTCTTGGACTTGGAAGAAAGTTCACGCAGTTTGTTGATTGTAAGGAGTCGAATTTCTCTCATGGTCATGACCATGTCATAGTCTCTCTCCAGTGTCTGGCGCACCTCCACACCCATCAAGGAATCCAAGCCCAAGTCAGCCAAGGAACTCTCAGCATTCAGACTACTCACATCACGGACCCCTGAGAACAAAAGAGCATACTAGCAAAAGGCCAATTTCTTTTCAGCTCCAAGCCTCTCTAGCAGCCTTCTCCACTTCCTTCTGTCTCCTAAAATCTCAATGAACTGCAGCTGTAGAGCTGCAGTTTACCTTCCAGGATCATCTAATACTTTCATAAACCACCTCTTCTACAACCCCCACCTTGTATTTGGGATCTAGTATTTAGAGTACATATTGAGTGTTCACAGATTTATGACAGGGGATACATCAGTCCCAGCTAAATAGCTGTGAATATTTTCACATCAGCTCTAGACCAAATACAGAACAGTTAGTCAGCTAGACAGATTCCACACACTGGAGACTCCAAGTGAAACTGCAGCCCTAGACCTAATGCAACTAATCCTCAGCAGAAAGTTATCAGTGTCAATGATGGTTGACTGCAACACTTGATGTCTACAACACTGGAGGAGGAGGTGGTATATTTAGGCTTCATTTCCCTTTTCCCCTTCAGTTTTCACACTGTTCAATCTCTCACCTTTTCCTTACCTATAGAAGGCCTCTCATAACACCTGCATCTTCAGCTCTTTGTCCCCTCCTCCACCTTGTGCAGCCCCATGTTGCCACCCTTCCCACTACCAGGCTTCATTACTAGCTCCTCCCTTTGTTGCTTTCATACTCTCTTCTTGCAAACTAACCCTATAGCTGGTGTGGTTTCCCAGACCCTTTCCTATCACTTCTAAAAGCTGCATCTGCCCTGAGAGATCAGATTTGCTACCTGTGAGTTGCACACAACTCCTTAAGTAATGCTCAGGAGAGTATCTTTCATTTATCAACACCTTTTTTGGTAGAAAACAAAGGATCACTAGACAGTTCTGTCTGCAATAGAGACAACTGAAATGGGACATAGTAGACAGAATTGACAGAGATTATTCAGTACCAACACAAAAATAAGAGACACAATGGTGAAAGAAAGCAGATTCAAGACAGACAGAAGGACATGGCACTTGTAATGCACAGCTAAGCTATGGTTACTACAGGTTCACATGGGATGAAAGACAGAGCTGGTAAGCAAATAAAATACTAGTTAAGCAATAAGTAGAGAAAAGCTACTTTTTGCGGCATGGGGACATATCAAGGTGAATGATTGAAAGCTGGAATAGTACTGAGAAAGTTAGTTATGTATTTGCTGTCTTATGTGCTGTCCCAGAATTTTGCTCTTGGGGGCTGTTCCTGTTGGTTCTCCATTTGGAGAAAGGTAGCACTTCACTCTAAATAAAACCCAAGACTCTGGGGTATACACGCATATCTATATAAACACAGTAACAGAGAAAAACCCATAAAAGAAACAGCTGTTATTCGAGAGAAGGAGCAGTGTAAAGGGGAAAAAAAAAAGCAAACAGTCTCACAACAGCAACATTGCCACACCACAGGAGATCGGGAAGGGAAGAGATGCTGAACAGAGGACCTACAGCAGCACCACTGCTTTCCAAAAGTAATGAGAGACTAGGCACCGTTCAGTAGTGCTTGAGTGACAGCACTTACCCAGGATGTGAGCAACAGCTTCTACAAGATCCCGCTGACTACCTCCTTCAGCTTTCACTGAGACCTTCTCTGCTAGGACAAAACTGGACATGACGGGATGAGGCTGATTCAGGAAAACATCGAGCACCTCCAGGCATGAGCTCATTTGCTGGGGAATTGTTCCTCCCACCACAATGTCTTTGTTTCCCATTGTCTTCATCAAGATACCCACATCACCAATGGCTCCCCACTGGATTGCCAGGCCTGGAGAAGAAATTAGAAGAACACACTAAGCAACTAACTAAAGCACATGGCAGGAACAGGAGTGAGTTAATAAAAAAGGAACTTAATAATGAGCTATGCTAAGGCCTGCATTTCCTTTGTACTGTTAAATGGTGTGTATTCATTCACACATGAATGACTCAGGGTAACATCAAGGAGCAGAAAACAGCCTTCAACATACTTTATCACTCCAGATAAGTGCACAGGTTTCTGGTGAGCTGGTGCTCATTTGGATGTTTGGCAAGGTAGTATATACTGTGCAATGAGTAAAGTCATCTTACCTGGGAGTCCATCATGATGTCGCTGCTCACAGATACGCTCCATGGTAGAATTGGCAAAGCCGTAATTACTTTGCCCAGCATTTCCTCTTCCACAGCTTACAGAGGAGAATACAACGAAATAGTCCAGGTCTGGACACTTCTTACGAGTCACCCTTGGAACAGAGCAGGAAAAACCTGCTAAGTGTATTATTGTCAAAGGCCAGTGCAAGACTAAAACAACTAAGCTTGATCAGTTCCTTGACTTTAAAAACAGTTCTTATTTGTCCCTTCTACAGACACTTACCAATCCAAATGAAGGGTGCCTGAATACTTTGGCTTGTTGACCTCGCAGAATAATTCGGGGGTCTGATTTTCAATCATGCCATCTCTAAGGACCTATGGGGAGTGGGAAGAGGAATTAAAAAAGAAAGTGTAGTTACAGTATCTTCAATTTCTCTGTTTAAATATGCCACATGACTTGAGATATGAAAGGATATTGCTACACAATGTATTTTTCTAACTTTGCAGTACAGACATATCCTGAATATCCCAAAATATGACAACATGCCTTTTGCCAGTCTGCCTTTTTCAGTATTTTTTCTGTATTGACACTGCAGAAATTCTGGCTAGCTCTACATGGGATTTTTCTTGTCCACAGGAGGCTAGGGCAACATTTGTCTTATCACAGAACTGAACTCACTGGCCAAATACTGTTGCTTCTCAGGTCAAGGGAACAGACCCATAAGCCTTTAGTCACCAGGTAAGACCAAAGCATAGTGTCCTTTGAAACACAGAGAACTTAACTAAAATTGTATGAAGCTTGACTGCCTTCAGTAAAAAAGTCACGTGAATGGAAGTTGCCTCTTACAAGTCCTGAGCATTTCTGTCACTTACCACAGCCAAATTAAAGATGCCTCCAACTGGTCCAAGCTTCAAAGCTTCTTCTATCAGCTGCTGTGTTCCTTCTAGTGTTCCAATATCACTGGTAGATACCAACACTTTGATTCCCAGTGCCTTCCACTCTTTAACACGTTTAGCCTGGTAGCCTAGAAGAACAAAGGTGGACAGTGCCTTGGATGAAGAATCCCAACCATAAGGCTTTGGTTAAGTTGCTCCTTTATGCTTTTCTGACTAGATAGGGACTGAATAGCTAAATAATTCCTGATTCAGCTAAGAGATAAAAATTGGACAAAATTTGAACAGCAGCTAGAAATCATTGGAATTTCAGAAATTCTACACAAATAAAGTGGAGAACAGCACTGGGACAACCTAAGGGCTGGGGGTGAGGGCGGTGGTGGGGGGAAGGAAGGAAAGAAAAATACAACTGTGAAGAGAAGTTAACAAAAATTTGGGTACTGAGATTGGGAAAATTGGCTAGATTAGAGCAAAGCAACAGGTTATAGTAACACAGCCAGAACTTGAAAAGTTGTATTTGATCTATGTGTTTGTACACACAAGTGGTGTGACTGTGAACTTGGCAAAAGAAAAGAAACCTGTAGAGACAGAGAGAAGTTCAGTTATGAGTGAATTTGTATGAGGAAATACTAAAGACTATCACTGATAAATCTCAATGCTGCCAATGTAATCAAACTAGTGCCTTAAATCTGAGTAAAAATGTTTATGGATGCCATCAGACGTAAGGTCATCTTTATAGATGAGCTATCTAAGGAGCAAGAGTGAGCATCCACACATGTACCTTGAGGAACAAAGTATCTTTAACAAGGAGTTTTTAGGCCCTTCCTTGTGACATGTGATCCGACATGCTACAGCCAGTTGACAAGTCAGTGAGGTAGCCAGACTTTGCAGAAGGTATAAAGGTAAAAGAAAGGCTACAGAAAAAAACCCTGTATAAGAGAGAAAATGGGTTGATAGAAATAGGAAGCATAAAAGGGGGAAAGTAATAATTGGAAAAAAAGGTCAAGCTAAAAGATCGTTCTTCCTTTACAATAAAGGATACAACAGCTCGCAGTGAGAGAATACAGGAAAGAAAAGAGATCAAAACATTATTAGTCACCAACAGGACACTTAAAAATGGAGAGAAACTACAAACTGAGGTCTGTTGAAAGGCCGTCATATTCCCTGTTCCCTTACAATTTTTGCTTACCAGTTCGTATGCCAGAACGAGACGTCAGTACAATTTTCTGTGCTCCTCTCTCAACTAGCCACTGTGCCAATTCCAGCCCAAATCCTCCCAGGCCCCCTGTGATGATGTAGGACTTCGTAGGTGGACAGGAGGTTCGGGAGATTGCGGAGATTCTAACTGGTTCAGACTTTCTTAAAGGATACTCCTTTTCCTCTTCTTGGACCTTCCCCCACCAAAAAAAAACCAACAAAGAACCAGAAACAACACATACAACATACACACACGCACAAAAAAAAAAAAGAGTCTTGGACCTTCCCCCACCAAAAAAAACCAACAAAGAACCAGAAACAACACATACAACATACACACACACACAAAAAAAAAAAAATAGTTACAATTAGATAATCAGATACATAATGCATCTCTTATCTTTTCATGCTATGCTCCTCCACTCAATGGGAATGAACCTTGTAGAATCAGTGCCAGACTTGACAGTTACAATTGTGACAGTGTCAGCAGTAAAAACTGACCCTGTGCTGCCCTACTCATAGAACTTCAACTCAAAATGGATCAACATATCCAATAGTCACCAGGGGATGGCCAGAGGCATCAGAGAATCAAAATCATTCACATTACCTTGATGATAACTTTGCCAATATGTTTTCCTTGTGCCATGAATCTGAAGGCAGCTTCTACCTCTTCTTTGCTGAAGACTGTACTCCTCAGGGGCTTTACTACACCATCTCTTATGCCTTTCTTCAACAGCTCTGATACTACTTCCCACTCTTGGTTTCCCTCATCAAATATTGAATCTAGTAGGATCCCATGAAATGCCACATTCTTGAGGAAGAGAGACATTCCTAGAAAAAGCAACTTAGTTATGACCTGATGCTGCTGACATTTCAAAATGGAGCCTACCCTCTGCTTCAGAAACATTTCTGGGCAGGTTATAGGAGTAAAGCAGTCAGATGTTTGAATTCTACATTTTCCAAACGAATTCTTGCATATATTCTCCAACACATAACATTACGTTGCTCTCTTACAAGCAGACAATTTCACAGAAATGCCAGTCCAAAAAATTGTGTGTTGAGAGGACAAGCTGTATCATGGTCAGTCTGATATTAAAAAGGACATTTTTTTTGCCTAGTGACAGCTGAGTTAGACTCACAGGGGAGCTAGAATCCTACATACATCATGTCTGTCTCCACAGGAGACTCTTCCTCATAGCAAGGTTTTCCAATATGATAGGACCTTTTGAAATTTAATTAGAATAAGGAAGCAGGATGTTGATGCTATATGCAATCATTCTACAACAGGAGAACACTGCTGTAATTTTTCACTGACACATCACCTTACAACATTCAAAAATTTTTTTCCATCCAAGAGAAATCAGGGTTATCTTGCCCTGTGCCTTCAAAACTGTTAGATGCTATTGACTGCCATGAGGGACAAGAGGCCTTGCAGAGGGGTCAGGATAGACTGGAACACCGGGCAATCATAAGTGATAAAAAATTGAACAAATGTCAGTTGTGCACCTGAGCCCTAGTAACACCAGACATAAGTATAAATTTTGGGGAGGCTGGAGAGCTGTCCTGCAGAAAAGGGCACCTAGGGATGCTGGGCAGCAGCTAAAACCTAATGAGAGGTGCTTCCCAATTCCCCATCTTACCAAGCTGACTGTTGTTAGATAGATCAAATTTGCCTATTTCCAAGAAGCGCCCATGTCGAGCAAGACAACGCAAACTGGCTTGGAGCTTCTCTTCCGCCAAGGAATTTAACACAAGGTTGACACCTGCAATGAAAGGACAAGCACCTACTTAACTTTGCTGAGAGCCTAACCCTGTCTTCTAGTGACTCATATTGTCTTTAGAATGCGCAATTGATAATGTGGCTTAGCTGACAAAAAAAGGAAAGATATTTCTTGAACTTCACCTTTTCCATTGGTAACTCGACGTATGTGTTGTTCAAAGGTAGTATCTCTGGAGCTGGAAAAGCTATTAGCATCTAGCTGTGGAAATCTTGCTTGGAGATACTTACGTTTCTCAGTGGAACCTGGAAGTAGAAGACAGGTTGAAAAATGTCACTAATTTCATTTTTATGATGAAACAGCCCACTTTCCACTGCACATCTTTCCCCCAAGGATTGTAAGTCTGAGAAGCCATCTCCAAGCTTTCAGTCTCTCAAGATGTCAGACTTTAGGACAAAGGCTGTCTGGTTGCTACTGCTCATTTATGAGATAGAACAAGGAACAGAAACGATGGACAGGCATTGGATTCATATTACTAAATGTAAAATGAGGAAGCCATGATCTTCTTCCAGACTTTTGATTATATGGTGTATAGAGACAGATAAATTTGACTGTGCTGAGGAATTTTCAAGCAGTGTCAGTAGCTGTATTTACTATATAACCAGTTCTCAGCCTGGAAACTAGATCAAAGCTACAGCAGATCACACTGGGAGGGGAATAAGTATACACCTAAATGGGTATATATACTTATCTATGTGTACACACACATCCTTCCTCTATTAGCTATAATCTCTTTCTCCCCAAGACTTTGGGCCCTCAGTACTCACCTACAGTAGTAAAGACACGGCAGCCCATGCTCAGGGCAATGGCAATGGCTGCTTGGCCCACACCTCCTGAGCCAGAGTGAATAAGGACACTCTCACCCTTCTTCATACCACCTCGAACCACCAAAGCATAATAAGCAGTGGCATAAACCACAGGCACTGAAGCTGCTTCTTCTAGAGTCCTAAGGAGCAAAGTGGAAGAGGTATCTTTAGCCTTGGAAAATACTGCTAGACTCTCCTGATGAAATTTGCCTTTCTGCAACAGAAATGTTCCACTGCTGAGACACATAAGGAAGTGTAAGATAAGATAGATAAGAAAGTGTCAATCATACAGCAGATTACCACAGCTACGTTTCATTATTCTGAAAAAATATTTCATTAACTAACCAATGACATAACCAACACTGATATCCCAGTGTATACTGAAACACATGAAGCTAAGAGCCCAAAAAAAGATGAGAACCTTGTGCAAGCCACTGTACAAAAACTAGTGCTGAACTCCTGCAGTGAATCTAATCCAAAATCCTACAGTTGTTTGGGACACTATAGCCCTGTTAACATTTGCCAGAGGGGAATCTAGCCATTGTGCAGCACTCAGGTTTGATGAGAGCTGTCATCAGCCTCAGGTAGGAAGGCAAATCTTAAACAGAAAACAGAAGCTGACCTACCAGTTTTCAGGCACCTCCCATAGAAACCTCTTTTCACAGTCTACCACTGTGGCCAGCCCCTTTGCTGGCAGCAATCCCATTACTCTTCTTCCAGCCACGTCCCGTCCTGAGAACTCCATGCCCAGCATGCATTGCTGCAAAGCCCAGTTACCTGAAAGAACATCAACACCTTTTACAACAAAAGAAACTTCTCTTCTAAAGTTTCTTTACTACAGCAGCAGTCCCTGAAAGTCTAAACCTATGGGATTTGTCTCTTCTGCACACAGTTCATAAATTGTCATAGTTAATGACTCACTGCAAGAGTAGCAGAAAAGGACTTGTTCTAATTAAATTGGAAGCACTTATCCTTGATGGTATTGCATTAGTTTCCAGTTTTCATCTGAGAAATTTCATGAAAATGTCTTGTTTTAGAGGCAATTCTGTCCCTCAGAAGAAGAAACTAGAAAGATGATCACTACAAAAATAAACTGTGAAATACAAATTTTTGATAATTCATGTTTTAGGCAGACACTTATGTCAGTCATAGAATCATAGAATGGTTTGTGTTGGAAGAGACCTTAAAGATCATCTACTTCCAACCTTCTGCCATGCACAGGGGCAACTTCCATTATGCCAGGTGGTTCAGTCATGAAGGGGAACCCAGCCTTACTCAAATCACTACATTTTAACATGTTCCATCCCCTCTCTTTTAAATACATATTTAAAACCATTTCATATGCATTACATTAATTCTTAACTCGCTATGAAGATAATACCATGTCCATTTTGTAAACAGGCAATTACTTCATTGTGCATTATTCCTCCCTGAAATTCAAGCATGTCCAACAGCATGGCAGCAGGAAAGTTCAACATTCTCACTTTGGTATTTACCATATGCCCATCTCTGGAACCTCTATCAACTTGTTTTATCTCACACTTGGTATCTGTGCAATGTGGCAAGCAACATTTCTCAGAGCATGGTTTGTTAATTGTGCCATATTAAAAAAAATAGAATTGTAACTGGAAGTAGAACTTGGGAACTTTTTGGTGCATAGCCCTGCAGCAGGGCTGTTCTTCCTTCTCAAAAGCACTCTTTCTGGCATACAATCTAGCCAGTGCATTACTAGCAATCAGGAGATTAATTCTAGAACAACAACACATATCCTGCTAGTGTAACTTTAACTCACCAGGGATAGCATCTGGAGAAAGCTTCCCCGTGGCCAGCATAATGTCCCGGAAGTTGAGAGATGCATAATAGACTTTGCAGAGTAAAACATTGGGATCAGTTGTGTGGAAGTGTCGAAGTGGGGAGACAATCCAGCGAAGAGATGAGAGATCCCCACGAGTTAGCACATTGACATAGGCATATTCTGTCAGCTCCTGAGGTTGTGCTGCAGAAGAAGGAACAGTAAGAACACATTAACAAAGGTATGCGCTTTCCAAAACGAGTAAATTCCTTGTGCAATTTCTACCTCCTCCTCTATTTGCTATCCAGAGAGCCCTTTCTTGCTTTGCAATACTACTGATGCCCTAAATAGCTTACCCTCCCTCCTGGCACCACAGTGTTCTACTGTTCACTTTGAGCTGAAGCAGAAGAATTCAAAATTGTCCATTAAAAATAATAATAAAAGGTAACTGTAGGAACAACAGCTACTCATTTTCTATTCAAAGTTCATTCAGATTCAAGGCTTTGCAAGTGATACTCAGCTCTCAAAGACTGTACCTTGCTGCAATGGAAGATGCCTGAAGGAGCCCCACTTTCCATCACGATACACATTCATCACCAGGTCCTTCTGAACAATCTTCTGCATCTCCAGAGAAGAAAGACTCGTGGGTGGGACAGCAGATGAAGGGTTCAAGTTGGAAATGAACACACACCTGAAGACAAGAGTTGTCATTTTGTTTGTTTTGCTATAGGTCTGAGAAGAAGCTAACACAAATATCTCATCTCCCAAATGTGACTCAAGGGCATGCTTATGTACCTGATTCGGTGGCCTTCTGCTTCAAGGCGAAGGCAGTTCACCATTCCCAAAATTCCTGAGTTCGCACAACTGGTGGCAGTCAACCACACAGGCTTCTCTGATGGATCAGCCAAGATCTCCTACAGGACAAATCGCAAACTGTTTTACTAGGAATTACAAAGAAAATAGCCCTCATATCCTTGGCAGAGATTAGTAACTTCTATTTTATTAAAAGTAACTGAACACACACACACATTTTTCTTTTAACACTACTAAATATCTCATTTAGAAAGTGCAATGATTTGGAAATTCAGATACCTAGGACACAGGAATTCTCACCTTTAAGGATTCAACCCACTGATAGTTTGTCTCATCTACTGGCAGAAAAACAGGTGTTTTGACAGGAGCTTGCCGACGGCAAAGGAAAATAACTGAGCCAAAGAATGACTTCTTCATGGCAACAAGATTCAATGAAGCTTTGCTGAATAAGTCCTCCCACTGTGCCTGTCAAATCAGGCAAAGCAACAAATTAACAGCAAAGTCAAAAGTAAATTTTTCTTGCTTTTTCTTGAAAACTTGTACTGAGACAATACAGAGCAAATACATGTTTGATTAACATAACAGTGTTTTATCCACATCTAGACTACTCCTTCTTCCCTGAAGGATCTTCCAAAAGTGGGAGTACAAGTATCTCAAAGTCCTAGCTAGGGAACCAGTCTTAGCACATTAGCAGGTGTGCAAAAAACCCGAGCCGTAACCATGCCACTAAATTCCATAGTGTATTTAAATGTGTCTACCCTCTGTCCCCTAAGCCCTGTTTGCACAGAGATGGGGAGAAGCACCCATATGTCTAAGTTACACTGAAATGGCATTTCAGGAAAAGAAAAGAATGAAAATGCATGTATGGCATATCCAGAAACACTTAAGGATTACTATCCGAATGAAATAAAGACGACTGCAGGCTCTCAGAAAAGCATCCATTTGCTTTTCACATGCCAGGCACAGAGCAGCAGAAGGTTTTTACAGTGTGATCCCTTATATCAAGGGCCAGGGACAGTGTCTGCATCTAGAAAACTTTGAGAACTGTCTAAGTCCTGCACACTCTAGCCTTCAGAGTAGGAGCATTCAATGGACAGGTATCTTCTCCCAGGGATCTGCTAATACCAGGCTACTGATATTAATGACAGATTTATGGTTTTCGTTATTGGTGCCAGTAGCTTCTCAGTGCCTTCTCTTTATCCTCCTGTTCACCGGGAAAGATGTAGAGCAAAGAACTGAATATTTTTTCTCAAATCCCCTTGAAAAATGTCAGCAGGAAGTGAAGGGCTGGAATCCATGTAATTGCAAAATCCAAAATCCAACAACCCTACCCCAGAATTATAAATAAAACCCAAACTCTTGGAAGTGCTACTCTCCTTCTTATTCTAAAAGAAGAGAGCTGAGAGGCTGCATCCCCCCAAATCAGGAAAAATAGCTAAGTTCTGTAGAGATGCATTTTTCCATTACTGCTCAGTCTAACAGCTGCCAAGAGAAGATGATGCCCCAGTTTCCACCCTTACCCTTGCCTTTCACTCTCCTCCTCTTGTGCCAGCTCTGGCATTAGTTTATCTGT
Source organism: Montifringilla adamsi (assembly GCA_017590115.1). Classification (NCBI taxonomy): domain Eukaryota; kingdom Metazoa; phylum Chordata; class Aves; order Passeriformes; family Passeridae; genus Montifringilla; species Montifringilla adamsi. The sequence goes on along the minus strand of JAGGNK010007559.1, from coordinate 115,832 downwards.
ATGATATACTGGTTTGAAGATACAATGCTGACACTCTTCTCTCCCTCCTCCAACTTCTCAGGGTGTATTTTACTGTATCTCATTATGGGATCAGATAATGTAGGGAAGAGGAAAGGAAGAAAAGAAAAATACAAGAGAAAAGCCTTCCTTCTGGGAGCACCTAAACGTCAGAAGCAATTAACTAGCTTGTAAAATCACACTCCAAGCAGTAGTATCAAAAGAGATATTCTGATACCGAAGCATTTCAGGATCCTACAGTGATAAAGCTGTACCCCACCCAGCAACATGATTTTAATGAAAAAGGAATTGTCCTGGCCAGTGTTTTCATACAGATTAGAGGGGTGTACAAAAGACAATTAATAATTTTCAGTGCATTAAGAAAGGCTTTCCTGATTGAACCTACCGTTTACTCTCTTAACCTAATAGGTAGTAATTTGCAAGTCCTCTCTTCTTAAGAAGTGTTTATTAGATATTTTTGATTAAGTCCTCAATGGAAAGGCATGCAAGCAATGCCTACTATTCATTTACCATCAGGGCATCTGCAAGCAGCAGACTCAGACTATCCATGGTGAAAGTATCTGTCCTTCCAAGAGGCTTACCTGACTTAGAAAGCTGTGTTTCTGCTGCAGATCTGGGCTTGTAAGGAAACTGACAGTTTCTCCAAGAGTTTCTCCCTTAAGAAGAGTATGTAGCAAAACAAACCCTCCTTCTTTCACAGCAGCTGCCAAATTAGGGAGTATTTCAGTGGTATTCACTAAAACACTTGTTGAACAGTTGTATACCACCAGGTCAGCATCGGTCAGATTTCCAGAGGGAAGGCTAGATGGATCCCACCGGCTAGAGACAACACCAGCATCTTGTAGCTCTGTTTCAATAGCTGAAAGGTTTTCTAGGATGCAGTCAGTGGCAATGTAGTCCACCTGCAACAGGGGCTGAGCATTCAGAATACTTTTCACACGAGAGAACAGTTGTCCACTTCCTGCATTAGCCTGTGAGAAAAAGAAGGGGAAGGAAAAGCAGAAACCAAATCAAAACATGAGTGATACCCAGAATTATAGCCAGAACAACAGCAGTATGTAATCAGGTTACTGGAAGGCCTAGAAACACTAGCTATGGTCCCATCCCAGGCTTCCAACTAACCTCTACTATCTTCATCCTATGACTGATCATGTTCTCCAATGCCACATCCAGGCAAGTCCTCAACTCTGCAGAATCCAGCAATCCACTGAGAAGAGGGTCATTTTGGAAGTGCATTTTCTCTCGAAGCACAACTTGTTGCAGCTCAGAATGGAGGTTTCCATTCAGTTCCAGACGGCAGATCTCAGCGAGGATATGCTGAAGGCCCTTCTGTGTGGAGGACCCAGTAGCAGCCACTGCATTTTCTAGTCCAGGGATGACTAATTTGACCCCATGCACTGCCACCTTAGACTGTAACTTCTGGATCAGACCTATGGAACAGAAGGGGAAATGAAGAGTCGAGATTTTCCAAGAATTCTTTTCCTCTTTGCCTCCATTTGCTACACCAGCTGATCAGCACCACATATTACAGCATCCTATATCATTAGCCCAGCCACACAGACACAGTGCAGCCTCTTACATTCACATGATTATGTATTGTGCAGTAGTTGCCCCAAATAAGTAGGCTTTGTAGGAAAACTAAATCCCCACAAACTAAACCCCCACAATTACCTGTGGTAAGACTGACTGAAAGAGGGCAACTAACGGAAAACTTCTGATTGATTTTAGGGAGCTGTGGAGGAAAATTTGAAGTTTTTGCAGATACAAAAATCCTAAAATGCCCTTTTGCTTTATAAACTGATGGAAAATAGTTAATCCTGACTGAGGATCAGGAACTGGATTACAGAAGTGTTGCGGTATGATGTCATGGCTTGCCTCAGTTCCCCTGGTTTCTCCCTGAAATCTCCTTCCCCAGGTGGGGCGTCAATCACCCTTCCTTTCCCCACCCTTGACCCCTGCTGGGCACTGTCTATCAAACCAGAAATTCCAAGGGGAGCGTCGAGTGATTGGCAGGTTCAAAGGATGCTCTCCACCCCCTGGGGGGCCATTGGCCCACCCAGGTGTCCCTCTCACCTGAGACCCCCTCCCCCTGTACCCGGTTGGTGCTCCCTGGGTCCCCTCCCCTGCCCCTCTGCCCCAGTAAAAGGGCGAGCAGAGCACGTGGTGGGGATGCTGTTGGAGAGTTGTGGAGTTGTTGCAGGCCTGAAATAAAAACTCTCCATCAGGATCCGTTCCTTTGTTCACCTCGCCTTAAAGGTTTCTCCAGCTCAGGGAGGCCTGAGGAGTGACCCCCTCACAGCAAGCTCCAGCCGTAAGCACTGGAGCTCGGGACATGCCCGGACTTGTCCCCACGCTCGGCTGCAGGCACAGGGAACTGAACAGCGTCTCTGGGGAGGAAGGACACAGGTGCCGCTGTTTGGTCAGCAGCTGGGACCAGGCAGACCAAGGCAGTCCCGTCAGTAATACTGGTACACTCCAATACAGAAGATAAAATATTCCCCCACAGCCTAGAAAAAAATACCCTGTGGGGGCAGTATTTGGATGCTGCAGGGGAAAACTAAGGAGAGAAAAAAAAAGGAAATCTTTAAAATTTATTGCCAAATCTAAGGATGAGCATGAAGACAATCCACCGACACAGAATGAAAAAAATTACTCTCTCAAGATGAAGCAAAATTCACCACTAGAGTAAAAATTTTTAAAAAAAGTAACTATTTTCTCTTTGATGAAAAGGCACTTAAGGTGATTAGTTTAGTGGATGTCTCCCCATCAATAAACAATGTATTTAGCTACCAGTTTCACAACAGACTGAACTGCTCCTATTCTATTCTTGTGGCAAACAATTGCTTTGATGTGTGCCTCACTAGATCGTTATGTCTGCATATGTGCCCATAATCAAATGGGAACAAGGAACAAATGAGAACCTTGCCTATCTTAGCAATTCACAGGGAAAAACAAACCAAAGTTAAAAACTCACTTAAGTAAGCTCTCCTGTCAGTGTCTAAAGCAACTAGGTTGGATTTCTCCTTAAAGACGCTTTGTGTCTCTCTGCTTGCAGAAGGGGTTGTGCCATCTGACACCATATCTGACTGTTATAGAAGGAAAGATCCTTCTTCATGGCTTTTTACTCTTTCTCACATTCTAGAGATCTCAGGCAGAACTAGCTTTTAGCTTCAGCAGTCATACAGAGAACCCTTGCTGAAGTCTTGTACAGAGACCAACACTTAATATCTTGGATGTTCTAAAGAAGTATGAACAGCTTCTCTTGGGCTAGAAGATTCTCCTAGTATGACAAGAAAGCAATCCCACTTTACCTTTGCATTGCTCCAGATAGGCATGAAGATGGGCACTCGAAGACAAACAGCTACTTTCAGTGTAGGGCACAAAGCAGAATTTTTCCAGGGTGGGAGGTATCTGTTCCTGTTGTCGCCGTGGTGCCACAGAAGCATGAAGACCATTGATCTGAACACCTCCTGCTTTAAGGCTATCAAGACAGTGGTCCACAACAACTTCAAAAGCTGAAAGTCAGGAAAGAAATGTAAGTTGGAAAACAAAAAAAATATTTTGTTCAAGGTGATCTGATGAACAGTGCTATGTCAGGCTCTTTCACAGGAAGCTGCAGAAGAGCTTGGAGACTAAGAGGGCCCCCATCGAAGTTCAGCCTACTACTTCAGAATTCACACATTTACCCAGTAGTCAAAGCAACCAGCAGAAGTTCAAGCATGAGAGACATTACCTTCTATATTGTCCTGGTATTGGCACACCTGCTCACGATGCAGCACTGGATCAATGCAGACTGAGCGAATCCTCGTGGGTAAGCGCAGACTGCGGCCAGTCTCAGGTAAGATCAGCATATGTAGCAGAGTGTCAAGGAAGGTCACCCAGTTCCCATTCCACAGAACTTTTCCTGCACTTGCTACAGAAGAGGAAGAGAAAGCCTTACTATTTCATCATTCATCAGATGCTAGAATATCACTGCTTATTAAATGCCAAGTTTGGTGTATGTACCCAGCTTCCCCTGTAAACTCCACCACACAGTTCTACATCAGAGAGAACAGCTTTCCCAATGCTCTTGGTTGTTCTCTCTTATACACAAAATATAATTACCTCACAAGGCACAGTCAGGTGAACTGTTAATACAAATGCAATTAAAAGATCAAATAGTCACCATTACGATACCCAGGCTCATTGTGCTTCTTTTGAAAGGAAACTCACCTTCACTGTTGCATTCTAGAACACCCTGGAAAGTTGGTCCATAATTATATCCACGCAGATGCAGCTCTTGATAAACATCTTCTTTCAAGAGCCCGGGCTTTGAGCTCCTGTCTACTTGAGTCTGAAAGCCATCTGGCTGGTTACAGAAATTCTTCTGAGCAGTGTTTTCTAGGAGCGAAATCTTCCCTGAAGCGCACAGTAACAAGAATAATGATCATTATCATTGTTTATAAATAATAGATTTACTAAGACTGTATATATACATTTACACTTCCTTCACTTACCACTCACAGCCAGATTCCCATTTCCTGACACCTCAAAGCAGTGGGAAGCAGGCATGAGTCTTACTTCCAGCTGTACTGGTCCTGCAAGAAACATTGAGGAAGACAGGACTGTGAGGTCATTTATTTCTACCATCCTCAAGCAGAACTTTATTTTCCACTATCTCTAGACTTACTGCTCACAACACATAATAAAGATGACCATAATGCATACTACTTGACTGTATGAATCCTTTCTTTTGCTCAGTCATGCTGCACTCCTCTTTAGTCTCTCTCCTGCACTCCTCCTCACTTTTCCCATGCATTCCTTTCCTCCCACTCCCTCCCTCTTCACTACACAGTTGTGCAGTTATACCAGAACTCCTCACTCACCCTTTTTGGGAATGATAGTTGCCTGATGAATGGTGACATCTTCAAACATAACAGCCATTTCCTCCATGGCCACACCAAGAGACCGTGCCAGTGTTCGCCAAGCCAGCACAAGGTACCCAGTTGCAGGGTACAAAACTCTGCCATCAATGCAGTGACCAATCAAGTAGTGGTCAGGAGACTCCGGACTGACATCTGTCAAAGAACAGAATAAAAAAAATAAAAACACTCTAACAGAGAGGTTTTTCCTTCTCAGTATCTACAAGAGGCTCTAGTTTCCCCAACTCTCCTGCCTGACAATATGCAGCTCTTAGAACTACTCTTTGTCTAAAGCAACAGAGGTTCCTGGTTTGTTCATGTTCTCTCATCTCATTTCAGAAAGAGATACAGGTTTTTGTCAATCCAAACCAAACATTTAAGCTTCAGAGGACGGCTTCCAGAATGCTGTTTTGAGCATTCTTTTCTTAGTTTTACAAAAGGAAACACACAGGTAAAGCAAGAAAGTGACAAACAAATAATAAACTCCAAACGAGCAACACACCAATATTGTAGACTGAAGCAGATGCAGAGCCTTTGGAACCTGCTGGAAAGTCTTCAGCTTTTGGAACATCCCAGTCCTGACTGTGGTCCCATTTGATGTATGGAGAAATAAGGGGTGTTCCCACAGGGACAGGGTATTCCACAGATGGGAACAAGTTATTTCCAAGAACATTTATCCTAAAAAGACAAAAAGAATCAAGACAGTGGGGGAAGGGATGGGAAGAAAAAGTAAGGAAAAAAATTGCCTATAATACTTAAGAAGTCAAGCAGTAATTGGTCTCAGGCTCCATGTCTGAGATGTACTATGAACACTTACTGCAGCCAAATTTGTAATTAACAGTCTGTAAGATGCAAAATTTATTTCCAGAAGCTAGTGCCAGGTTCCTAGGCCTTTAAAATGGGACTTCTCTTTAGAAGGCACCTTCCCTGCCCAAGCAGTCTCTAACCCACAGGAACACTTCACAAGTGAGCATGCTAAGTACGTAAAGCACAAATGTACATCCCATTTATTTCAAGGTTTCTTGAAGGAGTGTTTGAATCCATGTGAAGACATGCATATTAGAGAAGAGACCTGAATTCCCTTGTTATCCCACTCACCCTCCTCCCCTGGTTTCCTTACCCAGTTAAATGAATCTTTCCAATCTGTGTTAGGAAGAACTCCAAATTATTTTTGTGATCTTTCTTCATCAAAGGCAGAATGGTGCAAGTTGGTTTCAAAGTTCTCTTCAAGATAGCCTGGTCAAGCAGAATCCATAAATCAGTGGTGGAAGGCATTACTTACTACTTTGTGTCTGAATTGTTGTCTGTAGGTCTCAAACCACTTATGTATCTGTGCCAAGAGTTCTGTGCTAGCTGCTGGCACATACGCTACTTTAACACGGAAGAGTACCCTTCCAGCAACCCAAGCTGCTGCACCTCTAATAAAGCAGAACCTACAGAATATTATTGTGATTCCAAAACACAAATATCCCTCTCCCAAGCAGACTGTGAAGTGAAATCAAAACCTGCACTTGAAGAACTGCTAAGTCACCTTTTCACACCTGCCACTTGCACACACTCCCTTGCCAGGAGCAGCACCTTATAGTCTGAAGAGAGCATTTTTCAAGCAAAAGCTATTACACCAAAAAACTCAGCCCTGAACACCTGACCCAATTTTTATCTTCTCTTCAATTTGATCCCATGGTCTTTACATGAGAAAAGAAAGGAATGGAAGAGAAAATCAGGATACTTTCAAACCCAGACAATGAAGTCTTAGTCACTTGCATTACAGTCCAAAATTGTTCAATGATTTCAACATGAGGCATATAGTCTCTATCAAAAAAATGTATGCCCAATTTAAAAATTGTACTCTTGATTCTCCCTTCAAGTCACTTTCAAAGCATAAGACTAACATGACATAGTAAAAATAGACTGGATTGAAACTCAGAAGCACTGTGTAACTATTAATCTTGATCATGAGTAACTACTGTTCTTCCTAAGACTTCTCCTCTTGCATGCCACTGACCAAATAAAAAAGACCAGTCCTTGAGAATTAAGGGGCAGAGACAAGACCATACCACTGAGCCTGAGGAGCAAGTATTTCCCAATGCACCTCATGTTCTGCATTCTCTACTGTGGAGCTAATTCCACAAGAATCAATTATAGGGTGGGGAGAAAAGAATAATGATCTGATCTCATTAGAAAAAGGAGTTTAAAAAGAAAGTAAGCTCCTGTGGTCTCAGACTACTTGGTCTAGGAGAAAAGGGGAAAACACCACTGCTATCCACCACCTTTTAAGACAAAACCTCAACCCAAATTCAGAGTACAGATGGTGAAAGATTTTTTTCATAGAGAAGGCCTGTTAAGTCTTTGCGTGTCTCACTCTACTGTAATTTTTGCACACACTCTCCATTAGATCCAAACAATGAAATGCTTTCCTTACTCATTATGCAGTTCAGAAATCTGGCTATCAGTTATCTGAAGTGCATAGGAACAAACAGAGCAGTAATGGGAATGTCTGGGTGAGGAAGTGGTAGTGTGTTAGGAATTTTTTTTTTTTAACATTAACATACACCACCCCCTAAAAAACTACAAAGAAACAAACAAAAAACCAAACATTAAAACTGGGAAAAGCTCAGAAGTACTAAAGGAACCAAATGCTCTCAGAACTGGGGAAAAAAAAAAAAAAGTTGCAGTCTTCCCTAGTCATCAGACCCTCAAAGTCCTTGTAACAGCAGGATACTATCAATATAGTGTCATACTGAAACAATCAAATACAATACCTGTAAAAGAGCATGTGGAGCAATCTCTACTACAACAGCATTCTCTGGAATATGCTTCAGACCTTCGTGGAACAGAACTGGATTCACGAGGTTGTTCACATGGTACTCTGCAGAGGAATTCTTAGCCAGATCACCTTGCCACTGAGATTCAGGGATGGATGTACTGATCCATCGTGCTGAGCGAGGTTTAGGGCGTGGAATGACCTACAGTCAGTCAAGCAAGGACAGGAGAAAGAGTTACAAGTCATAGAGAACTGCAGGATAGGCAAAAGCAAGCAGCTCCTCCATTTTACAGGTCGATTGCTCAGGACACCCTCCTGCTCCAGGCCAAATGATTTCAAACATTACATCTCACAAAGGTCTACGTGCTCTTCAAGAGATTTTCTCTTCCTTCTGAAAAAAGGAGTCTCTTAAGCTCAACATAACCTAGGCGACCTAGGTGTCAGAGCAGAAGCCACACAAGGCACTATTGGCAATATTACCTTTTTCAGAGCACTGAGTAGTGCTGGTGCAATGGATGCCATGTAATGGGAGTGAAATGCGACGCCAGCACTGCGCACCTCCTTTGCAAACACACCCTCTTTCTTCAGTCTGGCTACAAACTCATTCACAGGGTCCTGAGAAGAGAAATATAAGTGACCTAAGAGAGAAGCTCACAAAATACTTGGTATCTGTACAAGCCACTGTAGTCCCTCCATACCCTTCATCAGTTGCCATTTAAGGGGAGCCACAGCAGCGACGAGATTATTGCCCTTCTCAGTCTTATAATTTATCCTCCTCTATGCCCATGGATTTAAGAGATTTTATTACTAGTTTACTGAGGCACTAATATCGATTTGTCTCACAGACTATTTGAGTGTGTAAGTTTATGCAACACATTACATCCACTCCAGTCCAGCTTCCCTTTCCAAGCAGCCTAACTCTAAGTAAGCTTCATGCTTTCTTCAAACTTGAACTTTGCAGATCCTACTCACAATCCCAGTACACACTGTATCAGTTCCATGCTCACCAGAGGCCCCGAAACAGTGACAGTGTCCTCAGAGTTGTGGCAGGCTGGTACCACATTTGGAGGACAGCGTTGTTTACACTCCTCCCATGTCAGACCTGCAGAAGGAAGACCACAGGACAACAGAAGTGTTTCTAGTTATGAGCCTCATAAGAGGAAGAAATCTTAACTGCACAGTCACTGTGCTCAATTCAGCACTTTGCAAAATCAGGAACTACTTGCAAGAGACTGATGGGTACCTCCCTCTCCCCATCAAAGCAATTCTGCAAAAGCGAAGAATATTTACCCCAGAGCTTTACCATGGCATTTATCACAGTTAAGCTGAACCCAAGGCAAATCTTTGCACCATCCCGTTAATGAATGAGGTGGGGGTAATCCCCACACTTTCAAAGAAGCTACAGAAGTGGTTGTTTAGTTTCATGTTGCCATTAGTTTTTAGGAACCAAGCCCATGTGTTCTCTCCCCTGCTCTAGCCTGGATTGCTGAGACACAAAATATCCATACAAATCAGTAACTCTAGTGGCATGCCAGGTTAAATATGAAGCATCTGGTCATACATTACACAGATACAAGTCACAGGAAGAATCTGAACTCAATATCAGATTATCAAAAACATACTATATGCAGATTTCCAAGTTCTATGATAAGAGTGTCATTTATTTAATCTCAAGGGGGAAAAAAGCTAAATTAGGTAGGTAGTCCTTTGTAACATTACCTAAATTAAGAAATCTGAGATTATAATGAGTGCTCTAATCCAATAGACTGCATTATTCCTGCAACAACTTTTCTCCAAAGTGTTTCAGGTTTTAATTGACCACTGCGTCCAATAAGAAACAGAAGAACAATGGCGCTAGCAATAATTTACTTTTAAACATGTAAGTCACTATAAAGTCACACAACAAAGCAAAACTGCTGGGTCCAGAATTTTACCTGACAGTGTGCAAAACTATATGACTTACACAAACACAAAGTAAAGCTTGTTCAGGAGAAAGCTTATTCCCAAGGGCTATTAGGCCGTAGTAAATTCCACTAGCCAGCTGCCCACTACATCATAGTGGCTTACTGTTTTCACATCTCATTACTCCTACAGTTAATCAGAAGTCTCCTTTTGAAAAAAATTACAAAAAAACCCCACCATATATCTATATATACACATCTGTGTGTGTATGATACATATATATCAAGAGCCAAAAAACTCACTGCTTTACATTTTCACCTTGTTTCAAGGTATTATTTATGAGGCCTGTCATTGGTCACCTGACAATAAATCTCTCCATTCCCACTTAAATTTTCTACGGTTACCAAAATCCTGATGTATTCCAGATAGAGATCACTACCATTTTATCCACTTAAATATTTAAGAACCTGTTCTACATGAGAAGAAAACAAAGAAGAGGCAACAGTAGCCAAGATTTTACAGACATGATAGTTTCAGAGACCAATTTTATCCCAGTGACATACAATAGAGATCAGATGCACATTCCTGTATCACTCTTTTGGTAAGGATGTACCTACCAACAGCAGCCATTCCTCCAGGTGGCAACTTAGCCTCTTTAACGCATCGTCCCCGCCAGTAAGCAGCAAGAATGGCTTCTTCATGACTTAAGGAGTTGTCTGCATAGCCACAAGCTAGTTCTCCCACTGAGTGTCCCAAAATCCCATCGGGATGCAGACCTGCAGCCTTCAGCATATCAATCTGAGCAATCTGCAAGCAGAAGTAAATTACTGATTCCATGCCAGAGTAAGCAGGTGTCAGGCTGTTTTTTCCCCCCACAACTACAGCTCCATCCTCCTTTCAAAGCAATCCGAAGAATCATCATGCAACTCCAGTGTTGTCTGGGCCTCTTCACAATGTAATTTTCCACTAAGAAAATATTTCCAACAACAGGAGGCTGCCAAGAATGTGTCTGTACAAAGTAAGAGGCTAAGACCAGCTTTCCAGATCACTTTAAAAGCTTGGCCTCTAGTTTATTAAGAAACCACGAATACCAAATTGACACTCAGAATCATGAAGAGGCTTCATTCAGCTTGACTTAGTTCATTTGCAGAACAAATTTTAGAAGACATTAAACTGTGCCACATATACACACGGATACACACGCAAATCAGTTCAGACCAATATTAGTCCAAACATCTTGTAAGAAAAAAGCAGTGAGGCTAAGAATATCTGTACGAAAAAGTTTGTTATGTACTTGGAAGTGGCAAAGCCTGAAACTGTCAAGGGCACAATGCACTCCCTCCTCTCAGAGAGGTATTTCCAGCAGCTGCCACTTGCTGATTACACAAAACAAGCTTCCATTAATCAGTATAAAGTGTTACCAGCGAAACAGACACATTAGCAGAAGGTGCTTATGTAGATTGAGTCCACTACCCCCCTCCACTAGCCCACTGAGTCTTGCCTGAATAGCAGCTAGTCCAACAAATGCATGAACAGTGTCATCAAAAGTGTTCTCATTTGCTTGCAGCAGCAGGTCTGAGACCTTAAGGCCTGTGTTCTTCAAAGCCTCGTCTGAACGCATTATAGACTGGCGAAACAGATCCAACTTCATAAGGCTCAGGCCCATGCCCTTCCACTGTGTTCCCATGCCTGCAGGATAGGCAAGGAGAAAGTGAGCTTTTAGTAATACTCTGAAACAGGAGTGGATGCAACACTTCCTCTGGCAGTTAAAGAATTCTAACTGAGAGTAAAGCATTGTACATTTCTTACATTCTTTAAACTGGGCACTGATTTTTATTTGCTGGGCTTTGCTATAATCAGAAGACAGTTAAGTTGGAAGGTTTTGATAAAATACAGAAAACACAAGACTCCTACACATGTCACAGTGTTGCAAAATATTTCCTCATGCTACACTGTAAAATAACATTAGAGCACAGAATACAATTGCTCAAGCCCCAGATCTAAAGAGGAATAGAAAAGCCTGGACTCACTGCACACCTACCTGAGCATATGTACCAGAGTGGTCTACCAGATGCTTGAACTTGCTGAATCTCTTTTATGTCACTTTCAGTGCCAACCAGTGTGTAGCCCCTGTAGGGCATGGAGGACACAGGAACTGCAGAGATATCGTTGAGCAGGTTCACAAATGGGCTGCATTCTCCATGTTTTCTGCTCTCTTGAATTAGTGTTTCCACAGCTTCCTGGGTTCTGCCAGAAATCTGAACGAGCCTTGGCATGTTACTAGTCTCCAGAGGTTGGCATTTGTTCTTATTTGGCCTCAGAATGACATGAGCATTAGCACCCCCAAAACCAAAGGAGTTGATACCGATAAGGCCACCTTTCACTGGTGTTGGTTTACAAACTACCTCCAGGGAGCCATCTCGTAAGGCAGGAATATCTGGATTTGGGGTGTTGAAATGAAGATTTGGAGTCCACAGCCCATGTTCCAGAGAGAGAATGACCTGAAAGAAAAAAGAGAGTGTTCTGTGCTCCACATTGTTTGTCATGAGACATTCTTTTGTTATTATTTTACTACAAATGACCATGTGGCATATTCTGAAGCAGTTCTCTATGTTTGGATAAAGGGACATTTCAGACAATAGCATTACTGATGTTACTGAGGTAGCAACTGTATCACCTAGGCAAATTTTCAGACCATGCAGGAAGTCAGCAGGGAAGTTGAGCATAGTAGCATAAAGTTTAGCTTCCAGTCTCTTTCTAACTGGCAAGCCATGCAGTCTTGCTGGAAAAGCAGCCTAGGTACTAAGGCTATCATATCATCTTTTTCCCCTTCCAGATCCCATCCCATTATCACATTCCACTTCATCCATCCCCAGTCACACACAGTCACAAATCCTCTTCCTTATTGCAACAAAATGCTCCTATTTCTTGCTTTGCTGCAAAAGAATCAAGCTGAAGCACTGGTAAAGAAGTCTGCTTGCTGCTTTACACACATTTTTTGTCTTCTTCTTCAAAAAAGCAGAAACTGCAGACTGGGCAGAACTGAAACAGTATGAGGAACAAAGTATCTGTGCCAAAAAAAGCAAGAGCTCCCTTCTCTCAGTAGCTTCTCTCTACGTACAGCTCATGACACCAAGCCCAGCAAACTGCAGGCAACAAGGCCAGCTGCAAACAGTGTGCTCTATGTTTGACAGTTCCTTCATCACCCCAGAATGGTCAGAGGGACATGCTGTCCTGGGAACTGCTCTTTCAAGTTGACTATCAGACATGGCAGCTTACCTGGGAGAACAACCAGTTCCCATACATAAATATGCAACTTCAACTCACAGTCAACATGTTTAAAGCTGTAGTGTAAGGATTTTCATGCATACTGTCCTACACCTACAATACTATGCACTTTGAATGTGCTGCTGCTTTACACTGATACATTTTGTACTTTAGGTTTGCTATGGTTTCTACCTAGGTTTGAGAGCACAGTACAGTGAGCATACCACCAGTGCCACCAAAATCTTTGTCTTTGCTCCAAAGCAAGTGATTAGACAGGCTGAGTAATTCAAAGATGCAGGTGAGTTTTCCCTTCCTCATCAGAATTTGACTGAAGAGGCCTTGGCAAGCCATAGTTTCACTCCTACCTATCCGTATAATTAATGGATTCTCTTCAAGTCTGAAATCTGATACTTTCAAGATCCAATTTCCTGATACCTCACATACAGCATTTGATGGAATTCTGGAAGAAAACACTTACACAAACTGAAGACATACTGAGACAGTTACTGTCTAAGAAACACTGGGTTTGATATGGAGGTGGGGGCAACAGTACCTCAAAGTTATGATCCTGTCCTGTCCTGACAGATCACAGAACCACACTAAACAAACTGTTACATACACCACAATATGGATTAAGAAGCTTATTTTATGACTAAGTTATCCTTCTTTCTATGAAGAATGTGTCAGTCAGGAATAAAGGCACTAAAAATACCCCTAAACTTTTCTCTACAGAGAGATGGACACTGCTATTGCCATGCAGGTGAGGCTACTACACAGTGATTTGTATTTGGGTCACAAGCAACCACTTTGAAGAGTCTAAAATCCTAGCAGTGGCAGTATTTGTGACTTTGGTTTGCACAGTTCTATGGTAATAGGCTTACAAGCAAGTGTGAACATTAGCTAGCTCTCTGCTAAGCAGTTTAGCAGCCAGAGCCAATAGATGACTGTCTGCCTACAGCAGTAGTTAGCAAGCTGGTTAAGACAGACAGTTATTCATGCTGGTAGCCTCATCCCAGAGAACTCACCTGGCTTCCTGCCATCCTAAGAGAGAAGAGGAAGAGATGATACATCCCTGACAGAAAGCCAGAAGATCAGCTGCTCTTTTGGCACTGAAAGCCCACACTGCCTCTCATCTTCGGTCACTGTCAACTACTCCAAACATCTAATTCCCTCTACATGACAGCCTCAAACCCAAACAACTTGCAGCAGAGTTCTGTTGGAAGGTCCAGTGTAAGGACTGACAAAGTAATCAACAAAGATTAACAAAAGGATCCCAAAGCCTTCATTCTGAGCAGAGCTATGCTCCTACAGAATTCAGTAGGAAGCAGGAACTGAAGTGTGTGCGAGCACAGCAGAGGACCACCTGAGCATTTGGTGGTTTGCAGGATAGCCACCTGAGCTTTTAAAAGTACTCATATGTGAGGCAAGTAGTTAATGAGAAACACCTGAGTTCTTATAACTATCAGTGAACATTTTACCCCAAATCAATGCAGATTTTCCCTAAACCAAACAAACAAAATCCCACACACTGGTGTTACCCACCATCCCAAATTTTCCTTCTCAAGCCTCCTGTTACCTTGGCTAATGCAGCAAGCCCTGAGGCAGGCTCTGGATGACCCATATTTGACTTGGTTGATCCGATCAACAGTGGCTCCCGCTTACAGTCACAGAAGATACCTGTAATGCTGTTTACTTCCTGTGGATCTCCAACCTATGAACAGAATCAGAATGGCTATTAGCCAGCATTTCCAAAACACACCCCAAGAGAAATCTGAAAGATTATGGTGTTTGGGCAAAGTCCAAAAGTAGTGAAGCAGAATATACTCTACTAACTGGTAGAAAGCAAAAGAATTTTACTTCAGGAAAACAAAGGATAATTTAATGGAAAGTGTGGCAAGAAATGCAAGGGAAGAAAACAGCCCCTAAGGGACCATGCTGACCTTGGTGCCTGTCCCATGAGCTTCAATATACTCCACTTCTTCAGGTTTGACACCACTTTCCCTGTACAAAGATCTGATCAACTTCTCCTGCATCTCTCCAGATGGGAATGTCACACCTAGGATCAAAATTGCCATCAATTCCACTCTCCCATCAGGTGCTTCCTGTTCTGATTTTAGCATCCTTTCATTTGCTTTGGGCTGCCAGGTTCCTCCCCAAAACACCAAACTGAAGACCTTTCCACCATGTCCTTAGCACCAAACTCTCAGGCTCTTTGTAAGAAGAGCAGAGGAAGCAGAAATAAATCTAAAGCCGTGAGTCAGACTAGGGTGGAAAGATACTGGTTGACAGAATACTAGCTGTCTAGGTTAAGTAAAACATGTGAACCTTTGTGTCACCACAACTGGAGAGCAGGAAAACCTGGACAACAGTAGGGCAAGAGCTTTATAGTTATAATACTATACCTACATTTCTACCATCACTGCAGAAGTTACTGCAGAGATGTCCTGAGGAATGCTAAACTAGCAAGAGAACACTGCTGTTACTTCAGTACAAATCACCACTTTTCTCCTTTAAGTTCTTTACAAAACAGGGTCCTGAACTTTGCATTATCAAAACCAGAAAATGAAAACAAAACAAAATCAAAACCCCAAACAAAAAAAACCCATTCTAATACAGCTAAAGAACCCTACAATAGACCACTTTTATGGCAAAGACTCTAGACTGAACAGTTCCGTAGGTATCTCACTTTTCAGCAGCTCAAGACCTACCTTGCTCCTTAAAGCCATCAGTGTTAACTCCAGCATTTATGATTGTGGCATAGATCCTCTTAGCCATAGATCTCTTCATCAAAAGAACAACAACAGCAGCTTCAGAGCGACAATATCCATCTCCTGAGAGCAGAGAGAGAACAAGTCATGACTTCTGCTCAGCTTTGTAAAATGTTGCCAAACACCATGCAGGAAGATTACTGCTTATAATAGACTGTTTTGAGAATTTGACATATCTATTTCTTTTAAAGAAAAATGTCATGACCTAGAAAGACACAGTGCCCATGACAAATTTCACAACAGAAATTTTCCATCAAGAGTCAGCTAATTTTTCTCCCCCGAGGCAGAGGGATGAAGCATATGGCATCAGTTTCTTCCTCACAGTTAGTTTTCCAGGTTCAATGGAGGATGCAACATAGAACAGGGTATGGCCCAAACAGTGCACATTGGAACAACTACAAGGTTAGCTCTTTGCTGTATTGAAAGAGTAGCTGGTCACAGACTGTTGGGTAAGGTACTCTCATACAATGTAAACTTTTATACTAATGTCTTACCTGAAACATCAAAAGCCTTGCAGGCACCATCACGACTAAGCAGGCCCAGTTTCATGAACTGCACAGATGTGTTGGGTTTCAGCAGGAGGTTGACCCCGCCTACAAGGGCTGTGCTGCACTGCCCATGCCGAATTGCCTTATAAGCGTTTTCCAGAGCAACAAGACTAGAGGAGCAGGCTGTGTCAACAGTTAGGCTTGGTCCTTCAGAAACATAAGGAAAAACAACCTTAATTTCCTAGATTCTTCTCCGAAGAATACAGGATGGGATTACAAGAAACATATTAAAAACAATGTTAAATAAGAGTTGCTTCAGAACATAGCACATAAACCTGATGCAATGGGAGGCTAGAATCACCATCTCTGCCTACTTAGAAGGTAAGGCATGAGAAAAATGGGAAAAAATTGTGAACAGATTTGATTAAAGGGCATTTTTAAAAATTCTGTCTCTCCATCAAAAAGAGAACACAGCTTTACAGGCAAGTCTCATCTAATTACCCATTCGCATCAATAAAAATCCCTCGTCCTTCCTGATACTGCCTTTGCCATTATCTCTGTTCTCTGCTGCAATCCACATCAACTACCATCTCTCCATTCCCTTCAATACCATACATGGATTGAATCACACTCATGCCAATCGCATCATTTCTGTGGCTCTCCTACTTCTTCCACTTTACTCAAAAAAAGCCAACTGCTACAGTCAGTAGCAGCTTATCTCTGGTCTAGCCAACTTCCACGTATCTTGGTACCAAATAGCAGTCTCAAGGCCATAAAGGCTTCCTGGCATCACCATCTTTCAAATGAACACCAGCTATGCCCAGCAGCAGCAGTTGAGTTATAAAGCATTACAGGGAGTCCTATCATACAGTCAACTATATATTTTTTACTTCTCATATGCTTCCTAAGAACAGTTACATGCTGTTTTCTCGTTCCAAAAGGGGTCTGTGCCATAATATTGATCCCGGTCCTCTACAGCAACTGTGGTACAATCATGTTGAAATTGCAATTGCTGACCAGCATCAACAGGTTTGGGGGACACTTACCATTGAAGTCATAGAAGTAGGAAATCCTGTTGGCAAGCATAGCACGCTGACAGCCAGTCATACTGTATCCCAAAAGCTCTTCTGGATCTTGGCTAAGGGCTTCACCAGCTTCTGACCCACTGGCACCAACCCATACACCTGTGTCTGTGCCACGGAGGGCACCTGGATTAATACCTATGGAAGGTAGATTATAGTAAACAAAATGAAGGGCAAACTAGAGAGATATCAGGCACACTGGCACCAGCTCACCAAAAACTATTTATTGCTCCTTTCTGGCAGGCCTGCAGTATTGTTCCCTTACCTTTACTAACCTTTTAACTGTTTCAACTGCAGACCTTACATGTCTTACTTCAGAGTCCATCAGAAGTTTGGTATTGGCTTTTGGCCAGACTTTGCCCTGACAAAGCTTTTCAGCCTAGCTGGGCATTGCTAGAGTCTTGTGTAAAAAAGTGCACGGACTACGAAATGTACACATGCAGACCGGAGAAGCTAACAGTTGACTTCCAGTAGAGAGAAAAGGAGCAGACTGAGTGGGAGAAAAATCACAGCACATGAAATGTCATGTGAGCACATCAATGTATCACCAGCCAAGATCTGGAGTACAAGATAGAAATGAAAATTCTTAAGTATAAAAACTGCCAACAACCGAACAAGAAACAACTTTGCTCTAAAAAAACCACATAGCAAGGTCAACTGTCAGAAACCTCTGCTGTTTCTTCTCTGTGCTTAAGGCGTCCTAAAGACAAATATTCAATCTCCAGATGGAGGCTTAGAAGCAGAGACCAAAAGCTCATTTCAGTAAGTCACAGAATGTTAAGTGTTGGAAGGAACCTTAAAAGATCATCTAGTCCCAACCCCCACTGCCACAGGCAGGGACATCTTACACTATACCGGACTGCTCAAGACCCTACCCAACCTGGCCTTGAACACTGCCAGGACTGGGCATCCGCAGCCTCCCTGGACAACCTGTTCCAATACCTCATCACCATAACAGTAAAGAATTTTTTCCTCATATCTAACCTAAATTTGTCCTCTTTCAATTTGTATCTAGTACTAGTGAGGTGGTTCCAACTTTTTCCCCATCTGCTTATGTTCTGACATGAAACTGATTAACACGTAGAATAAACTTCTTGGCTCGGTGGATAAGTAACTCAAAATCTCAAAACACTGGCAGTGATAGAAGAGAGAGGCTCCTATTTCTGAAAGCACACTTCCTAGGAAAACCTTCTTTAGAAACAGATCAAATGCTATGGGTTTTCCAAGAATCTGGCCAATAGACAGGAATACATCAGGTCATCTGTCATTCTTTTAGACCACGCATGAGAATTATAATCAAGTCAACCTTCTTTTCCTTTTACAAAGGAATTGTTATGGAATGTTAGGGTAGAGCAAAACATAGACAAGTTCTAGAACCACTGACTGTTGAAATTATTCTATCATACTGATTTGTGGTTGTACCATATGATGCAGGTACAGATTTCTAGCAGTCAGCACTGATTTCTTTGTTTGCATTCCAGAGACAACAGCTTTGTTCCAACCCTTATACTGGGATCTGGTAACCCTATAGCATGTCTTGGGTCTCCTCTCTAATGTGATGTCTTTCCCTTGTTAGAGTTCTCATCACACAACTGCATGTCTACACCAGTTACACAGAGACAATACAGCTTAATTCTTTCTCTTCAGTCATTCATCCACTTACCTCCATCCAAAATAGCTTCATAAGAAACTTCCAACAACAAGCGAAGTTGAGGATCCATTGTATTAGCTTGTTTGGGGTGAACCCCAAAAAAAGATGCATCAAATTTGCTTAGGTCCTTGAGCTTTCCATTTCTCTTGGGCAGTCCATAGATTCCTGTGAAGAAAAATTTGACATTGAGTCCCACATAAATGGTGAAGCAGCTACAAGCTAAGACAGAGTACAGAATGAACAGAATGACCACACTGATTTTCAATTACACATGAAACCTCACTCCCTGTGCAGTACCCAGAGGGCTGCATGAGTATCTACTGACCTACCTCATCTGGGAATGAGAATGCTGCATTAGCAAAAACAATTGTAATTTTTAGGACTCTCCTAGATATAGCAGCAAAGGACATCTATCTAGTTTAATCATTTTTACTTTGGCAAGTTGTACCAAGCACATATAGTCTAAATGGTGGTTCCAGTCAGTCACCATTTAGAAGAAAAAGGAAAGCTGCTTTTGACTTCTGCAAATCACTTCATAAAAGTATTCTGTTACTGAATTTCTTGATGATTTATCAGAAGTTAATTCAGGTCTGGAAGGATTTTGGTCTCATAAATTCTCTTTTCATAAGACAATTCCTTTAAAACACTCAGAACTCAGGGCTCCAAAAGAAGGGACAATAAGCACTCACCTGGTTTCCACCTCCGATCATCCTCTGTGACCATATCAACTCCATTAAGCAGGTTCTCCCAAAACTCTTGCAAGTTCTCAGATTCTGGCAGCCTTCCTGCAATGCCTGCAATCACCACGTCCTCCATCTCTTAACTTCTCCCTGTTGCTGAGATCCACAAAGCAGTAAGGCTAGTAAGATTTCATACAGAGGAAAGTATATGTGTCTTGTCTTCCTGACATGTTGTGACAAACAAGCATATTTGCAGGAACACCCACACAGGAACAGCCCATGGAGTCTCTACTATTAAAAAAAAAAACAAAAGAAAGAAAAAAAAAAGAAAAGATATCCCAACTAATCAAATGGACCATAAGACCCATGGGGTTGATAAGGATGAAAAAAAATGATCCTGGAGGAACATCAGGCTCTGAGAACCACCAGTTTCTGTATGACAACCAGAAAATGAGTAAGTCTACCTTTACTAAATGCAGAGTCTCTGTGAAGTCAGCAGAGAAGAAAGATTAACATGCTGGAGCAGAGGTGGGTGGAGAAATTATGAAATACACATAGTAAAATACATAATTACAAGGCAAACCTAACAGGTAGCAAAACAAGTTCTACAATCATTCCAAAGTTAAATGCTAACTCAAGAATCGATAATCAAAAGATTTGCTGGATGTGAAAAAAAAAAAAGAAATCCCAAACAAACAAAACTACAAGATTGCACAAAACCACCCTCCAAGTAAGTAACACAACCCTCCGCCATTAACTCTGAGCAAACAAAAACCTGACTAAAAACCCAAACCAAACCTAACAACCAACAAAAAACCAAACAAATCCCTCACACACACACAGAGGAGAAAACCCACGCAAAGCACAAAGATTACAGTACAATTCAGCATCATTTTAAATGCTTAAACCAAAGAATTAAGTGTTACATCTAAAGTGTTTCCTAACTGGACCCTGCACTGCCACATGTTTAAAGAACTGTGAATGTGGTACTGACTATACGATAGAGGGTGATGCTTTAAGATATGCTTTAGCAGAACAGATCTGGAATACAGACAGGATGAAAACCAACAGCTGCTGTCCCAAGAAATTTGCATTCAAGACCCCAATCTCAAATACCACAGGAGAGCATCATGCTGCACAACGTAGCACCGCAGGACACCTGTATCAGACCACAGCACCAAATGACAGCTCGTATACTACATTCCTCTACCTTCTACTACAGTAAAAAATATATTAACAACTAAGTAGAGAGGAGGCAAGTTAACTTGATGTTTCAGTTAAATTCAAATTATAATTTTAGATCCTAAGTAGACAAGTTAAAGGAGTAGGGGAAATACCCACATATATGGTGGGAGTTTTTTAAAATATGAAAATAACTAGAAGTACAGCTGCAGGAACCAAAGAGAAAGTAAGCATTCACAGTACTTCCTTAAATAATCCTTCTGGTAAGCAGGGGCAAAATATTCTTTAATGTGTGGGATTTTAAACAAGTAAAAAACACAAAGGAAACTAGGCATTCAAACAACTACAAGTCTGCCTTAATAGCTTTGAAGGAAAAGCTTTATTACAAAAGACCTGAAGTTTGACTTCCATCAGGTATTATGCTACATAGTGGCACGCAGGCCCATTGCTTAAGTGCTGCTGGTGCTTGATCATCTTCTCCAAAATACAGCACTAATGGTTACTCTCTGAGGAGTGCTTAGTGGCTGTTTTTCCAACCCAAGATGTTTCATTTGGGCATTGTTTTGCAGCCTCTTTTGGGACTTCCTGATGCTTTTGAGCAAGAAACAGGCCCCTCTTCCATTCACGGACTACACTGCTCAGGCAAGATGACACTTTCCCGTAGCTGCATGAGGTTGCTGGAGTGTGCAGAAGGAAAGCAGATCCCTCTGCACAGCTGAGGTGCAGCTCTGCCAGAATGTAACACCACAGAGGCTGCCTGATTTCTTTCACCCTTCTTTCCTTCAGCAGTAATCTTGATTCAGATCTGTGGAGTAACTGTGGAATTATGCAATACCTAACACTGAAGCAGAGGAGATGATTACTTCACCCAGTCCATTCCTTCTGGGAGCAGAAACAGAAGCACTCCCACAAGGACATCTTGGATTTCTAGGTCTTGTGCCAAACACTCAAACAACAGAAGGTCTATTCCACTCTTGTTCATTTAAAAAAAGAAACATTAAGGGCCAAACTGAGCAAGACCCTTACTGAGAAACTAGTTCCCAAAACTTATGTTGGTAGTAATAGGCCCAGTCCACTCAGAGCTGAAGAGCTTTTCCACTCTAACACAAAACTAGTAAGCCTGTTTTATTACTGGCTTCACCACTGTACCTGTAAAAACCAACCAAGGGCCACAAGTCTACACTTCCAGCATTTCTGTGCTGGGGCAGGGAAGGAGAGATCTTGAGCACAAACAATACTATTTAAGCTTAAGATATGAGATACAAAAATGATAATTTAAGTATGACTCAGTTTTATACCTCAGCTCTTTGGGTGATGATCTCTAGGAAAGAAATATAATTTCTGTTTCAGGGGACTGAAACATGACCTATTTGATTGTTCCTTCTCATCCCACATCTCTTTCCCTGGAGTATCAGAAAAACTCTATCCAGGTAAAACAAATTAACAAAACATTCCTTTCAGACAGTGAAGGAATGAAATTCACCAACAAAACAATTTTTGCCAACTTGTTATGAATGTAGTTGAGCAAGACTATGTCAAAGGTGGAGAAAAAGCTGCTGCAGTAATCAAAATTAGAAGAATAAGAGCCAAGAAGATAATTTTAACTTGGGTAAGAAGTGTCACAAATTAAAATATTTTAATGCACAAAGAACCAGAAAGATTTAGACTTGCCACAAAGAGCCCCAAATGCATACATCTAAGATAAAATACAAATTATGGATTAAGCAGCAGACAGCAGAGAGGATCTGCTGTTGGAAAACAAGAGTGATCAGAAGAAAAGTCATGAAAATTAAGCCATCCCTGATTAAACAGCGAGTATAGTAGTTGTTACAGCTACCAACAATGTTTTCAGTCTTCCTTGACAGATAGTAAGCAGGTAAACCATTTTAAAGTTGATTGACTTTGCCCTCAAATGGTGTATTGCATTATTATTTTACTTCATTAGAGACTTGTTTTCCATAGAGCATTTTTTGACTATACACACTAACACAGTACATTGACGGATTTTCAAGTATAGGGCATAGCACAGATCAAGAAAGAACATTTATTTCTACAGATGTTTTAAAGGAGACTAGACTACAGAAAACATACAAACAGACTGCTCCTACTACCTCTGATGAGTGAAGTGTTCAAAAGCAACAGGTCCAAAGAGGACAAAGAAGATAAAGAGGGACAAACAGGAGTCTTCTGTTTCTTAAGGCTGTATTTTCTGAATCCAACCAGACATCTAACATTCTTCTCCCTCAGTTTATCCTATGCTTTTGCTTAAATTGAGTTGTGTGAATTTTCCTCAGACAGCTAGAGTTTTTAATTGAGTGGAGAGAAGCAAACACACCAGAGCCAACCTTCCCTTCCTCTGCCGAAGTATCAGTGCATCAGTGCAGTAGACACCTCAGTTAAGCCTAAACTACCATCTTGCTGGATTTGCACAATATTTTTTAGCAATTCTATTGTGTTGCTGACTCATTCAGTTTGTGACTAGTAATAACTAACAATCCCTTCTGGTATCAAAGCTACTCTTAAGTAGCTTGAAATACTGTTTTCCATTGCATTTAAAACATTTCTTTTTCCAGTCTCTCACTAATTTGGCACCAAAAATTAATCTAAAAATTATTAACCATCATTTTCTACCATCCCTCACAGCTATACAACTTTTTTTACAATACTTTTATCTACTATTTCCCTATGGAAATAACCCTCTAACCATTAAACATATAAACTTATAGAGGGAAAGAAAAGCCAAAAAATCCAAAATCGAACCACAAACAAAGTGAAGGTAAAATTTGATGCCTTTGCCCATTCATATCTGACTTGCCAACCACTGAACATAAACTTATTCTGCTGTAACTTGTTCACCTTGGGTTTGGTGAAGACAGGAAGGGGAGAGGGAGGGAGAAACAGCTGTTTGCAAAGAAATGACAATCAAAACCCAAATCTTGTTTTGCCTGATGCATGTTTCCTTTTCCTAGACAGGATCAAAACATTTATTTCGCTGTTATTTTGATAGCTATCATCATGGTGGGACAGAATCCTTAAAATCAGCTCTGCTATTGTTTCTAGACAGTCCAAATCTTCATCTTTTCTGGATCTGTCGTTATTGTAAAATGAGACACTCATGACTCCTCCATAGTTTTCCTCAGCACAGATGTTTACAAAAGGACTGTTTTCTTTGTTTTTCAGTATGATTACATCACAACCCAGGTTTCCTAATCTCTGGCTATAATGTCTAAAATTTGTAATAAAAAACTGTCCTTACACAGAAACTTCACTTATGAAGAGCTATAATGCTTGCCTCCAAAAACCCCATTCACAGAATAGAGGCAAACACAGTCTGGCTTTCATTCTTTTCAAAGCATTTGGCTACCATCAATCTGTATGTTACAGATTCAGTTTAACAAAGACGTTTCAAAAGCCTCTGCTTCAGCTAAGTATTTGTCCTGTCAACCACAACACAAATGAAAAAGTAGAGTGTGTTTATATTTAAAAAGCACTGCTTAGGGGGAAATACAATCTGGTTCAAATCTGTTACTGGATAAATAGTAAGTTAGGCTTTACTCATGGAATCAACGCAGCTTGGTTGATTCCCAAGTGGTCAGAAGTTACCTGTATAAAAATCTAAGTCCCCAGTATGACTATATCACGTTTGTAAAATATCTGTTCATAACTGCCCTCATTCTCTGAATTCACCCACTAAATGCAGCCTTTCACAATGTATTATTCTTGCCACTTTGTTTCAAGAAGGATAGAGGCTGCAGGAAAAGCTGAATCCTTTGCTCATGTGGCTTAAGGTTTCTTCTCCCATTTTTTAAGACAAGACATGCGCCAAAGCCCCCAAAAGGTGGTCTGACAGAGTAGGCCAGTTAACTTTCACACCCTTAATACTGCCTGTTTAAATTTAAGCACCCAAACAAAGCTATTAGCTAGGACAATATGCATTCAGTATCTTATAGGGCCGTATGCCAGGGGAGGAACGTGGAATAAGAACCAAACAGGTGCAAAAACAACGAAAGAGAGAAGATGATCACATTCCTAACAGAATCGCATCGTCAAATCAATACTGGTGTACGATCACCGGGCTATTTCGTGTTGGCCGCTGGTTTATACCGAAGTGCGAAAGAACAGTTTAGCAATATACACAGCACGTTTCCTCAGACGGATTCCCAGAACCTATTGGCGAGTCCCCATTCCCAATATCGAGCGCCGATATCCTCTCCTACAAGCTTCTTCAGCACGCCACGACCGTGCCTTCGCGCGAACCCGGGACGGCGCGCAGGACGCTGCCGGGGCAGAGCGGCCCGCGCGGCCCTGGCGCCGCCCGAGGCAGTGCGGTGCCGGCCCGCCCGGCCCCTCACGCAGCCGCTGCCGCCGGGCGCGCGCGAGGACTGCGGGCAGCAGGGCCCGGCCGCGCCCCCGATCCCGCCCGGCCCGGCTGAGGGGTCCCCGCCCGCCGCCAAGATGGCCGAGCGCCAGCACCACAATGCAGCCACCTTGCCGGGCGGTGGGAGGCTGCGGTGCGGTAACCAGCCGCTGAGGTGGGGGACTCTCCCCAGAACGACCGCGCTGGGCCGCGCTGCGGCCCGGAGCAACAGGGCGCGGCGACCCCAGGGCCGGGGAGCAGAACCTTCCGGTGGCGCGGACCGAGCCCGCGGACTCCCGCCGAGCCCAGGGACCCTCATCGCCCACCCGGCGTGGAGGGCAAGATGGAGCCTCCCCAGCGCACCCGCGGGGCGCAGCGGCCCGCGGAGCCTGGAGCAGAAGCTGCCGCTCTCCTGACCACGCCGCACCCGCTGTTCCGTCGATACCTGCACAAGTGCGGATGGCTTCGTGTCGGTAAGACTCTGTCGTCAGCTCAGTGCGGGATCGAGATGCTGCGGGGTGGACGCTGCGGCGGCGGGTGCCGGGCTGCGCACGGCCGATACTCCGCGCTCTCCTCACTATCTCCCTCTAGCTCCCACTCCTATTTAAGCAGTCGCCACCTCCAGCGGCCACGCCACATGGGCTGACAGTTTACGCCTCGCCGCAGTCCAATGAGAGCCGGGGCAGGGCCGCCCCGGTCAGACCCGGGGTGATGCCAACCTCTGCCCGCCGGAGCCGCTCCACGGGAGGAGGGGGCCCTGGCCAGGCCGGGGCGGACACAGGAGGGCCTCCTTGCCCGCGGCACCGGGCCAAGCTCTCAGCGCCCCGCCCCGTACTGGAGGCCGTGGAAGGCTAGGCGCTGCCTGGCTTTGGCCTGGCCCGGCCGGGGACGGGGCAGCGCCGACCCCCGTGGGCGCGGACCTTGTCGTGTCCCTCTCCCACCTCCCCGCGGGTAGGTACACTGTGGGGCGTACGACCGCGCCGTGCCGGCACCGTGGCTCGGCGACTGAGGCGAGGGCTCGGCGGGCGCCGGTCCAAGCGCGGTCGGGTCGCGCAGCGCCCGCGCGCACCCGTGGCGCACAAAGGGAAAGGACGCGGGGCCGGACGCGCAATCCCGGGACGGCACCCAATGCGAAGGCGGGGCCCGTGGGCGGGGGCGCGGCCCTGCCAATCGCGGCGCCCGCGCTGTGTTGCTAAGCGATAAGGCGATGTGGTGACGGCTGGGGGGCGGCTGGGGCCGCCGGCAGAGCGAGCAGCGCCCGTCGCTCTCCGGCGGCGGCGGTCGTTCACCCCGGCGGAGCGCGGTCCCGGGGTTACCACAGGGCAGCAGGCACGCCGGCCAGGGATGCGCTGCCCCGTGCCCGGGCCCGTCGCGCCGCCCTGACTGGCGGCAGGAGAGCGAGTCCGGAGGCGGGGGGCGGGCGTCAGAGGTTCCCTCCCCGCCGTGCCCCTGCTACGCCCCCCTTCCCACCGGAACGGGGCGGATCGCTGTGCGTGCGGGCACCTCTCATCCACTTTTCCTGTAACTTGCACTCCTTTAGTTAAACCCGAACAGTAACTAATCTGAATTTCCTTCTGTATTGCCTACGACTGCTACTCCGAAACAAAAAAGCCTTTCGGTCGGCAAATGTGGGCTTGAACACGGGGATGCAAGAAAGTCCCCCGCCTTGTCTCTCCTTGCTGGCTCTGAGCTGGCTGTGGGCAGAGGCCCCGCTCCCGGGCGGCGCTTGCACTGCCGCTTCGCAATGCAGCTCCACTTAGACCTTCTCGGGGCAGCCCTTTTGCCTCTATCTATGTAGTCCTCAACATAACAGGTTTTTAACCCTTTGATAAGGACAACAATAAATAATGTCCTCTTTTACCTTTTCAGTACTCTGTGACCTGCCTGAATTATCTTCTTTGTAGGAATTTCTTTCTTTGTACAATTCAATAGTATCCACAGTAGTACCTTGCTGCCACTCTTCTAATCTGCTTCTTAGAAATCAGTGCCCAGTTTGTTAAATAGTTTGGTCATAAGAGAAATACATGAGGATTTTCCTACTGTATTTAGTACGCCCTTAACAGAACCGACCCACGCAATATTATTTATTTATTGCAAATATTATTGTCCATATTATTTATTATCATGCAAATTTTCTTAATTTTCGTACTTACACGCTATGTACTCAGAAGTACTCTGAAACAAATGTACAATACCTGAACTACTTTTTTTCCTACCACAAGTAAAATAAAATTAAACAACCCAGATATCATCTTTTCTTACCTGCAGTTGACTTAAGGAAACCTGTTTCTCAGGGAAACTGAATAAATTACAGCTGCGTTACTGGCAAGAGGTCTGCATGAACAGGCACGCCAGTTGACATGGGAGGGGGAGTAAGTGGGACACCACACCAAAAAAACACAAAAAAACCCCCAAAAACCCAAACCAAAACAGAAAAAAACCCACCAAACCCCACCCCTCCAAAAAAAAAAAAAACAAACCTAAACAAACCACAAAGCAGAAAGCCCTCAAACAAGCAAACAAAAAAAAAGCCATAGAAACCTGCATACAAACCTACACAAAGGCATTTCTGAAGTCTGCAGCCCATCAGCTTACACCCACGGTGTAAGGAATAAAGAGAAATGTTTTCCACGTTCAGATGCAGTATTACAAATATCATGGAACAAACTGCTCTTTTATGCTGCTTTTAACACATGCACAGAATCTCATACCACCGAACTACTGTGAATCTCCATAGGTCAATATTAAACATATAAATAACAAAAAAATTTTCACAACGATCTCCAGCTATTATAAAATCTGGAATTTACACACAGAGTTCTAGAAGTAACCAGTGAGTGCTTTAACTGGTGTGATCTGGGCCAAAATTCCTGTACTTGTTAGAAACCACTATGCTTTGTGCTACAGAAAGAACTCATTCAGGGCCTGGTTCAAGGGAGTGCATCATGTTGTCCTGGCTCATGAACAATGTTGAATCAAATGACAGGATTTTCAAGTAATGAAAATGTTTAGAAAGAAGCTCACAAGGTCTCTCAGGCCTTATATTGGCTTAGCAACATCTCATGAAATTTCTTGCAGATTTAGCATCTGATTATAATATCATCACACATTTACACTAAAGCAAAATATTTTCAGCAGGTAGTACAAAATAATTACTCAAATTCTCAAATGGATTACTACCACTCTCTCAGGTGCTGAAGAGAACGCGTCTTTGCAAAGAGTATCAGGCAAGCATTTCTATAAAAAAAACGCTCCACAAAAAAAAGACACTCATGGATAAGTAGCTCTCTTCCTTCGTTTAATCTTTTTAGATTTTATATATTTAGCAGCAACTGGTAAGTATTATTCACTTCAGTGATACCACTTGCAGAATCACAGAATCTCTTAGATTGGAAGGTACCTCTTGACATCACTTAGTCCAAGCCCTCAGCTCCAGGGTCAGCTGGAACAGTCTGGCCAGGCCCACGTCCAGTTGGGTTTTGAGTATCTCCATAGACAGAGACTCCATAACTCCTCCGGGCAATCTGTTCCAGTGCTTGACCATCCCCACAATTAAAAGTTTTTTATTGAATTTTTCATGTGCATTTCCTTTACTTATAGGAAAGTTCATCTCTGTAATATCCCAGGACAGGTCAGCATTATTGGAAATGCTACAAAAATACACTGATTACTTTTATTAGTGTCCTGGCACAATCATTACTACATAGCTATCCTTTCTTACATCACAACTCGTTCAAGTTTTCTTTTAGTTTCATCTGTTTTAAGACTTACTTCTTCCAACATGTCTCTATTATTATGAATATATGGTTCTAACATTGTAGCAGTGTTTCTCACTGCTTTGAAGTCCATACAATCTCTTGTCAAGGGAAAATACAATCACTGATGTGACAATAGAAATTTAATTTTATATTCTTTCATGCTCTCTGAACAAGTGGAAAGAGCTACAGAAGATGAGAAATAAGACAGACTCAGATGCAATCTTTTTAAACCCCTTTCTATCAAGTAGAAAGATAGCTGCACAGGATTAACGGTTGCATTGTTATTTAGAAGACAAGTAGGTTGAGGCATCCCACTTCTAAGCTTAAATCACATCTACAGTTTCTCAACAAAACATCTGCTGGAGTCCTGCAAGTCCTGCCTGAAGGCACAAGGCTTTGCCTATGTTTTAACTGAGCATTTCTAAATCCATGACGCAAGAAAATCTTAACATATATAATTAAAATAAATCAGTATTAACAGTGAAGACTGTAACCTCATAATGTGCACAGATTAACCCTTTATTTTAGGCTTCACTATATGAAACAGGGTATTTGTTCTCTCTTCTGGCTGCAGATATCTCAACCTGACATACAAAACTGAGGCTGATAATTAGACCTGATGTGGAGATGTTAAAGTAAGTTAATAGCAAGTGTCAACCTACAACATGCTGAGAACATAGAAATCAGTCTTTAATATTATAATTGCGGATTTTTGCCACGCTAGAAGAGATTTTTGGTTTTAATAGATGAGCACAAGATAAACTCCTGGATTTTAACTTCTGCTGAACTTCCAGCCTTGTTCCTCTGACTGTCAGATCTTCAGCTGATGTTTCAAATTTATCCTTGGTTTTGACATTTTGCCGAGATTCTTCAGATTGCTTGATTGAATGTACAACTTCAAACTCCCCTGCTCAAAAAACAGACAGAAAATTACTTTGTAGTTTTGTTTGTATTCAGTTACGAGATTGGATAGTTGAAGAGAGCTGGTTTACTCTTTTCCTCTAAATATACTGCTGCCATAGTGCCACATTGTCAAAATCTTATATTACCAGGACCATTTCTGTACATAGGAACCCAGCACAGTCCATTAAGGCTTGCCATACTGATGGTATAACAAAGTATCTTCTGCTCAATCCTCACTTCATCTGTACATGTTCCTTCTCCATTAGCATCAGACTGCTTAAGAGAGGAAGACAGCTGGAAGGTCAGTGCAACAGCTCAAGTCAAGCACTACCTATCTGTTCAGCTGTTTTAAAACATCATATTTTAAAAGTTTACCCTTCTCTCCATTTTGAGAAAATGTGTTTGGATATGCATGATATAAAAGACTCAGAGGTAACTCTGTTGGTTTGACAAAGCTGCATTACTACCATTATCTTTTAGGTGTTTTTTCAATCTTCTTTCACTTAGGAAAGCATTTAGTATGTACATCTTTGGTTTTGTTATCTAAAATATCTGTCTTTACAGTAAGGACTAGCTCAAAAAGAAACATCTTTGTTTAGGAAGCAGTGGGACTGGTCCTAATACCAGTCAGAGTCCATCCTGCAGTTCTCACATAATTCTCCAAAAACTATTATCTCCAACTAACTGAACTTCAGTCTTATCACAGGTTTCTTTAGGTAAGATAAGTGGAACTGTTCAATTGCATTATTCACTGTAAACTATAGGTAATATTTACAGGTGTTTGATTCCAGCCACTTAACCCTTATTTTTCAAGTCACTTAGACTTTAACTTCAGATTTTCTATGGAGAACCAAAGTGGACAGAAGTAGTCATAATAAACCTGTGATGACACACACTACAGTATTCTGTGCTAGTATAATTTTATAAGCATCATGGTCTGCAGTCCCAGATACTACTCAATCACAGCAAGAATAAAAGGTGCACAAAATGACAAAGATCAGTTACTAGTAGGAGAAGGTAAATTTTCAAAGTCCATTGAACATGGTAGAAAGTCTAAACAAAATTCTACATCAAAGGAATTACAACATATTCCTGATCTATGGGATGAATTGATCAATTCAAGGTTTACAGCTCTATGCAAAGCATGACACTGTGGCTAATGTCAAAACATGACACTTTTCAAAATAATTTTTATACACTGGCTTAGCTTGAACCAGCTGTTCACTCATGTGTGTGATCTCTGCACTGAATCAGCTTGGTGACAAAAGCTCAGTGGACTCTTGAGCTGTGGATGTGAAATCCTGTTGTCCAGCTTGCCACCTAGTGGTTTCCTACAGATGAAGAAGGTATGGAAGAGGATGCTTGAGCCCATGAAGATCGTTGGGTGTATTTTCCTGCATGGGAAATGGACTTTAATCATTGGAATACCTCTCCCACATCTGGCAGATAAGAAAGCAGAATTTCACAACATCAACCATTTAGAGAAGTGCAGGCAGCAGTGTCTGAAAGGTATTGCTTCAAAGATTACCGTCTTGAACAGGAACAGCAGCAGAATAATACTACTTCTTGTTTGTGGTCTGAATAACAGGAATGAGGAGATCCAGTGCTCCATAGCACACAGTTAACACTGCTTACAGACAGTCTGTTTTTTAAAATACTCACTCAGTTTTCAAGGGCCTTTTGTATTCACCCAGGGGGATGACTTTCAGAAATTAATGTGGCAGGCCCTAATTGTGTAATTCCAAAGGCAAAGTAACCAAGCACCAATGCATGACATGCATCCACCCCTTCCTGTGAAGACTTCTGTATGCTTGTCTCCTGTCATTAGTAGAGAAACTATAGCTGTAACTAGTAAAGGCTACTTAGTTAGGTATTTGGAACAACAGCACAGAATACAAGCATTCTACATGGCTATTTTTAAGTTTTGGACCGTCAAAAATGTGTACTAACACAGAAATTTAAAATCAACCACTGCAAACTTGTAAGGTTAGTTCCAAAAATTAGGAAAATATAAAGAATCAATACCCCAGAATTAGAAATACTTTTAAAATGCCGTAGCTTTGTTTGCACACCAATGAAAAAACACACCTAATTTACAATCCTTCAACTTACTTTCAGAAGTGACCACCGCTAGCAAGATCGTAGCTAAGCACCTAAACTGCTTTTGAAAATGGAACTAAATGTTTAGTGTATTGAAATGTTTAACATATCTTCCATTTGATATGTGCTAACTTCAGTCAGAAATGAATGAACATTCATGGATTTTTTTCTTTTTCTTCAGGATAAAAGAGATATATGCAGACATGTTGTATAGGCAAACTGAAATTTCCTCAGATGGGAGTTTCATTTAAGAAATTTTTCACTAGATATTTGCTTATGGCTAACAGTACTCCTGAAGGAACACCAACTCAAACAAGTTCCTATTCAGGAGAAGAACATAGAAAGGAAGAAAATGTAGCTAGGGCATTAGTTAATATTTGTGAAACACTTCAAAGATGAAGTTTTACGTAACACAGAAAAGAGATCATGAGTTTTTCTCTGATTGGACCTGGAATGAAGCCAGAGCCAGGGCACTGTTTCTGTTTGTTAATATTTTACCAGATTCTTTCTCTGGCCAGCTTTTTACCCACATGGATTGCTCTTAGAACTGTCAGTGATGTCAAAGCTGTTGAAATTCTGTCTAGTGTGGAAACACTTAAGATAACTTTTGATCCATGAAGTGTGGAATTTCAGACGACAGAGCTTTGCAAGCTACAGTGAGAATTACAGTACAAGAAACTCCCCTATCTAAGCTCAAGTAGTAAATAAAAAAAGTTACTTTACCTCAAAGCAGCTCACTCCTGTTCTTTGTTAGGCTAAAATGTAAATCCAAATTATTAAACTGAGGACAGGGTTCTGAATACTTGTGGTGGTGGGGTTTCTCAAAAATGTATTGTGGGATGTGAAAATACAACGATTCATCTACACTAAATATGTGTAAGTCAAATGACTAGTGGGGACCCAGCTTGCCTTACGCCCTTACTCCCCCTGCAGTGCCCCCAGCCTCTGCTAACCCAAGGATAGCTGACTGGAGCTGATAAGGAGCATTTCACACAGTACCACACAGAACCCTTCACAGTACTGGCTGCATGCTAAATGCAGTATTACAGCTGAACTTCAATAGGTGATGTTTGCTTTTTTCCCCTCTCAAAAAACTAGTAAGTATCTTCAATAGCAAATAGCAAGTTTATCAAAATAAATAGAAGAAAATAAATTTCCATTTTCTAAATGTTTTACAAATCTTCCCCTCCTCCTGCCTAACATTCACTCTAAAATCAAAAAAGGCTCTACTTTCCTTCAAGGGTGGCTTGTCATGAGCATTCAAGGTGCATATGTTGTGGATCACCAATCAAAATCTCCATCTGCTCTCAACCTCGGGGATAGAGCATTTAAAAAATAAAGAAATACAAAGGTGTATTTCTTATTTGTACAGCCTGTGCATCCTATGTAGCCTTTTAATATCATCAGGGCTTGTACCTGTCTATCTCTAAGAGGTTCTTTTTCTTTCAATAATACAGAACCATAAAAAGACCTGAAGAAGGGACCTATGATCCTTCTAAACATCTTCCTTCTACTTATCTGCAGAATTAACATGCAAGCTATGAAATCCATCTAATTTCTACAGTAAACTGAAAATTAGCAGGTAGAGTAAGGAGAGAGAAAATTAAAATAGCCTTTTGACTTGCTTGGAAGCTTACACAAGGTCTGAATTTGATGGTGAAATGAATAAAGTATATAACAGTCCACTTCAGTAATTAAGATGTAGTCATTAACTCTTCAAAACACATTTAGTCATTGCATTGTGTAATATATTGGAAATACAGCAAATTGCAGGGCTTACTTGACATGCCAACCATTTTGAGTGCCAGTAGGCTGTTTCTTACATGTAACATGAAAAAAATGAAACTGTTCAACAGGTTCAGAAAAATAATTTTCAAGAGACAATTCTGTTTCACCAGAAATTCCCACAAGACACATCTACTGCTGTTACCAATTTGGACAGAGTTGAACTTGGGAAAAAAAAAAAAAAAAGGATTGAATAAGCAAACTAACTTGTGTGCTTTGCTGCAAATCATTTTTTGCCACTGAACTTCCAAGTCTCTGTGTGTGTCACTTGTACCTGAAAGCCCAGTTCCAAGTCACTCTGTCTCAATGACAGTTCTATCCATTGTAGCAATGTATTTGACGAATATATTAAATTAAAGTGAGTGGTTTTAAACAGGAAAGATTGAATTAATTCCCATAGTTCAGGTCTGAAAAATAATACAAGCCTCTGCTAACAATCAGAAGCAGAATTTGAAAATTTTGTAAACAATGCTTCTAAGGTGATGTTGTTCCAAAAAAAAGAAAGATTCTGCTTTCACTTTTTTTTTTTCTGAAATACAGAATTCAGTCCAGTGGAATTTTCTCGAGGAGAAAGCTAAGCAGCAAAATAGAGTGTTTAAAAATCGTATTCTTGCAATGCAGTATTTCAGGGTCTGCATGTCTGAGTAAGAAGTTCCACTCTGGTGGATATAAATCTGGATGCAGAGATCAAATTAAACTTGGTTTTAGGAAAATATTATCCCTTATTGATTCACTTTAGCTTGTTCCACGTTGGCAGTATCCTCTGTCACTTTTGCTATTTCTAGATCCCTGAAAATCTACATTAAGTTTTGCAACAGTGGCTGGAAATTTCTAGACATTAAGAAACTGATGTCCTTGTAAGGCTGCCAGAGCTGTTGCACCACACATACAACAGCACGAAACTGCATGGCACTATCAGTAATGTTTCAAAGACATCCTTTTGCTTATCCTGTCAATATAGGCCTGGCCTGAAATGCTCTTCCTATTTCAGTCCTAGCCTCACAAAAAAAGCACGTGAATCATGAGTGTCAGCATGATGTCCATTCCAGTCCTACAGGTCTGTCAATGCACCTTACTTTGTCCCTGCAATGCACTGCTGTTGTGAATAAATACACTTATAATCCACTCTTCATTTTGAAAGCCCTTTTAAGTATTATTTTTTCTTGTGAGCTACTAAAGATGGTTCATTGCCTCCATACACTGGTTTAAAAATAGATGTAACATAGGCTGGATAGGACCTGTGGGTGAAATGTCACAGTGCTTATCACTCCCTGCTCAGAATGTATCTTGACACAACTTGTGTCCCTTGCCACAACTTGTGTCCTTTGCCACTTTTCACTGTGCATCTCTAAGAGTCTGGTTCTGTCTTCTCTAAAATCCCTCACCAGGTAGTTAAAAAGCACCAATCAGACCATTCACCTACTCTTTTCCACACTTGACAACCCAGTTCTCTAAACCTCTTCTTGTGTAATGTGTTCCCATGCCCCAGCCATTTAGTGGCTCTCCACTGGTCTCCAGTTTGTCACACTTTTGTACAAGAGGGTCCAAAGGTGGACACAGTGGCCTCACAAGTATCAAATTTAGGGGAACAAATCACTTCCCTTAATCCAGTGACTGCATTCTTGTTCCTGCAGTCTCTATGTGATTAATCACATATGAATATCTATGTAATGGTAATACAGCTCATTTGAAAAGTCTAAATGGCTGCCACATTGCTATACAGATACTGTCAGATTTCAGGAATAATGATGACGATGAAAATAACATCAAGGCAAAAAGCCCAATCAATTCACATAAGCCCTCCAGCATTTTGAGAAATAACTTATTGAAAGCTACACCTCTTTTTTAATAAAAACAAGCAAAACCCACTTTTACTGGAACATTCTGGAGAAATATTTGCCTATTTATAATTATCTTCTATGAAGAAAAGTCTACAATCCCTCTAGGGAACATACTCCACTATTAGCTATCCCTAAAATTTTTCTGATATTATAATGTAAGTCCATTATTTTTTGTCCTACAGCAGGAGTTAGTTTCCCAAAGTTTAGCCAATGAAGGATTACTTCATGAACAGACCAATAGCTTGAAATATGTAACATTAAGCTGCAATACACTGCTCAACACAATAGCTGTCATTAAAAAGTTCCTTAACAACTTGCCCTGTAAAGAGGCTACACTTCACTGCACATATCTTACAAACGGTGTTCTCGCTAAAATTTCCAAGAACCTGTGGTGATTTTTGTAGAAGTGTAACACTAATTCATGTTCAGTCTATGACCTAGGTTTTACCTTCTCCTGTCATCCTAACCCTCACAGTGTCTCACACGTAAAGACTCTTTCACATGTAAAAATTTGTGCCTGCTTCTATTTGTTTCCTATCCCAACTTGTTGCAGTGGACTATAAAATTCTAGGGAATCCCCACAGCATATACCACCATTATGCCCGTGATGTCACCTTTGGCTTTTAGGTCTTAGTGCTCTAGGCAGTACTGTACCTATAAACCAGACAAAAAAACACTAATTAAGCAAGGATTTACAAATTACAATTTGATCTAAGAGTCACTTGTCAACACATGAAGCGTACAGTTCTCAAACAGACACATTTATATCTGCCCCTATCTGCCCCAGCTAAGTTTTAGACTGCATCAAAACTGAAGTTGCATTTTACAGGAGTACTTAATAAAAGTGAAGAAGTATTTGCAATGAAGGCATTTAAACCAGACAGCTATACAGACATTCCTCTTTATTCTTACTTCTGCTGGCAACCATGAAATTCCCTTCAAGTAACTCATTCAGATTCTGATCATAGGACTGTGAGAAGAGGAGCAGTATGTAAAAGAATGATGACAGAACAGACCATAATTCCACACTTCCAGGAGAGTCAAATATTGTGACTGCTTTACAAAGCAGGCTTACCCTGGCTGCTGTTCTTTCGAGGACTGAGTAGAGAAAGGCTTGATCCCGTATCTAAAATTTGACAGAAAGTATGCGGTCTAGATGAAGAAAGCTGAACCTGCTGGACATGACTAGGACTCTGACTGAGCAGCTGAGTTTGAACAATCTTTGTGGATGTATCTGCCTTTATTGCTGAGAATGTATCTGGCCCATGATTTTCAATAGAGAAATCTATCCAAACCTGTTCAAATTCAAACACAGTCTTACAGACATACGTACTTTTCACATCAAACACATCAGAAAATTGGTTACATTTCATAGTGGCATCTTGGAGTTGGAAAGAAAGAGGGTTTTGGCAAGGGGCAAGACAAAAGGGAATTATTATTTTTAATTTTGAAAGGTTGTACAAGAAGATTAATTACAACATCATGACAGTGATTGAGAAACCCTAGTTTATTTAGTGTTAACAAATACTATTTTGTACAGGAACAATGCATAATTTAAAAAAGACATAGGTTTTTAAGTCTTTGAGGACATGACTGTTGAGCAATTCAAACTGAAAAAGCCAAATGAAGGTGAGTTACATTGATCATAAAACTGCACTGTACCTCACTGGATGGTAATTCTGTTTCTTGTCCACAGCTGCTTGGAGCTTCTTCTTCCTTTAAGCTAGGGCAGGCAGTAAGAGAAGAGAACCTTGAAGGATGCTGTTGCCTTGTGCACTGCAGCTCCTAATGTGAAATATTACATTAACACAAGTAACTCATGGTCCCTAAAATTAACACCCTTATAGCTCAGTTTGCTGTTACACTGCTAGATTTAAAATAATCAGTTATAAATAATATTCAACAAAATTATGTTCTCTTCAGATCAAGGGGGTCAAACTACCTTTATAATAAATATCTACATTTCCTGGTGCTGTTACTATCACCTTGCTTGTTGCTCAAGCTTATATCGTCAGGGTCCTTCTTCACTTTCATATTCTCCTGTGATTAAATTACAGAAGAAAAACTCCAAAACAGTACCTAAAACCCCAACTAAAATAAAGCAGCTACGGAAAAGTATATCATCAGCAGCCAAAATAAACTAATTTACCTCTCAAAGTTTCACCAACTTTCAACTTGTAGCAACTAAAGTGAGATTTGATGAAAAGCAAACTGCTTCAGCCCTGTCAAAGGAGATGCAAATAAACATTGAAGTCTTTAGCTATGTATTTAAGACTAAAGAAACAATGTAAGCCCATTATGTAAAGTAATTGACAGTAAAATTCCTGTAGCTTTGACAGTAATAAATTATCTTGGTTTTTTTGTAAGGATGAAGATCTTGGAATGCAGGAGCAAATGTAGCCTGGCGAGTAAGAGGATCACATAGAATAAAAACACCCAAACTAGCATAATAGTAGTCTTTGGAAAGTCAGCCTGAAGCTCAGCTTTTGTGTAGGAGCTGAAGCCTCAGCAGATACATTCTGAGTAAAGAGCAGCCTGGAATGAGAGTATGGAACAGCTTGGATGTAAGAAGGGCTATCCTTTCTAGTCTAGACAAATGATAAACGCGAAGGTTCCAGAGGTGGAAAGATCCTCAATGACAGCCACTTCAGCCATGACCTCCAACCAACCCATCAGCTGAAGAGGTTGAACTACTACTCCCAGAGTTTAGCTCACCATCTGGAAACTCACAGTCAAATTCTACCTCTCCAAGTGGCATAGTCATACTGTATTTTAAAAATCTATTTATTCTTACAAAAGCAAGAATCATCTTTAATGATTTTTAACAGAACATGGGAGACATGAGATATGTAGAAAAACACAAACACAGTATCTTGCTCATTAAAAATAAGGCAAGAGAAGACTGGGATGGATGGATGGATATGAATATTCATTGGTCTTAATTTGAAAGTCAGCAAAGTTCTAAGGTGAGCTATGAAAGAAAGAATAATTAAAGAGGTGGAAAAGGGAAAAAAAAAAAGTAGTTTTGAATTTTGGTAATTTTGCCCAGATCTCAAAGTCACGTTTTTGTATGTTTGGTATAAGCATTTAGCTAATCTTTTTCAGACCTCAATCCCAGCAGTGCAGAGATGAAACATGCAGGTTACAAGAGGTCTCCTCAACTGGTTTGCTGAACCCTAATTTCCTTTGTAAAAATTATTTCCAGTGTTACTGTTTAATAAACAGGTTGCTATTTCTGAAACAGAGAACTGAAAGTTCAAGTGAACAAAGGATGCCAAGCTTGTGACTTTAGGTTAATGAGAGTATCACAAGCATACAGAAAAAATTATATATCCACAAGCATGCTGAGGCATTCCACAAAATAGCAAACAGCCAAAAAGATGATCAGTGAATTGGAACATCTGATGTAGAAGAAGAGGTTGGGGCAGCTGGCCTTGCAGGCCTCCAGAAGAGAAAGATTAATCTTTTCAACATGTATAAGCATCTGATGAGGATGTTATAAGGAGATAAAGATGACTGAGTTGGAGTCATCTCACTGGTATACACTGGAAGACCAAGTGACAACGAGCAAAGAAGTAAGTATAAGGGGAAAGAAAACCCCAACCAAATGACAGCCCTCTTTATTGCGAGGGTGTCCAAACCCTGGAACAACTTGCCCAGAGTGGTGACACTGTTGAGTCAGGGACGGGAAGAAGACTCCAGTCTTCAGGTGGATCAGAAGGTAAAAAGCGTTTAATCACAGTAGCAGGTCTTTTCATAATGTGACTCGCTAAGGTGATACTTGATTGGTTTTAAAGTAGAAACATCTCACATTATTGGTGTACTATGAATGCACACTCTGGAGAACTACATTTATAAACAACGGTTACGGAAAGAGAGGTAATAATTGTTTTAATTCTTTCAAGATTCTCAGGCTCAGTCTGGGAAAAATTATCTCTGTTCTTTCTTTGACTGAACTGAGAATATCCACAGAGTGGTTCCCAGAGGAAGTGTTTCCCCAGCTAAACTTGGTTAATAATTCTACTGGAGTTTTATACCTCAGAGCAACAACCTCACCCTTTCTAAAAGAATACTGTTTACTGCCTTCAAAACTACAACAACAATCAACTGCTCTGACTCAATCCCCACAGGAACAAATCTGCTGATCAATTAAGTAAAGTACACAGTGAAATCCTGACTATTGAAGTTACTGGGAGGTCTGCCACTAACTACTAGGGAAGCCAGGATTCATTCATTGGTCTCTCTGATAAAAGCTGCAATTTAACTATTAAAGGTTGCATTTCAATTACAAAATACATGAGACAGATTAACTATATATCCTGCTTTTTTATATGGAAAAGGTGCTATTACAGTCATTTGGACATGGGTGCTTTAAAATCCCACCACTGTGAGTATTTGGAAATACCCTCACTGATTAATAATTTTAAAGTTTATATTAGAACATAGTGCAAATCCTTCAAACAGCCTTTCTTGCTTAGTTAAAACTAAGTCTTATGGAATTTGTAATTTAGGATTGCATTTACACTGCATAAATACATGTGTTTCTGAAATACCTTTGTTGAAGGTCATGTTTAAAAATATTACTTTTGAAGTCCCAAACCCTTTAAACTTATGGGGAACCATCTGGCTTGTGGCCAGTCACTAATGGTGTTTGCCAAGGCTCAGTTTTTGGGTCATCTTTGATCAATGACCTGGACACATGAGTTGAGTGTGCACTAGGTTGGCTGATGATACTAAATGAGAAGGACTCATTGATTCCCTTCTGGGTAGAGAGACCTTACAAAGAGATCTCGATAGACTGGAATGCTTGGTAATCACCAACTGCATGAAATATAATGAGAGCAAAAAAGCTGGATTCTGTACCTGGGACTATAGGCATGGATGTCTGTATACATTTGAGGGACAAGACGCTGAAGTGCAGCCCTGAAGAAAGGGGTCTGGGGCTTTTGATCGTTGGCAAGTTCAGCAAGAGTCAACAGTGTATCCTGGTGGCCAGGAGTGCCAGCTGTGTCCTCAGTGTGTTAAACACAGCACAGCTAGCCGGCCAAAAGAAGTGAATGTCCCACTATGCTCGGCACTGACATGGCTTTACCTCAAGTACTGTGTGCATTTTTGGGCTCCACAATATGAGAAGAATATATAAATATTAGAAAAAAGTCCAAAGGAGGGCAACAAAGATGGTGAAAAGATTAGATGGCTAGATTTATGAGGAGTGGCTGAGGATACTTGACTTCTTCAGCTTAGAAAAGAGGAGGCTGGCAGATGACCTCATTGCTCTCTATAACTTCCTTCCATGATGGGGAAGAAGAGTAGGAAGTGCTGGTTTTTGATTTTGCTGTCCGGTGATAGGATGTGGAGGAATGGCTTAAATCTGCATCAGGGAAAATTCAGACAATTCTGACAATTTTTCCCTGAGAGGGTGGTCAAGCAGTGGAACAATCTCCTCAGGGTGTGGTCATGGCCCTAAGCCTTTCTGTGTTGAAAAAACATTTGGGACAATGCCTCCAACTTAAATGGTTTAACTTCTAGGTTGTCCTGTGTGACATCAGGATGCAAAGATCCTCATGGGTTCCTTCCAGCTCCAGATATGCAATGATTCTATGGAACCTTCCAAAGACAGATTTGAGCTAAACTCAGTCAGAGTAATTTAAATGCCAAATTTTAGGTTATATTCATGGAATTAGAACTGGCTTAATGGCTTATTATGGCTAAATTTCAAACAGCATATAGTTACCTGTGTTGTGAGGCTGTGCTGTAGATGCTTTAGAACTGATAGCTGACACTGTGTTCTTTTGACAAGTTCTCTTGGAAGAAGACTACCAGAGGCAGTACAAACTGTGCAGTGTTTAGAGCTAACAGGATGCCAGACTCCTATAAAGGAGAAAATATACTGAGGAAGGCATTCTTTGTTGATATTTTGTCAACCATATTGCATTTCTAGCAAGTGTTTACAGCAGATAATAAATGAACCACAGAACACAGGCCTTCTCATTGCAAATGGTTTCAATGCAATGCAGAAATGGGCCTCGTGCTTTTTTCCCTTTATTTCATTGCCAGAAAGACTATGCATGGAACTTAGATATCCACAGTGAAATCTTTTTACATTATATATACTCTTAATTCAAGTTTACAGTAAACTTATTCTGCTTTCTCTTCCACTTTCCTAAAGTGTTAGTTTTTATTCCAAGAGATACACTACCTCTTTTGTGCTCATAAACAAAGTCTTAAAGTAAAGTTCAAGTTCCCACACTGACATCTAGGCACCAGGGAGTCATCTAAGATGACTCTAAGAGTCTTCTTCATCTAAGATGTTTATCAGCAAAAGTCACTACATAGACTCTTGTTTGATCTTAGCATCTCCTATCACAGGATAATCTTACTTGCAAGGATTAGTACCACAGTCTCACATGAGCTATGCAGATCAAGAATCAGTCAGGTCCAGCACCTTTTTTTATAATGAAGCCTAGCTTTCTCCAGCTCAAAGGATGAACTGATTCCCTGTCCATTTTATTCTAAATATATAAGCTATCACTTTTCTTTAGAATAAATTTACCTTTCTTTAACACCATTCCAAATTCTGCCCTGAGTCTGTTTCCCATTTCAATCAGCTGCCTCTTTTCTTGGTTCAGAATTGAAATTTTTCTTGCTGCTTCCTTGAGTTTATTTTGCATTCCTCGTAGAGTGTGTTTGACACTATATTGACAACCAACACCAGTACCTACATCAGGTAGCTGTTGTCCAAAAGCAACCATGTTTTCTTCAAAAACTTTGGGTTCTGGACCCTAAATAAAACAGACAGTGCTTATAATGACTATTTTGAAAGTGAGGTCAG
The DNA here is from genome assembly GCA_017590115.1 of Montifringilla adamsi. NCBI lineage: Eukaryota > Metazoa > Chordata > Aves > Passeriformes > Passeridae > Montifringilla > Montifringilla adamsi. Next base: position 73,553 of record JAGGNK010007559.1, on the reverse strand, counting down.
CAGGTTCAGGGATTTGTACAAATACGCATGAGAGGTCATTTGAAGAAAAAGTGTAAAATTGAAGGCTACAGTCCATTTTTTAGGGCACATTTTCAAGATTTTTTAGCAGTATAGGGCAAATTAAACTGTGGAGCAAAACACTGTAACAGCCCGAGACATTCCCCCAGATATTGTCAACTGTAAGTGTAAAATAATACACATAGCATAAACACTGTATAACTGTAAACCAAAGAGCACTTAATTTTAAGATAAAATGTGGAAAAAAGCTCTTTATACCAAATAGCAATCTGCTACAAATCCTTCTTTGTTTAATCATTGTGTACATTGTTTAATGATTTGTACATGCAAACAAAAGGGGTAGATATAACTTAAAACATTTACTGAAAAGGAAAGATTCTACAATCTGTTTTGTCTCTTGCTTCCTGAGTCCACCTGTACATATACATAATGGTAAGGTATACACCCAAAAGATTGCATCCTTGTTTTTCAAGACCTATATACTGTCTTCTTTCAGCCCCCACAGAGGAGACTTTTTGATAGCCATTTAAATAGTCATCATTCACTGAACAGTCATCTCCCTGTAAACATTTTGCATTTCACACATTGCCACAAGTATCTAAGTGTATCACATGCATTAAAATTGTTTTACAATTATTCATTGGTATGTTTACTCTTTTACATATAAACTAGCTAGAAACATCCTACACTGACTGTTTACAGTGATTACACCATCAGTTTTCAACTAAACCACCCTAAACACTATGATCCAAGGAGTACACATTGAAAGCTATTATCCATACTGAGAAAATACCAAACCATTGTTGCCTTATTGTGCCATGCAACTCCCATGCTCTTATTTCTTTGGATAGTTTTACTATTAAAAGGAAGGCTCTTGAGAACTTACGGGGAAAGCATGCAGGCCTACAAAAAGTATGGGGGAGAAAGGTGGAGAAATTAGTGCAGGACTAGAGTCTGAAAATATTAAGACACCAAAGTGAAAGGAAAAATGAACAGCACTTTGACACACATCTAGCAGTTTGTATAAAAGCAAGTAACACAAGTAGCTGGGAGTGTGTGTTGTTCTGTTGGAAGGTAGGAGGGCTCTGTAAAGAGACCTGGAATGGTTGGAAGGATGGGCAGAATCCAATAAAATGACATTTAATAAGTCCAAGTGCCGAGCCCTGCATTTGGCCACAATAACCCCCTGCAGCGTTCTAGGCTGGGGACAGTGTGGCTGCACAGTGGCCAGGCAGAAAGGGACCTGGGGGTGCTGACAGCCAGCTGAACATGAGCCAGCAGTGTGCCCTGGTGGCCAAGAAGGCCAATGGCTCCTGGCCTGGATCAGGAATAGTGTGGCCAGCAGGAGCAGGGAGGTCACTCTGCCCCTGTGCTCAGCACTGGGGAGGGCACACCTCGAGTGCTGTGCCCAGCTCTGGCCCCTCCGTTTGGGAAGGACGTTGAGACACTGGAGCACATCCAGAGGGGCAACGAGGCTGGAGAGGGGCTGGGAACAAACCCTGTGAGGAATGACTGGGGGAGCTGGGGGTGCCCACCTGGAGAAAAGGAGACTCAGGGGTGACCTTATCACTCTCTACAACTCCCTGAAGGGTGGGTGTAGTCTGGTGGGGTTAGGCTCTTTCTCCAGGCAGCACTGACAGAACCAGAGGACACAGTCTCAAGCTGTGCCAAAGGAAATATAGGTTGGAAATCAGGAAAACATTTTTTACAGAAGGGGTGATAAAGTTCTGGAATGGCTGCCTGGGGAGGTGGTGAAGTCACCATCCCTGGGTGTGTTTAACAAAACCTGGATGTGGCACTGGGGGCCAGGGTTTAGGTGAGGTGTTAGGGCTGGGTAGGACTCAATGATCTTGAAGGTTTCTTCCAACTCAGTGATTCTGTGTGATTGTGTGTGTGTGAAATTATTACAATCTACCTTCGTTGGTGAAATTGACATTCTAAAGCTTAACATAAAGTGAGGTGAAGGCAATGACCAATCATGGCACCACTGGTTGTCACACCGTGGACCAGCTTCACTGGATCAAAAGACAAAAGCACATCACCTGGCTGTGGCAAGGAATGCCATTTGCATAAACTTTTATTTTTCCTGAACTTTTCAGAAAAACATTCCACAGCATTGCACAGAAGATTTTTTTTTTTCAGGTGACAGACTGTAAGCTGTAGAATTAGGAGTAGAATTAGGAACTCAGAAATCTTTTTACCGTTAGATCTATGTCCAGAGCAAAATTCTGCAGTACACAACAGAGAAAACACTGAAAAGATGGGTACTAAAGAAGAGTAGAGGAAAAACTCTCCTCAGAGCTGATACAAAAGAAAAATAGAAAAATATATGTACAAGCAAAAGTTTACATTCTATTTTTACTAGTTTCCACAATAAACTTTCCTCTTCTTCTCTAGTGCTGGAGCCGATTATTTCCAGATTATGGTCACAGAAACTCTGTTATTTTAAATGGAAAAAAAGAAAACTATCACTTTGCTTACTTACTTCACCTGCACTCCTATGTTTAGGCATTCAAAAAAAAGAAGACTAAAATACGGATTTACAATGGAAAGCCTGAATCAGTGATCCACAGTAGTTTAAGCATTTGCAAGTGGGAAAAAAACCCATCAAGACCAGCTTGCAAGATCAGAAGTGACTTGTGCCAAGGGATGACAAGTCAAAATTTATTGCCTAGAAAGAATAAGAGTAAGTTTGGCTAAAAAAATCTTTGCTGGCTGTCATCTGACCAATCACATAAGCACATATTACTTCAGTTTATAATATTTACTCAAACAAAAATAATACACTAGGTATTTAATTACACACACACATACATACAGATATTTTTAAGTAGTTTAAACTCAACATACCTCTTCTGTGTCTGGGTTTACTATACAATCCAACTTAGTTGAACTGACTTTTATGTTGCTCAGTGTGGTTCCAGTTGAAATTTTGTTTGTGCTCAGTGAACCTAAAAGAGGAGTAAAATATGAATGTATATGTATTTATAAGAGTTTAGGCTTTCATAGCAAGAGTTGCATCAGAACACTGTCTCATGCATATAAATGTCTAGTTTGTCTAGTTACAGAATCATAAAACCATAGACTTAGGTTGGAAAAGACCTTTAAAATCATCAAGTGAAACCAGTGACCTAACACTGCCAAGTCTTCCACTAAACCACGTCTTCAAATGTCCACACACACATACATGCCTTTTAAACCCCTCCAGGGATGGTGACTCAGCCATTTCCCCGGGCAGCCTGTGCCAATGCTTGAATAGGCCTTTTCAAAAAGAAAATTTTAATATTTAACTATTTAATATTTAATAATTTTTAAGATTTAATTTTTAAAAATATCCAATCTAAACCTCCTCTGGCATAACTTGATGTTATTTCTGTTGTCCTATTGCTTATTACCAGGAAACAGAGAGTGATCCCCACCTCATGACAACTCCCTTTCAGGTAGTTGTAGATAGTGGTAAGTTCCCCCTGAACCTCCTTTTGTACACCACTTCAGTAGATAGACTGTAAATGGACGGTAAACCCCCATGGCAGGGAGTTTGGATTAGGAGATCTTTAAAGATCCCTTCCAATCCAAGCCATTCGGTGATTCTACATACTGGCTTCACTATCAGGAATTCTGTAATGTACATATAATTGCTTTACTCTTGCAAAATATGTACATGATTGCTTTTCTAGTGGTAATTTTGTAGTGACTTATAGTGTGTGCATGTGTATTTCTTTTCACTAATAACTGTTTTATAGTAATTGGTAATACAGAATCTCAGGCTACTGTGTTCTTGTGTATAGTGCAATCAAATAACAATTTTTACACACTCATGGATTGGGTAGCCTTCATAGGTCATGACCATGACTGCTAAACTTTCTTAACTGAATTTAAAGTTCTTTGTCAAGAATTTCACCTTGCTCTGCAAGCTGTCTGTCTTCTGTTTGAGGAAGAGAAGATAACATCTGCTCATCAAGACTCTCCATTTCTTTCCTCATTTGTGCAATAGCAGCCCGAAGGCTGGCATTCTGTTCCTGCAGCTTTTTTATTTCCAAAGCAGGGATATATTTACACAGAGAACTTTCATCACCATGCTGAAATATCTGGAAAATAAAAGTACCAGACAAAAAGAACCCTTCATTAATAAGTGACACATATTCTCTCCACACCACCACACACAGAGATCCTAATACTGTCAACCCATGAACATATATGGGAGAAAAGTACCATGGGAGGAGAATAAATGTGTTTATTGAGGATTTGCCTGGGAAAGAAGTGCTGTACTGAGAACATCATAGGAGGAGGTGCACATGGGGAGGCCCATGGCACCGGAGCTAGCTCTGTTTTATAACTGTCGTTCTGCAGGTGTGGTTTATCTCTCTTCCATGTGCAGGTAAACCCTCCCCTTAAGGAACTTATGGGCTCAACAGCAGTCCCCTTTCTGACCTGTCACATTCTTGAAAGTGTCATTGGAGATCATTTGTTGACAATAACATTGTCCTGGTTTAAAAGAGAGATATTTCCCAGGGAAGATGGGAATGTCCCTGGAATGGAAAGACCACACCCTCCCTCCAAATTATTATGAATTCGAAATTACGGGGCTTTCAGACAAAGACATATTAAAAAGAATAACAGTTCTTTACTAGACTCTCTCTCTCTCTCTCTCTCTATGTATATATATAAACACAAAACGAACAACAGAGGGCAAGAAGAAACGCCACCAACAGCCTCGGCCCGCCCACCAAGCGTTCCCCTTTGGTGTAGTTACGACGACAGCCGACAAGGGGCGCTGTGGGCTGCAGTGCCGGCCGCGGCCCCAGCTGCAGAGCGGCACCTCCGCGGCGGTGGCAGCTGCGATGAGAGCGAGGGAAGGAGGGCTGACTCCCGCAGGCACCGCGGCAGCAGTGATCGGCCTTCGGCACGGCTAACGGCAGCCGGTACACGCTGGAAGGGACGCAGGGCTTCACCGCGATCTCCCACTGCCGAAGAGGGAAGAGGTCCGGCGGACGTGCTGCTGGCACTTCGGGGGCGCTGCAAGCGGCGGTTCCGGAGGCGGCGGAGGGAACGGCTTCCCCGGGCAGCCGCGGGGACTGGGCTGGGCTCTCTCGGCGCTGGCAGCCCGCGATCCCAGCCAATGGAGCCGCCGGGACTCCCTTTTTCTCTTGCAAGCAACAGACTCGGAAGCCGGCGGCAGGCGGAGCTCCACGGCAGTGTAGAAGAACCGCTGCGCAGGAGAGGTCCAAGGCGAAGAAAAACCACACGACCGCCTCTGCTCCCAACAGGGCAACGACTGCCCACCCCCACCTAAGAAACTGCCAGAATAACTCTGCCCCCTCCTCCGCTTCTCCCACTCCCCCAGAACCATTACAATGGTATGTCTCTGGATCGCTGTCCATTCACCATCTCCCTGACTACAAATGGGAAGAAATTTCCTGGGGAAAAAATAAAAACCAACCAACCAAAACCAAACCAAACCAAAAACCTAACCCCAGGCAAACATAAAAAAACTGGATGTCCTCTGCTAAGCCAAAAAAAGGGAAGGAGTGTGTGGACTACACCCACATAACCTGGACAATGGACAATATTTACAACATACGACATTGACTGGAAAACACGTTTCCTGGTCACTTGAAATTCCAGCACAATCTTCAGGAAAAAATACCTATGGGTAGGACTTATGGCATATAAGGACCAGAATATTAGGGTCCCGATATTATTTACTTTTGCTGTTTCTTCATTCTAAGTGTGTCTACAAAGATTTTTAAATGTTTCGTTTGGTCAGTGGTAATGTGTTATAACTGTGGTTTCATCCAAACAGAGAATATAGAATTTAGATTCTATCCCTGTAAACTCTTTCACTGACAGAAACATGTGTCATCATCCATTTAAGAAATGCAGATACTATTTGATACAGGAATATTAGGAAGCCATGCAATAGAGGAATATATATTCCTACAGTCACTAAACAAATCCTAATTCATAAGCCGCTCAGATCAAATGTTTTTCACAAGGAAAAGACCATGAAATATCTTTTGAGTATTTGTATAAAAATGTTGCTAAAACAGAATCACAGAATGAACTAGGTTGGAAAAGACCTTTAAGATCATCTAGTCCAACCTATGACCTAACACCTCCTCATCAGCTAAACCATGGCACTGAGTGCCATATCCAGTCTTGTTTTAAACATGTCCGGGGACAGTGACACCATAAACGTTTCTTTATATTTAACTCTAAACTTAAATTCTTGCAAAGCAGCAGTTTTGCCTCTTCAGAGAGCATGGCAATCCATGAGGTGCTTAACACATGTAGTCAAAATACTTCAGACACATCAAAATACTACAGTCTCAACATTTACGCCTTGCACAGCCTCAAACGCTACTGTTTCCATCTTCTCCATCACTCCCACTTCCTTCAGCCCTCTTATTTTCCCAGTCATAAGTCTGTTCTGCGAGTGTCATCTGAAAGTCTCATCTGAAATGCTAATGGCCTTCAAATTAAATTTCTCTGGCATAAAGACAAACTGCCCTGCAGTTTCTTTCTCCTGTGATTGTTTCTGCCCTAACAGTGCAGGCTACATAGAAGATGTGAATAATCACTATTCTGTTTTTACAGTCTTTCCAAGGCTTTTAAGGTGCGTCAGGGAAAGGCACCAGTAGGTAGCAATGCAACACCCAGATGTGAATTTTGGGGCCCAGGACTTCATCTCAACTTGCAATGTACACGTGAACCATCACAGTTTAAACCAGAAATACAACTGTTATGTAAGTGGGAATAGGTCTAGAGAGAAGACCCTAAAAACCCTAATAAGCCAGAATGACTTGAAGCACTCATTCCTCTTCTGTGCACTTGTATGATATTATTAACATGCTCTAATTAGACAAACATGACCTAAGTCATACTAAAATATAAGTTATAAGCAAGATTTTCCAGGCTGGGGTGTTTCACATCTCAGTTACTTATTAAAAGGCCAAGAATGACTACTGCAACACTTCTAGCACACTGCTGGGGTCTCAGACCAATTTGAAGAAAAGGACCTGTGTACTGAAGATAGTGTACTAAGGTATATTTAAATTTTGATCTTTCTTGCATCAGTCATCTGAACCAGAGGCTAGCCAGTGTACTATTCTTTCTTTAAGAGGACTCATTGACACAAATATCTTGGTGAGTTTACTTTTGTTTGTTTACACTTCATTTTGTACAGAAAAGGTTCTAGACTAGAATAGACTTTTAAATTTTGTTATTTAGTTTTTTAAACACTGGCCCTTCCCATAAAAAGGAAAAAGACCAAAAAGGTTTTGCTGAGATGAGTACTGCTTTTCCTACATGCCAAAAGTGCAAAAGCCAGAGTTTTTTAACAACCAAAAAAAAAAGAGTGACAATGAAGACAGTCTTGCCATCCACAGTTGAAGAGAACAGTGAATACAAAGAAGAATATAAGAATATAAAGAAGAAACTGTGCCCAGCCCTGATTCTCTTGGTTTCTCAATGATCAATTAGTAAATCAGTCCAGTTTGAAATAAAATTGGAAAAACTATTTGCTCCATAGCAAGTTTTTGCTAGCAGTCTACTTTTATCTACAATAAAAATTGTCTTAAGGAAGTATCTTTCTGAAAACAATATTTTCTGCATTCAGGAACTACTGGGCTTGCTTAGCACTGCTTTTTCTTAGCAAGCTCTGGTAGCATGCTGTGAACTGATCCCTGTTGAGCACCTGTAGCCACCCAGGAGAGTGCACTGCAGCATACACTCTGCTTTCACTCTTTTACCAAAGGCAGTTTTCTACTCTTAATGCATTATCCTTCAGCATTACTTCAAACCAGCATTACATTTTCAACTCTGAATAGCTTTTTAAAATATAAGCAATTTAAGAGGTAGCAATGAAACGAAAACTAGCTAGTGACACTCAAATACAAGACATTAAAATATTTTAAACAGCTGGCATATTAGTATTTTGAAATATTGCCTTAAAATTGTAACTTTTCAACTTTAAAATCTACCCTGAACTGCAACTGACACAGAACCTCAGGAAGGAGGTTCCAGAAATTAATTCTTCCCATTTGATTGCCATGATGCTACAGTATGTTGTCACATTTTGGAGCAACTGTCTATATCCAGCTTGCTCCTTTTGCTAGTGAGTAATGAATGAGAGCCACAGTTAAGCCCATGACACCTAATCTATGTGTATTCCAGGACAGATATGCCTGTATTTTGAATGAAACATATGAAATAGATGAACTGCCTACAGTAAGTTCAGTGGAAACAAGGCCCATAATATTGTTGTCTTAAAATGAATTTGTCCATGTCTACACTAAGTGCTGTCTAACCTGTTTCTCCCCTTCAGGTGAAATTCTGTGATTAAATGATGTTTGTATTGTCTCTCAACAGTCAAAGCAGAAAGAACACTCTTCACTTCATGCAACCGGTAGTCTGTTTTCTGTACATCAGCTTGAACCTGGGACTGAAGGAATGGAGGGGAGGCACAGGATGTCAGTAGCTCAAGGACAAAGGGATAGAAGAAAAGGAAAGGTAAGGAAGGGAAAGGGAAAGGGAAAGGGAAAGGAAAATTAAGAGAAAAAGAAGGAAATCAAGGATACTTTAAAACATAGCACAGAGACTTAAGCACATTCCTTTAGTCTCTGTCAAAAACTGCCCTAACAGACAAATCATTTATCATCATTTTCTTATTTTCTTCATGTAAAATGGAAAACGATGATTTATCTCTCTAATATGTTCACATACTACAGCTATTGATGCCTATGAATAATTTTGGAAGGACAATGGTAAAATAAAACCCTAGAGTAAATGCCAGCATTCTGAACTTCAGTGTTTCCTCTGGACCTGTGAGCTCAGCACAACTGGGAGTTGAGAATTGTTAGATCATTGTCTAATAGTCTCTAAACAATAAGCATGTATTTCATTTTTCAGAAGCTGAAGTTTTTACACTACACAAAATAGGGTTTTTTTTTCTACACAAAAATACCACCCAAGAGCTTTTCAGGACTAATATTGTTCTCTTGATAGAATTCAAGTTGTACTGTGATCTGAAATTCTTTCTGCCCTCGGGCTGGTCTAAGAGACATCTTTCTTCTTTTGCTACAATGGCAAAGGAAAAACATCTCTCATGCCAACTTGGTTACATGGAAAGGGAGAAAAGGCCACTATTAGAGATTGCTCATGAAAATTAATCTGATCTCTGATAAAATACATGTGATGAATTGCTGTACACAATATATAAATACTGTTTTACAGATTTTTGAAAGAAAGCTAAAGACATACTTCCCTGTGAAACACCATGTTGAGAAGACTCCATAGCTCTCTATGATTCTTAAACTGTTAATTTTAAATTCTCACCTCCTCTCTTGATGAAGATAGGCTGTGTATTGGATCCTCTGATTTCTGATACCAATTACATTCAGCATTCTCACAGAGCTGCTGCCAGTTAAGTTCTGCTTGCATTTTACTTTGTTTCAGAATCCGTTCTTGCTCAGCTGCCAGAGACAGTTGTTGTTTAGACCTGTGAGACACAGAGCAAAGCTGTTGATTTCAGCAGAATAAATACTAAGGATGTTTTGTGGATATTTTTTGTTTGTTTGTTTTGATCTGGTTTTGTTTAGTTTAATCCATCTTTGTTTATTGTCCTCATCTTCTTTCCTTGTTCTATTTTATCTATCTATATTATCTATAATAATCTAATATATAATTAATCTAATCTATATTATCTCTATATATATCTATATATCTATATATATCTATATATATATCTGTATCTCTATATCTATATATCTATATATCTACAATTAATCTAATCTATATTATCCAAATATATAATTTTTAAATTATCTGTTTTATTTTCTTCTATTCTAGTCTCAACATTTTACTGAACAAAAGCATTTTAATTGCCTGGAGCTCCATAGTCTCTGAGGGTCCATCTGTATGGGTATTTACAATCAGCTTTGGAGGTCACCTCAGCTCAAGAGGCATAAACTGCCCTTCAATATCAATACTACTCTCACTACTTCCACCCAGAGCATGTTTCTGTTTTGCCGATATCAGAAATGAGATACAAAAGAGCTAGGAATTAAAACTGCTGCATTGTCAGGGTAAAATTTCTAGGCTAAAAGGTTGCTGCATTTACATACCTTGAAAACACAGTGTAGAAAGAGGTAGAAGGTGCAAGTATTAGAAACAGTATTAGAAATATCTAATCAAGAATTCAAGTCAGAAAATTGCAAAGATCAGAGGTTTCTTCTGAAGTGCCATCAGAGTTTAAACTGCATGACACAGAGTAAGCAACATTTACATTTAATAAGTATCCATGCAGCTGTGGTTGTTTTGTTCTTGCTGAGTGAACAGCAGTTGGTTGTGCAATCTTTATGGTCAAACTGCAATAGGACAAAGTGGTTTTGAATCCATTATTACAGCAGTGGCCTTTAAAGAACACCCAAGACAAGTAAACCAAACCAGAAGCTAAATTCCAATCATGCAACATTCAAGATACAGGAATGCATGGAGACCACAACTGGCCAGGCAACCTTTTGCTACCCTAAAGGTAAAGTATATAGGCAGAAATAATTAATTTTGTTACACAAAAACCAACACAGCTGGAAAATATAGCAAACTCCTACAAGCCCTCTTCCTGAAAGCTTGTCTGTTTTTCTCAGTGGTATCAAGTGAGGGCTTTTTCCCCTCTACCTATATAACTCAATTTGTCAAATTATTAAGGTATCAATTACAACACCACTGAAGCAAGTGGACATGGACATCAGAGAACAATCCAAGTAATGCTGGATGATAATTAGTGAGCACTGCATATACAGAGATTTTTGAAGGGTGAATTCCTCATTACCAGCCTTGGAAGGATGACAGAGCTCTTTCAAATACCTATACACAGTTCTTGGTTGCATAGGAAAAAAACCAGTCACTAGGAATGTGTACCACAAATACCCATGCTTCCTGCTGTCCTAGTTCACTACATAGGTGGAAAAAAGCAGCAAAAACAACAGTCATCTTTTCACGTGTTTCACACAGGAATGACTTTAGATTATAATACAGTCATTCATTCTGGGAGTAATGGGTAACAGCTTAAAATAAGTTAACTTCATGGGACAGAACTAAGTTAACCCTTTTCAACTGTCTGCTTGTGAAACTCACATTCTGTCTTTTTTAATTCCCACATCAAATTCAGCAAGCACTACCTACAAAGGGAGTAACATATAGCTAACACTAGAACAATGGTACTGATGGCAACACTGGATTGTCTCAGACCTTTCAAACACTGTATGAGGAGTTTAATCATCACACCAACTTTCTCCATTCTAATAAGAATCAGACTGTGCTGAATGAAACCTATAAACTGGTCTATGGTAGGTCCCCTAACAGGACTTGTACAGCAAAGGGGAACTTAAATAAACAAATCGGCCAAACAATATCTTTTGCAAAATAAGATCAGATTTCATAACCACATAACCGCTGGGGAGAGAGGAGAGAAAAAACCACTTGTTTTACAAAAGCCTCCATCTTATAGACATTAAAGTTCAATTCCTTTACAGCCATCCAAGCACCTGTAATATGTCAAATACTATGCATAACAGAAATAATTGAACTTCCTTTTTGACTTGTCGAGGAGCAGAAAGGTGCTATATGTCCCCAGTGCTAAAAGTTATGGGTATTTTTTATTTCTATTTTTTAAAAACTTTTTTGAATATAAAAGAAATAATCCTAACAGAAATTAAATATATATTCTAAGCACATGAATAAATGGAAATTGATTATAGTGTAAAATCTACTGTAAGCTGAAAGGACATCAATCTTCTTATGTGCACATGCATATACCTATGGATCTATTGGTGACAAAAATTTAACTGTTTCCCTCTGGTTTTGCAGAATGACAATAGAAACAGCATAAGTAGTCTATGTGAAATCACATTAAAAAAACTTAAAGGTACATCATTCACTAGTCTAAGCTTTTGTTTACATCAAGCAAAACAATTCAGTATTATTAGAAGGGAAAATTTTGGCTGTGGTCAAGAGGCCTTTAAAGTGTATACTTGCAGAACTACTGAAGAGTTAAGAAACTACAGCCTTACTGAAAAGTTGCTAGAAAAATACTACCATGTTTTGCACTCTGAAGATGAAGTGACAAGAGGGCTGATGGGAGATGCTATGGAACTTCTTCCCTCCCTCCTTCCCCACACTGCTCCCCTTAGAGCAATTGAATTTTAATTTAAAGGAAAAGAACAAAACCAGTCATATTGTTTGTCATTCTTGGGGGGAAGAAAATCACCTGTTATTAGAAGACTTCACATTTCAAACCCAAGTAAGAACAGTACTACAGAATGTACATTTACTGTAAAATTCTCCCAAAGTAACATTGCAAGTTACTCCAAACCATGAAAATTAAAGACAACAGTAAAGATACCACTGAACAAATGTGAAATTCTTGCCTCACAACACCTATGTTTTGTAAGTGCATGAAAAACTGTTCACAAAGAAGCCATGGATTTCCAGAAAACTGAACGATTGCAGTGAGCTGCCATCCAGTGGCTAAACTGATAAGGCATTTTAAAAAGTGTTTGAGAGAAACTACTTTGATGAATTAAATTGATAAAATACAACTGAAAACAAGAGAATGAGATCACAAGGGATTTTGTCTAATTGATACAAAATCATGTTAGATTAAGGGGAATAACTGCAGGAGATCCAGTGGCAAGCATAGAAGATGTTCTTCTTTAGTTGTAAGCATAAACAACGGAGATAACTTTTTTTTCTTCTCCAGTGTGGTAAGAGAAATCATGTGTGTTAGCTGCTGTAGCCTTATGCTTGTGGACAGCAGCTAACCAGCTTTATCATTACAGCTCAACCACAGAATGCACCATAAGTTCCAAGCCAGTTATCAAATATTCTTCCTGTTCTCACACTTCTTCAGGCAGGTTCATAAACTGTCTTTGGGAAGCCCATGAGAAAGAGAGTGCTGGATGAGATTCATTATTTTAACAGGAATACTATAGTGAGGGCAGCAAGACTTGGATTGGCAGGTGTTGGGTGGAAGACACAATTGCTTAACAATACCACTTCCATTTATGTTATATATTGGTTTGGTTGACAGGACAAAAATTAAGTGTTCTAGTTCTAATGACTAAGCACATTCATATGTAAATTAGTAAAAGGAATTCCAATATCAAATACATTTTTGTACGAAGAAGGAAAGTTTTCTTTAAAGTTTGTTATACAGAAAGAGGTGACATAGTGCCTCCCTAGGGTATCACAGTTGAAGATGAAATTTCACCATTAGTAAGGTGATCCTTTTGTGGTAAAATATAGGAATATTAGAAGCAGAAGTGGGGGGGGGGAAGCACCTTGTAATTAGGAGTATGATAAACGGTGTACATTTATTCATCTTGCCTAAGGCTACCTCTGCTTTCTAGATGCTGACCTTTCCTGTAGTTTCAAGGTTAACGAATTTAGCAGTGTGCTTGCTACATAAAATAATCTTATGCAATCTCACATTACTAAACGTATTCTTAGCAATTCCTTACAAGGGGTAGCTGTCAAACAAGCAAAGCAACAGCTACTACACAAGCAAGGCATAGTTTTCTAAATTGTAATTACAAATGTAATCAATTTTTAGAGAAATAAAACAATAGACCAAAAAAAAGAGAGAAAGCTTATACAACAACTATAGCAATGTTAAACCAGAACATGCTGATTAAAAAAAATAAAACTGAAGAAATGATTGCTAGATGACACTGCAGCAACACAACATTGCTTGTCCAACATTCTTACACCAATTTCTGTCATCAGCGTCTTCCAGTTCTTGAATCTTTTGCTCCATGTGAAGTTTCAGGTTCACATAATCCTCATGCAGATGACCTATGTGACTATTCTTAGAGCTAACAAAAATAAATTTACATTAAAAAGCATGAGGGATCCACATATAAATTTTTTTAACAATAACACGTAACTATTAATACAGAATGCTGTAATTTCCTAAAGAAACAGGCACCATAACATCTTTTCCCCATGAGTTAGTGGAAATCAATTATAAGAGTATATGTTATTTCCCAAAACAATCCTTCAAAAGGTTAGTTGCATACAGAATATAGAGGATCTGCTGCAAAGTAGTGCAAGACCTCCACTTAAGTATAACTGAATTTCTTCTCCACTCAAAATTTTCTGTTATATAAGAAAAAAAATTGCAAAACAAAGGCTGACCAGCAGAAATCTGATCTTTGAGATACATTTGAAAATAGCAGTAGCTCTGTATCTTTTCCCCTCCTCTCCCAATATTTTTAATTGCTATCAACAAAAAAGTTTCTCTGCGATCCAGTATCAGCTCCTCAGGATTTCAAACAAATCTGAGCAGCTGATACTGCTACCAAGACCAGAAAGTTCTCTAATGATACACTGAAACTTTAAAGCTCTGCATTAATCCCTTAAAGACTTAACAGGTTTGCAGCAGCCTGTCACACAGCCTTTATTGCTACTGCACTGTTCTGCAACCTTCTATTTACTTTCAACTGTATATTACAGGGTTTTTAGGTAGCTGAATGACCGTTGCAATTGATTAGATAAGACTGATCATATAATACCTGCAGAGTCCAAACTCTGAACTAAAACTGGAGAGTAACAATCACCTAAATGCATATTCACATTCTGCTTTTAAATTTAAACCTCAGCTCAAGTAATCTGGATCCCACAGCCAGCACGCATGCACACCAACCAAGTCTATCCGAAGTGCCGTCTCAGGGTAGTCTAGACAGACATTTGTGTACCTCCCTTGTTCATCCCCAAACCCTTAAGGGCAAGGCAGATCAGAAGAATGACTGTTGTACTGTGATCAGTATCCAGCTCAGTCTGGCAAAGAGGAGGCAACTGCTGAGACTCAAATTTCTCCTTCAAATCCCAATGGATATGCTCCATGTAAAACTCCTAAACTGGCTTTAAATGAATTTGCATATACACCCCATTAACATCTATCATTTAGTAATCTTTGATGAATTCCAGAGTCTTGACCAGATCACCCACAATTACTAAAAAAAATTATTTAAAACATACCCAGCCATCTCTACATTATAAATGTAGCTGGATCCAGCACACTTTACAGCATTTTACAACAATTACCATTTTAAGCAGAGAATAATTGCAAAGAGACTGTTATTTCTGAAGACAGTAATTACATTAAACAATAATTATGTGCAGACAGAACAAGAAATAAGTGTTTATTCCCTCCACCCTGCAAGCTGCACACATATTTCTCTTTTCTTTGAGATATGTGTGATGAGTCAAGGCACAGTTCAGCCCTCTCTTTTATTAACAATATTAACTGCTGTGTCCCATTTGTCTGCTTTTAGTTAAAAAGAAAATAACCAACAGAAAGAGCCTGTGCTTTTACATGCAAAACCCTTTACTTGCTTCACATCCACCTCTTCCTGTTGTTTATTCTCCATATTTGCTTCTTATCTGATTATAAATTCTGTAGAAGAAAAAATCCCAACATTGTTTTTAAGCAGTATGGATGCTTAAAAAAAAAAAAAAAAGTTATTTCTGTTCAGCTCTCTCCAGAGATTTGGGAAAATCTCTGGAGTCAATATAGTTTCTCTCACTGTACAGTATTATTCTGTGTCACTAGTTGCAGATAATCCCTTTTGAATAAGCACAGGGATGTAGAGAACAAATCGGACAATCATGCCTTTCAAATAGTGCCCCTTTAATCTCTTTAAATGAGAGATTTTCAGACCAGAAAATGCTATGCAATACCTCTATGCTAAAGGATGTCATAATTTAAATAACATTTTTCTTCACAAACAATCTAGACTACTTCAGTTCCCTAGGATTGAAAAATGAGTCACTGATCACTGGATGCAAGAAGTATAAAAAAATTCAAGTTTGCTCTTCCCAGGTATACTGAGGAACAAACCGTGCTAAAGGACGCAATGATCTGATGGTCTTTCAATTCTGCCGGCTTATCCCTATTCATCCCCTTTAATTTTAAGTTCATTAAAATAGTGTTTTCATATTCTGATTCGTGTTGGCAATGTTCAAATCATGTGACCGTGCACAGATAGTGTAAGTAATATCTTCTTCATTTGCGTAAGGAGAAGTAACTTTTTAAAAGAACTGACTATTTAAAAAAGTGACCATTCAAAAGAAGTGACTTTTTAAAAAAGTCACTATTATGGCTATCCATGAACAGTACTGCCTCCCTGCCTGTAACATGCAACACTGAAAGATCTGCTCTTTCAGTACCACACTTTCAGCTACAGTTGTTCCAAATGGATCGGGTGGCTACCCGTGGTTAAAAAGATTAACTACATTTGAGGTGCACAGAGGGAGGAAAGACAGTCGAGTGTCAGCAGAGACAACACTGCCAAGGGCAGGGCCGGCTGGCAGGAAGCAGAGCCCACCAGGCAGGATTCCGGGGTGGGCTCTGAGGCTCAGATGTTCTGAGGCAGGAGAGCGGATGGCAGGCAGACTGCCGAGGTCAGACCCGTTAGATGTAGGCAGTAGAGAGGAGCACAAGACAATGCTCTGGACTCAGGGACAGCACAGGAGAGGGCCCTTAGCAGGGAGGGTGCAGAAGGACGGAAAAAAGAGAAGAGAGAAAAGGGCGCGAGATGCGCAGGCGACGCATCGGGAGCTCCGAAGGACAACCTGCGGCGCAGCGGGATGCCCGCGCTGCCTTCCGATGGAAAAGCGCAGTCGCGATTCGCCTCCGGACGGCCCCGAGCTCGGCACGGCTCCGCTCCCGGCCGCAGCCGCCCTCGGGCCGTGCCGGGCCGTGCCGGGCCGTTCCCGTCTCCATGGCGCCGCCTCGCTCCCGCCCTCGCTCACGGGGGCAGCGCCCGTCCCCGTCCGTCCCCCTCGTGTTTCTCAGTTCTCGCCTTGCAGGCACTTCCAGCCAGTTGTTAACATCCAGGGATGGTGACTCCATCACTTCCCTGGACTTGCCATTTCAATGCCTGGCAACCTGTTTGGAGAAGAGATTTTTCCTATCTAAAGCTCCTCTGGCACAACTTGAGGCCATTTCCTCTTGTTCTATCATTTGTTACCTGGGACAAGAGACAGATGCCCACCTTGGTACAATCTCCTTTCAGGCAGTTGTAGAGAGTGATAAGGTCCCCTGAGCCTCCTTTTCTGCAGGCCGCCTCCTCGCCGTTCCGTGCTCAGTGCTCTCGCACAGCAGCCTCTTCTCTGCATGGCGTGAGCACGGGCACGCTCCTTGGCAGACCCCCTTCTCCCAAAGCACAGATAGTACTTGTCCCATACTCTCAGATCTCACTCTCTCGTTCACTTGTCTTCCTATACATTTTGTTTATGCAAGTGTTTATTATTAATTTCTCCTTAGCGCGGATCAGGAAGGAGACTCTTTGCCCCTTTCAAGTACAGCTGTAAACGGATGTAAACAAACTTTGAGAGTCCTCTCTGAACTCCCTCTGCATCGTGAAAAACTTTTAAAAGCTTGTAAAACAAACTCAGGCCAACTGCAACATGAGGTCATGCAGAACAGATAAACACATTCTGGTTCCAAGACACTTAATTATTAAAAACTGTATCCATCAACTAAACTGCTTTACGCTGTCTAGGTGAGACGGAGGAAGATGTAACACATGCAGCAGGCCTAAAGCATGATTTTCCCTTAGTCACTCTAGATGACTTGCTTGTCTGGAAGTCATGAGGCAAACTTCCTGTAATGTTCTGTCACTCTTCTCCTTTTCCAGATCATATAAAGAGCTTTTGCCTTCCAGAAACTTGAATGCTGCACCCAAATGACATCTCAAGTACACTAATTTAGAGAAGATAGAGTGTTATCAGTAGTTCTTATATAATTTTCCTTTTGTCATCAGAAGAGAATTGTGTGTCCTAGCCCCATGCTAGTTAAAGAAAGAAGGGGTTTGTTTTCATCAGTAACTATTAATGAAAATTACAATCAGAACTAGCAATTTGACTTTTGAAATAAAGCAAGTTCCATTTAGCGAATTATAGTTACAGAATACTGCAATTATTAAAGGGATTTAGTTCATTTACTTATATGAATCACCTCTGGTTTAAAATAGAATGGTGAAACCTGGCTTAAAATGATTTTCTATATCTGAACACACAAAAATTATAGTGCAAGTCCCGGCATAATTTATATTGTGCAGTGGGCCCCTCAGAGCACTCATCAGAATCAGCACATAATAGGCAAATGTCTAAATCCATACACCATTCTGACTGCTGGCATTCTTTACAAGTTTACATTAGCCATGGCCTAACCTATCAACCACATTGCCTTTTCAACCCTTCCTCACCCCTGCCCTCACTTTCAAATTAGCTGTCCTCTTCTCCAATGTACCTTCAATCAGCCCCTAGTCAGGTAGTTAAATGCATGTTGGTTCTCTAAATTAGTAATTGATAACTTCTAGTGATTCAGTAGTGTCCCAAAGAGACAAACTTTAATGGTGAGTAAAAAAGATTACAGTCTACACATCAGTTTGGGGATTGATGCTGAAATCTGAATACACCTAGTCCGCAAGTGGATGCCCTAAATTCAGATAATAGTGGACAGTCAAAAACTGGTTTTCCTAGTCTTTAAGATTAGCAGTGTCGGTCTTATTGGCTGCATGTTATCTACTCAAAATAAACTGCATGGCCTTGCTCATCTTCACACATTGATGCAATGAATCATCCTTAAGCATGTACAAACTATACTTCAGCAAAACTGAGCCAATAGCCAATGCAAACATAATGTACAAGGAAAAGAAAAAACTTCTAAGTCATTAAAAGAGCTTCAGTTCCTGCCTTGGCATTACATGATTTCAGCAAGTAGGTTTTAAATTGGAAGCTACTAATCTGTGCAATATCATCTTAGTTCTCAAAAGGCAATATTGTGTCCTACCTGTCCTCTCCTACTTAGAATCCTACCCCTGAGTAACACCACACAGATAGGAATCATAGAATCATTTAGAAAATATTTTTTTTTCCAAAATCATTGAGTCCAGTTGTTAACATCCAGGGATGGTGACTCCATCACTTCCCTGGACTTGCCATTTCAATGCCTGGCAACCTGTTTGGAGAAGAGATTTTTCCTATCTAAAGCTCCTCTGGCACAACTTGAGGCCATTTCCTCTTGTTCTATCATTTGTTACCTGGGACAAGAGACAGATGCCCACCTTGGTACAATCTCCTTTCAGGCAGTTGTAGAGAGTGATAAGGTCCCCTGAGCCTCCTTTTCTGCAGGCTGAGTCTCTCCAGCTCCCTCAGCTACTGTCCACCACACTTGTGCTCTAGACCCTTCCCTAGCTCCGTGCCCTTCTCTGGCCATGTTCTAGCCCCTCAATGTTTGTCTTGTCGTGAGGAGCTGAAAACCAAACACAGGATTTAAGGTGTGGTGTCACTCCCCTGTATATTAGATTGTGTGCTAGAAACACACAAAAGAATGGAGCACCTACTCCTGAATTTCCTAAGCGTCAGCTAGACAGGAGTGCTACTTTCTGTAGTGCATTTAAAAATCCCACCACAACTTTCATGGATGCTACATAGCAATATCAGCACATCAGTTTTATAATCCAACGTTTGTATGAATCCCAGTTGAGTCACAAGAGATTAACGGAGAAAGCTCATTCCATCCGGATGTAAAAGGAGAAGTATGCTATGAAATCATATTTGCAGGGAGTAGTATAATATTTACTCCCTTAGTAAAGGAAGAGGAGGGAAGCCTGAGGGTTATCTACAACTCTATTGTGCATTCTGTCTACAGAATGCACAACATCACATTCAAATTTCTAAGAAGAAAACAACTAAGCAAGGAAGCTCGTAAGAGTAATTCTCATGGGAGGAGACAATGACGAAACTGTGATCGCTCCCGGGAAAACAGAAACGGCAGCACAGAACAAACCTCAGCCGCAGAAACCCATTCATAAATTGGAGTCCACTGCTCAGGTCCTGTTCCTCCGGACAGCCAGCGCAGCATCCATGCCGGCAGGATCCAGCCCTGCATTGCACTCTACGCAAGCAGCGCAAAGCTCACGCCGATGTCTTGTGAGGCCTTGGGGCTGCACGCTGCACGGCCCTGCGCCCGAGAGCCTGTAGCGGAGGGAGGGAGGGAGCCTGAGCGGCGGCGGCGGCGGTAGGACCCAGGGCGCGCCCCTGTGCCGGGGCGGGGCGAGCAGCAGCGGAGCCGCCGCGCGGGAGCGCTCCCCGGCCGGCGGGACCAGACGGGCTGCGGCGGCTCTGTGGGCGCACGGGGGCAGCGGGCTGCGGCCAGCACGGGCATCCTCAGCCGAGACGCGGGACGCGACTCAGGTACCGAGGCGGAGCCGTCGTGCGTGATGTGCGGAGTTCTTGCCTTGCACTCGGACGAACGGCGTGGGGAGCGCGGTGTGGGGGGTCCGGAGCCGGGTGAGCCGAATCCAGAGCGCCGGGCTGACCGAGGATGCTGCTTTGCGTGGGGCTCTCCGGGCCAGCGGATGAGCCCGAGCGCCGCCCAAGCTTTGGGCAAAGCGCAGCGTAGGAGTCGCGGGTTCATCCCTTGCCCAGAGGCTGCGCTGGGCACCGGTGGGGACGTGGGCACGACGCCGCCTGTTCTCGCGCCCCTTGGCACCACCCCACGAGGGTTGGCGGGCGCCGTCCCGCCGGCTGCGTTTCTCCTCGCTCATGGGGCCACGCGGGCGCACCTCTTCGTCGGGAAGCCCTCGTTGCCTCTGGGTCGCCCAGCGACCTCAGCGCCCCCGGCCCGAAAGCGCTGTCCGGGCGCTGAGCGGTGCTGGCCACCGAGCCCCACGCCGCCTGCTACGAGAGAGCGCTGCCCCCGGCATCCCCTGTGGCAGCCGGGTCACGCCTAGGCGCGCAGTGCCACCCGCCCGAGGGCACGCACGGTGCCACGCCGCTGGCTCGTGGGACACCCGCGAGCTCGGGCTTTGTTTCCGCCATTCGTGGCTCACACCGTTACCGGCGGACGAGGGTCCCTTCGCTACTGCTCACCTCCTGTTTCAGTGTCGAGCTCCCGGAGGTGAATTTCGGAATTTTTTGTCTTAGCGGTGACGGTTCAGGTCCGTCAGAGCGAGCGACGAGAGTCTGAGGGACTGTTCCCTCATAAAGACATGGTCGCAGACCCGGGCAGGATCCCCGGTACTCGGTTTAGCAAGCACACGAAGAGCGCTGGGGCGGCGGGGCTGCCTCTCCGCGGGCTGCGTGAGCATCGGCTGCGGCGGCGGCTCCTCGGGAGCCGTCTGGGCCGAGCGCTGCGCGGGCTACGTGCCCGCCCCGGAGCGCCCCGCGAGCCGTCGTGGCCGTGGCGACGCCGCGACCGCCACCATTGTGTTCCCCAGCCCTGTCCCCCCAGAGCCCCTCCCGCGCCGCCGCCGCAGCCCCTCTCCATCTCTCGGGAAAGAGCCTTTTTTGGATGCTGCTCGCAATCCACCTGGAGGGGTCTACGGCTTGCCTTCTAAGAAATTCTTTGGAGAGAAGAAAAAGCACAAAAAGGTGGAGTTGAATTTCAGTAATTCTGCTTCCTCACAGGCGCAGACCGTTAGCACTGGTGGAAATGCACTCCACTTGGGCAAACCGTTCAATTTAGGATGCCACAAAGTAAAGTCATGTACGGTTTTGCAGTGTTTATTTCAGAGGAAGCAGTGTGGCAGCCGTTTTAAAATGCAAATCAGGATCTATTAGTACAGTGCACCTTTTGTGGTTCAAGTCAGAAGTATAACTCAAGGTATATTATAGAAATAAAAACATTCTAATTTTTAAAATTGTGACTGAAGTGGCAATTCACATATCTCAATGTGGGACACCCTATTATGCAGCTGCACTGTCCAGAGTGGTTGTGTAAAATGACACCTCTGAGCCAGATGATCATTTCTCACTATATTCAGCTACATGTGCTCACCTACTTGAGATACAGTGCATGTGCATGAGAGCACTTTAGATATTAGGGTAGTTCCAAAGGCCATCACAGCTGCAGGGCTGAAATTAATTTTCATGATACATGAAAATTAATTGTAAGTTGTTCCTAACAAGCTGGGATTCTGCAACTTTTCATGATATAAAATAAAACAAGCAAATAAATAGCCACAACTTTCTCTATAGAGCACTTTACCCAGATAACAGACTTTAGACTGGTTATCATTATCTGCTACACATAAAATTGCAGTGTGAATTTACTGTCACTGTGGTCTGCTAATAACTTGTGATGAATGTTACTCACTGTGCAGCAGCGGTGAACAGCTAAGATGTTTTGAGGCTAAATGGGGACTGGAGAATGTTTAATAGTCAAGATTTGGTGGAACATCACTTGCAGCTACAGACAGCACAGAATTATCCCAGGAGTTCTAAAAGGGAGATGAGAGAATGGGGAAAACTGGCAAACACCTAAGAAAGGTAGCAGATGTGGAAAAATTGTCTAATTTGAAATGGAGGAGGCCAAAATGGGACAGTGGCAGTCACTGTGGGACCTTGCAGGGAGGGCAGGAGGTCAGGATAGGATTGATAAATATGGTAATGATTTTGTAGGGAACAGAATTTTGCAGCAGCCTTTGGAATGAACGTATAATTCAACTGGCTAATATTTAAGCAGGTAAGCCACAGGAAATGCACTAGTGGGTTATACCAGTGGCCCATCTAAATGGCTTCTATGAGGTACCTGAGTTGTAATAAAATCTGATTTAAAGATTTATGCATTTGTACTTTAGAGAAGCAGGAAGGAGTTAAAGTCATGCTGAATAGGCAGATGTCAGTGATGTCAATACAAAGGGTAGTTGTTCTGTATGTAGAGGGCTATCATCTGGGTCTGGAGAATATTAAAATAAAAACATTTTTTCAGGAATAATTTCCTGAAAAATTTCAGTAGAGTTGGTTAGTCTTAGGAATCCTCACTTAAAATCAAGAATAACATGCATGTTTTGTTTAGTCTGCTTAGATTTTAATACCTTTGGGCAAATACAGGAGGTTTATAACTCCTATAAACACAGCATTGAGCAACATATGCTTTTCAAGGTATCCATACCCCCAGTACCCTATGAAGAGAGAAATTATTTTCTTTGTTTCACAGATAAGAAAAACTGAAGGAGAATGTCTACATTACTCAGCTTATACTACCTTCCTTCTTTTGTAGTTATACATTTCTCAGTTGGGTGTGGCTCCAGACTGAAGTCTAGGCTGGACTGGGTTCCCTACTTGGAAGTTTATGTTCTATTTTTGATAACCATTTTTTATTTGTATCATAAAAATTCAAGGTTGTGTAGATTTCAGCCGTAGTTAGAAGAAATTAATTATTCTTGAAAATTTCCTGAAATTTCTCCTTCTTGACAACATGAAGTTCTCAAGCTATATAGGTCAGTGTACATGCTCATAAATGTCCTTCCTACACATACTGCTGACCATCAAGTACAGCTGTGCTGCCAATAAGAGTAGTGGCTAAACACAAATAATAGATTTCTAGCTGCTCCTTTTTATAAAACATCATCCCAGAAACCACACCATCACACCACCCACAATACTACCTAATGTTTCCTCCTAACTGAGTCTATATTAGTTTCCATGACAACAAGAAGATACTAACAGGAAGATGAAACCCCAGATGCTACCTTTGTTTTGCACATTACCAAAGCAAGAACCCATTCATGATAGAAGGAATCTGGAATAAATACTGATAATACTGTCATGTCTGTTGTGGAGGTATGAAACTGATCTGCAGCCAGTTAAATGTAATCCTTTTGCCTCTAAATAGGGCTGAGCTAGCAAAAGCAGAAAGCAAATCAAGCTGTTGCATTAGTTAGGCAGTAGCCTCCTGTCTTAGCAGGCTTTGATGGCATCCCAGCACTGTAGCAAAATCCTGAGTAAAAATGTTGCCAGTGCAGATCAACCACAAGTCTGCCTTTTCTAAAGTGGTGCTCCTCATTTATACATTTTGCAAAGGAACCTCCGCACTACTTCCTTATTATTTCTTATTCACCTCTTAAGGAGGTGAATACAGTCTCAGCCTAGTAAGGGACACCACAACAGGAAGAAGTGCATTCTTGTGTTTATGGAGACAGGGTTCATTTAGTTCTAGTTAATGGTTTTTTTTTATTTTGATGTGTTAACATGAACAACCAATGGACAAAACCAGATTAATGTCATTGATTGTACAATCATACAGTGGTTTGGGTTGGAAGAAACCTTAAAGTTAATCTCGTTCCAACCTGCTGCCATGGGCACGAACACCTTCCACCAGGCCATGTTGCTCCCAGCCCTGTCCAGCCTGGCCTGGAACTCTTCCAGGGATGAGACAGCCTTTTGGCTGGGCAACCTTTGCCAGGGCCTCATCACCCTCACACTAAAGAATTTCTTCCTAATACCTAGTCTAAACCTACTGTCAGTTTGAAGCCATTCCCCTTGTTCTATCACTGCATGCCCTTGTAACCAGTCCCTCTCCAGCCTTCATGTAAGCCATTTCAGGCACTGTGCAATAAGGCTTTCCCAGAGCATCCTCTCCTGCATGCTGAACCATCCGAATCCTCTCAGCCTTTCCCTTTAAGAGAGCTGTTTTTGAGGCATGTGTGTGCAAATGTGAACCACTCTTGAAAGGATGGCACTTGAAGATCTGGTGTGCTGGTTTATGGTCATTTTTAGCCGATTTTTTCCGTGATGTAAAGAAGAGTAAATGGATATTACATATTTTTATGAAATGCTGGAAAGCAGGCCACATTCCCTCACATCAGCAAGTCTAGCTCTTTCATCACAGCAAAACATAAAACCGTTTAGAGACTGCTCCTCATGGCAAAGATGGCAAGTTCCGTAAGGCAGGTGCAACGGAATGTGTCTCTTACAGGCTGACTTGCTCTGCTGGGCATGGAAGAGCTCAAGAACGGCCAGGAAGGAGGATGTTTCCCTCTCCGGTGGGAGCCCCGGGCTCCGGCAGCGGCAGTGGCGGGCGCTGGGCGGGGGCGCGGCCCCGGCTCCGCCCCGGCCCGGGAGTCACGTCCCGCACGTCTCAGTGCGGCGGCTCCGCGCGGGGTCAGGCGCGGCCGCGGGCGGGCGGCTCCCGCAGCCTCTGCCCGGGGCTCGGGGCGCGGGGCCGGGTCTGCCTCCAAGCCGGGTCCGCACCTTACAGGCTCGGTGCCGAGTTGACTTCGCTCCCCCCGAAAATCTTGGACAGTTCTCTTCTGGAAGGAGCAAGCGTGCTGCCAAATAGCTCTTAACGGTGTTTCTTCTCAAAGCCACTCGCCGCTTCATATGGCGTGGGTGTAGTTTGCGATGGGGGTTCAGCCCTGTAGGTCTGCAGAGGCTGCCCTTATAAGAACTTTGCTGTAGATGCAGCCAAGGAGACTGTCCCAGCCTGTGGGCAGAGGTGAATGCCATAAGGCACTGAATGTCCCCACCCAGCACTGTATAAGCAGTCTGGAGAGATATTGCCAGTTGCTATTTTTCAACAAAGCATACTCATGTATTATTACTAACTTTGTGTTGCTATTAGATGGGTAATGGAAATGAACGAAAACTGCCCAACCCTTCCCCCAATATTTTAAACCTTCACTCCAAATGAAATGTTCAGACAACTTGGAAGTAGTGAGTGACAATACCCCCGAAGTGCTTCAATTTTACATCTTATTCCCATTCTTTATACACTTTAGCCAGGATTCATCAAATACTACTTTTTCTTACTGATCATGTAATAACAATAATTTTGTTATTTGCTTCGGGCAGGCAGTTGTACTGAGCATTGCTTCAGTTTCTAACTCCCAAGATCCACAAAAATGGCTCTTGGGGATTTTCATTGCAGTTTAGCATTTGAACTTGATGGGTGAAAAATGATAGCTTATCATGATCTCAAAGGGATCTTTCTATCTTTTCAAGATAACAGTGTATCAGGGCTGTACAGTTGTCCTCAGTGGGGAATAAAAAATGTGGGTGATTAGTCCACCATTTCACAGAGCACTTGTGATGCACCAGGTCTCCTAAGAGAATAGTCCAGGAGCTTCATGTAACAAGGTCTTATACAGAAAAAATCCCGCAGACTTTAATGCAGTAATTATTACGTATTTGTGAAAGTCAGATACACCCCTGAAGTGCTGTTATGGCTTCAGTTTTTTGATGAAGCAGTGATTTGGATGAAATCCAGCTCTGACTTTGAGAGCTGTGCAGGGCCATTCATTTAAAACTCAGTTGTGTGCATCTCATTTTCACATATTTTTGCAAGCTTTGTAAAAACTAAACTCAAACAAGAAATAGTTAAAATTGCACCACATTTTCAAGACTGTTTTTTAATGTAGTTCCTTGCCTTAGTTTAAATGATAGTGCCATTTTAGAGATACTAATTGCTTTTTGTTTCTTAGGGAACACACAAGGTTCTTCATCATGGGAGCTGTGGTAGCTGATGATGGTCCATCAGGTGTTAAAGCCCCTGATGGAGGCTGGGGCTGGGCTGTCCTTTTTGGCTGTTTTATCATCACAGGATTCTCCTATGCCTTTCCAAAGGCAGTTAGTGTCTTCTTTAAAGAACTTATCCGGGAATTTGGCATTGGATATAGTGACACTGCATGGATTTCCTCCATTCTGTTGGCCATGCTTTATGGAACAGGTGAGTAGTTATCTGGTTTTGTCATACAATTAAGTTTGTAAATCTTACAGCCATTTACAGTCTGTATCATGACTGCATATCATTACTTGTGTGCAAATAAGGCATTCCAAGGAAGAATTACTATTAATCACATAAATCAAAAGATTTTTTAAGCCCATCCAGTTTATTTAAAATTACGTCTTTGTATGTCAGTAGTTGCTAAAGATGATGAAAAAGAAAAATCACAAGGCACTCTGAAGGCAAAAAAGATTGAAGTATTTGACTACAGAGGAAAGGACATTTTTCCTGACTGGCCTGACTTTATGGACAAAGTACAAAATGAATCAGAATTACTGAACTTGGAAAGACCTTAGACCTTTAAGATCATCCATTCCAACCATGAACGTTACACTTTGAAATGTACCAAAGAAATACAATACAAAGTATCAGATAATCAGTTGCAAAAGTTGGTTTATCTTAACAACCATAACTTGCTTTTCTTGCCTAGGTCCACTTTGTAGCGTATGTGTCAATCGCTTTGGTTGTCGCCCTGTCATGCTGGTGGGTGGCCTTTTTGCCTCAATGGGGATGGTGATAGCTTCCTTCTGCACAAGCATCGTTCAGATCTATCTAACTGCAGGTGTGATTACTGGTAAGTACTGTGATGAAAATGAGTTCACTTAGGTCTTAGCTTTAGGCTGCAGTTTTAAGTGAAAAATACCTGAAGCATAAGGATCACCCAACTGGGCTTTTATAAAGATGGCAGATAAATGTGGAATTAAAAGGTCATTTATTTTTGTTATGAATGTTTAACAGCGTGAAGTGTAATCATAAAGTACAAGAATACTATGGGGGTAGAATACTTTGTGTTATCTTAGGATTCTTTTGTCCATTTGGAATAAAACTATTTTCTCTTAAGTCATGAGTCAGAAAAACTGTAATTAGAATATCTGTAACAATGATATTGTAGGCCAGTATTAATTTTTATGTACCCTCTACTACAGGTTTGGGTTTGGCACTAAACTTTCAGCCTTCACTCATCATGTTAAACCGCTACTTTGACAAACGCCGGCCCTTAGCCAACGGGCTATCTGCTGCTGGGAGCCCAGTGTTTCTTTGTGCTCTCTCACCATTGGGGCAGATACTACAGCATGAGTACGGTTGGAGAGGAGGATTCCTTATCCTGGGCGGGATGCTGCTCAACTGCTGTGTATGCGGAGCGCTAATGAGACCTTTGGAGCCACCCAAAAAGGCTGAAGCTACCAAAGAGCCAGCTGAGAAGAAAGTGAAGAAAAAACTTCTGGATTTCAGTGTGTTTAAAGACGGTGGTTTTGTAATCTATACTCTAGCAGCATCAATCATGGTGCTTGGCCTCTTTGTTCCCCCAGTGTTTGTTGTGAGTTATGCCAAGGATTTAGGGTATCAAGACACCAAAGCAGCTTTTCTTCTGACTATTCTGGGATTCATTGATATCTTTGCTCGCCCAATCTGTGGAATGGTAGCTGGTCTTAAATGGGTTAGACCACGCTGTGTCTACCTCTTCAGTTTTGCTATGATTTTCAATGGCTTTACAGATCTCATGGGTTCTATGTCTGTTGATTATGGTGGACTGGTGGTCTTTTGCATTTTCTTTGGCATTTCTTATGGAATGGTAGGTGCTCTTCAGTTTGAAGTTCTCATGGCTATCGTTGGTACGCAGAAGTTTTCCAGTGCTATCGGTTTAGTGCTCCTGGCAGAAGCTGTGGCTGTTCTGATTGGTCCACCATCAGCAGGCAAGTATGCCATTTAGCTCAGAATTAAAAATTCTGTGCTTTGCATTAATTTACACAAAATATAAGGGAGCTGAGAAAAAGATGTGAGTCACTTGAGAAATGCAGATTGTGCTAGTGTTGCACATGTTTCAAAGGCTTTCTGCAGCTACACGCTGAAATACTCCAAGAAGGGATGGAAAAAACCTTTTCCTTCTTGGATCTATTTCAGCATTGGTTAAATTGCCATCTGGAGATGCTGCTATTTCTCCTCTGAAACCCTGCACTGAACTTCTTATTGGTAGATAGCTGACTGGGATTCAGAATATGAAACCTGTCAATTTTCTTTGGGAAATATTAGGATACATTCTCTATATCCATGGTAGATTTGGAGGAGGAAAGAAAACATCTGAAGGAAGAAAAAAAATCTTACAAGGAGGACTATAAAAGTGGACTGATTTAAGAAAGGTAGAGTGCTTCTACTGCACTTCACTACTGTCTTACAACCCAAGAATAAGGGAACATGACAAAATGGTAAAATTCATTAATTTGAAGTCAAAATACAAATTAATTACTAATCAAAGAACATACATTTTACAGACCCTGAACTGAAACACACTTTTCCTCCCAAAACCACCAGGTCATTGCCATAGAATGTTTACTGTTTATACCAGACACTAAAAACATCAAGTATTTTTTATTTTGACAGAACCCACTTCATGGGAAAACCAGTATTATGCACTACTTCCTCTGATCTTCAGATTTGGAGAGGCACTTCCTTCATATCCTCCCACCTGTTCATTCACATCCACCAAGTCCTGTGAAAATTTACCTTTACCAGTGTCAGAATCAGTCAGTTACTCCAGACAGACTATGAATAAGATTTGCATTTTAAGCAGACAGTGTACTACCACTACCTTTCTACACAGTGCACAGTGCAGAAAGGCAAATGAGATTAGGAGCAAGAGGATAACGATGATCAGATCATGATAGAGATGACACAGATCCCATCCAAGGATGCACACATTTTTATCTGAAATACAAAGCATGTGTTTGATCTCTTGCATCTGAAGGCGAGGCTGGTTTTATTTCAGATGAACTGCATGCCTCTGTGTGCAGCAGAGTATGTGTTTTGGTATCTCATGTAGTGGCAATGACTGTTAAACTGAACTGAAATAATTGAGAAATATTTTGTTATAAACTTGTTCAAATCCCATTTCAAAAAGACTTGGTTAGGTAGTCATGGTGATTCTAGACAGGAGAGTCAAAATGCTTTAAAAAATCAGAAAAAATATTCACTGCAAGATAATCACTTCTGTTAATGATTTGGAATGTTGCCTTTTTCAGGAAAACTTCTGGATGCAACGGGGAGGTACATGTTTGTTTTCATTATTGCTGGAATTGAAGTTACCACCTCAGCCCTTGTATTGGCCTTGGGAAATTTCTTCTGCATTAAGAAAAAATCAGAAGAACCACACACAAAAGAAGAAGCAGCAGAAAGAGAGGAATTAAACAAATCTGAAAACAAAACTCCTGAAGATGCCAAAGTAGACTCTATTGAAGTGGAGCAGTTTCTGAAAGATGAGCCTGAAAAAAATGGCGAAGTTGTAACTAACCCAGAAACATGTGTGTGAGCATGACAAGGAACTGAAAAGTATTTCAAAAATAAAGATTTTCAATGCTATTTATTTTAGAAACAGAAATAGGTTAGGGCTGGGCCATCTGCTTTAGTAACTGCGGGCTAGTCAGCTCATCAGGTCTCTTTGGAAGCTGATTAGCTAGACAAAATCTTACCGGAAAAATAGCTTTATTGGTAAAAGGTGGAACATTGTGATCATACATTTTATGTAAACTAAAAGGCTTTTATGAACACAAGTAGGCTCTTGCTATGCATCACCAGAAATTGCTCACTTGGAAGATACAGGAAAAGCATATTTTCAGAAAAGTTGAATTATATGTATATTTTCAGACAATATTGATGAAATTGCTGTGTTGTGTGGCTAAATATAATTTCCCTACGTTCTCTGTGAAGGGAAAGGAGTTTGAGATGGATAAAAATCTCAGGAACTTAAAGGTCTCCATTAGGCTTTTGAATTTACCTTTTTAGATATTTTTTTTTAGATTAATTGGCTCAGCCCTAATTTAATTTTGATAATATCTGTAACTTTGATTTATGTAAATAGATTTCTGCTAAACATGTAACCTTTACAATTATCGTCTGGAAATCCTGTTTTTGGCAAGGCACATTACAGACAGTGTCCTCAGCAGATCACACAAGTGGTATTCTGAGGTTGTACCAAAAAAGGAGCAGAATGGATCCTGACAGACCTTGAGGAAACAAAATTAGTCCACAATTCCATATACTGTTTTCAGTAAAATTTCCCTAGAGCATTGAAAAATATTAGAAGTAACACGGACAAGATGACTAGTAGAATATTCTGAAGTAGTGTCCATTTTGAATATAAAAGAAATGATGGTGCAAGTTTCCAGATGACCTACAGAATGGGTAGACTTAGGGAAGAGACTGAACTACTTTGAAATGTGTTGGTCATCCATAAAATGCAATGTTAGCATCACAGGAAGGTTTTAACATGTTTAGTTTTGAGGTTTTTTCCTTCCCCATTTATCCCACTTCCTACCCTCTGGCTTAATCTATGGAAGTTCTAAGTGCCATTCTAGCTGTCTGAGGAAACATGATACAACTGTTCATCATTTTTATGATGGCATGGTACTGAAAAGGAAGGCAAAAGGAAGGTATTTTATTTTTTTTTCTACCCAAAACCACTCAAGAAACGTAATTTTTTTTTTAATATAAAATCATGCTACTGCATCCCACCTCTCAAATCTGCTTATAAAAAGCTGTCTAGGCTTTGTAACTGCAGTAACAAACTTCAAAACAGACTAAATGTAACAGATTCCTTTTTCTTAGTAGTAGCAAAGGAATATTGGCTTTCAGGTGCCAAAATTGTTTTGCTTAATAACTGAAAACTGAAAGACCCTAATCCCTTAAAACTCAGTATCCACTTTAAATTTTTAACAGAAATGAAGTGCCAAAACCATGAACCGTTCTCTAATGAACGATACCAGCTTCCATTTTGGAAGTTTCTGCAAAATGGTTTTGCATTGTTAGGACAACCTTGCACAGAAATCGGAAAGTTAGAATCATAACTTTTAAAAGAAATGGATGCCGCATAGAATAAACTGGTTTTATATCCTATGTATCGCATTATTTTAAAGTCTTATTCATTTAGTGGCAGCAATTGTAGTGAATGATATTTCCCAGTTGTAACAGCTTAGCTCCAGTTTGCTAAAGACTAAATTGGTACTTCAAACACAACACTGATAGCTCCAGAAGGCAAGAGAAAAACGGAATCCACAGAGTAATCTATTATAATCTTGGAGGCTGCTTCAGATGATACATGATGGCCTGACACAGCTTTCAGATTGGAGTTCCCTGCTGTTTCAAAAAGCAGGAACTATAAACCTTCCTAAAGGTGAATTCAGATTCTCAGATAGCCAATTTTGTCTTACTGAGTGCTTTGATCACTGGATTTCTTTGCTAGATAATGCTATGCAGTTATCACAGAATCACTAAATGGTTATTCCTTTGACTTCAGGTTTTGGCACAATTTTAAGTTTCTGTACGTTCTGCAAATTGTCTAGACGTCTTTAAATGTGACAGAATGTAATTTGTGCTTGTTATACTGACTTTCCAGACTATGTTTCATTTTCCATACATAATACTCTTACAGTTAAGCTGGAAAAATTTCTGTGTTGTAATTGTATATGATTTGAGACAGAAAAGGAAGTTAGGAAGACAAGGAGACACAGTTCAACAAGAAACCACAAATAATCTCGTAAGTAAAACTAGTGTTTACAGAAAGGCCTCCTTTGCCTACGCAAGTTATTTTCTTCCACTCAAAGATCAATCACTCTGACTGGGACTGCCAATGCTCTTGTGCTGTTTGCAGCACAGGCCTACCAATGGCTTGCAGTATTTATGACAGCAGGAGATGCTTACTGAATGAGAGTGGTCAAATCAAAGGACTTCTCTCTATTGACTGTGAGAAAAAAAGGGTTAGAATTTAATTCACTAAGCAGTTTAAAAAAAAAACATATTAGCAGTGTAAAATCTTTTATCATTTTAATTAATTGCAAAAAGCATCAATACAAAGATGAGAAACACCTAATGTAGCTCTCTTAGCAACATCCAAAGTGGCAGGCTTGAGAGCACTTCAGAGTTCTAGAGCCAGTTAAGCTCCTTGCTCCCATTCTGTCCCACTCAAGGGTAACACCCAAGTGTGTGCTAGCCCTGTGCTCTTTCTGTTCAGCTGCCTTTATCTTCTTGGAAAGAGATTTGTTAAACTGATGGGAAGAAAACCTTCATGCCAGACCCCCAGGCTGAACTCCTGCTGGCCACTATACTCGACTGTGCTGAAGCATGTACCCAACTGCTCCTACTGACATGGCCGCAAAGGGTTAGTGATCTCCTGTTTTATAGACCTCTCTTCTTCCATCCCAATGTGTTAAAAAATCAAAACCAACCAAAACTAAACCCCACAAGCAGCTAGTCCTTAGGTTCCCAGCACTGTCCAGCCAGGCTCCTTTTTAATTTAACTCTGCTTATTGTAAATGCTTAAATAAAT
Source organism: Montifringilla adamsi (assembly GCA_017590115.1). NCBI lineage: Eukaryota > Metazoa > Chordata > Aves > Passeriformes > Passeridae > Montifringilla > Montifringilla adamsi. The sequence continues at coordinate 40,641 of JAGGNK010007559.1, read as the reverse complement.
TGATAAATATTAAAAAAATGTATTTTGTATATTTAAAAGCAAGGAATTGATTTAAAATTCCTCCAGGTACTTTGGTACTGTATTTCTTTAATCTCAATACCACTGAGACGCCCTTAAGAGCAGGCTGGGAGATGTGCTCATCCATATATTTTGAGGATGTATACGGTTGAAGCCATAAAGCATTGCTAGAGAGGAATTGCTAAGGGTCACAGACAGAACAGTTTAATGCAACATCTACCCAGAGGAACCTTTGTTCAACCTTCACCTAATTAAAATTTTGTGATTTGAAAAAAGGGAAAAGGAAGGGAATGTAGGTAATTATGCAATCGAATTGCGAAGCATCCCAAGATTATAGTTTACTCCTGCACCATACACAATTGAAACACATGTAATTTCTTTTGACACAGATCATGAATATATCTAAGAAGTTTGAAAAGTAAACAATCAAAAAACCAAAACAGTTTTCAAAGATTCTTTCTCTGAAAGTAGTGAACAGTCTTTTACCCTGCAGGCTAGCAAAATTTTTAAAGCATTTTGGATCTTCACACATTGAATAAATTGTGTACTATAGGATTTATGGTTAAAGTATTGTATGATTGATTATGTAATGGGTCTTAGGAAAATAAGGGCCTGATGCAAGGAGATGAGACGTGTATAAATGCCAGTAATACACAGAAACTATATAAAAAAGAATACATGTGTTTGCACATACATATTTACATATGTGTGTGTGTGTATATATATATATATATATATATATATATATATATATGTAAACATGCAAAATATCCACAGGAGTAGATTACAGACAGTTTGCCCATTTATTAGACAATGAGCAGAGTTAATATTATTTTCTTCCTCCTATACAAAGATCAGTTTGCTTTTTTGAAAATTCTAAATTAAATATTTTGTAGCCATTTGGAGCCTAGAAGACCTCAGCAGAACTAGAAGTCTTAAAGTGATGCAGCTATCTGTTTCAAGCTAAGCCAGTTCCCTAAAGTTAAGACTTGAGATGGATGGTATGAAGGTATGGTGTAAAGGACTGGAGAGATCTCATGCTAATAATAAATTCCATCTACACAAACAGGTATTAGGATCATTCTTTAAAAATAAATTAGAACATTCCCCTAATCAAGCAACCGAACTTCAAAATGAAAAAGCAAAATTCACATATGCACCTTTGGTACATCCCAAAGGAAATGTTTAGTTTGGTAGACAATCATAAACAGAAGAATTTCAGAATGCAAACTTACATGTTACAACATGTAAGTATTGACTTGTGTATGTGTGTCTGTGTCTCTTTGCCACACTTGTCTTTAGGATTATGGGAATACACTTCAATTTTGTGCGAGATGACATTTTGTTTCTTGTTAATGCACTTTAATGTAATGTGTATATTTATACTTAGTAATTTTTTTATGCTTTTCTAGTAAACTGTTGCAAATGTAGTGAATAAATATCTGGTTGTCAAAAACCATGGGTTTGAGAAAATAAGCTCAAAAAAAATTAACTTTAACACCCCAGTATGGACACTGGGCTTCATTTGCACTTGCCTATAAAAGAGCTACACAGGGCCAAGAGTGTTTATAGAGAAAGCTTACACTTAGCTGACAGGCAGCCAGAATTTAATGTGGGCAAGGGGACTGCTTTTGCCGTGACTCATAGTTTGGCCAGTTCCAAAATGGGTATGTGCTTCTGCTGTAAATGATGCTGAAGACTATTTTAAAGCATTATCTAATTTAAAATAACAGCAATTAATTTTGTGCTGTGCTGTGTAAAAAATATTAATGTTCTCCTCTGAATAGTGCTCCAGGTTTTGTCTACAGGTAAAGTTTTATGAACTGTCATTACTTACAAAGCCCAAAATATTTTGAATGCCAACATGCTGGCAAGCTGTCTTTACTGTCAAGTGATGCTCTTCAGAACTTGAAAGCTCCTAAGAAAACACAGTGTAGGCATACATTTATGTTGTGGGTTTTTGGTTCCTGTGGTACCTCAGCTAGGACTGGCTCCTCAAGCTATTACCTCAAGGCTACACCCAGGTGAATCAAAATTGCAAGCTCTTCAGTGTAGCAAGACCTATCTTTTGGGATCTGAAGATACCTACTCGTGCTTAATTCTAAGTATCTCTGGCAAGAGATTTTTGACAAAACTTTCTAAGCTCACCTTAAAAAGTTTCTCTGTATATTTACACTGAAAAGGTCATAGGTCTAGTTTACATAAACACCCCCCCCACCCCGCATTTTAATAGATACATTATTACCTTTGTTATGCTAGTTTAATTAAAATGGCAAGACTTAAGGTGTAATCAAATGCTTGGCCACCCCAATGGCCAAACCAAGCCATATCCTGCTGCAGGAACTAACATTACTCAGTGGACTAAAATGACAGAACTTACTAGCATGTAGTCAGCCCACCCTTGTGACAGAAAACCAGAATTTATCTTTGCCTCTGGCTGTCTTTTGAGTCTGAAAGAAGGAAGTAGGGCCATTCACTATAGGGGAAAATGGGCTTCCCCTGAGTTGCACAGCTGCTGTTCCCTGCTGCTGGACCTGTTGAAGGAAGCACTCGTCCACTTGTGGAAGAGTAAACAACGTTCACAACAGCAGAGGCACTGCGAATGAGCTTTGGAAACAGCATGGAATGGATTGTTTTAGCAGCTTTCTCAATGCTGCTGAGCTAGAGCTCATTTTTGTGCTAGTAGGAAAAAGGTGTATCTACTAAAGACCATTAAAATGCTTATGCTCTTAAAAGCATTTTGCTAGTGACACAGTCAACGAGATCTGCAGTCCTGTATTTGTGGGAGACTGTATGGCAAATTAAGAGAGAGTAAAAAGCTACTTACCTCTAGATACACACTGTTAGTTCCTTGACTGATCTCCATATTTGCTTCATCATGTCAGCAATATTTCAGCTGGCAGCCTTCCTCACTACTCCCAGACGAATACTTCAAAGCATTAAGAAAGGATAGCTCTTGCTCTTCTGACTTTTCATCTACTACTCTTTCAACACTTTAAAACCTTTCACAATAAAACTCCTAACCCAATGAAAAAGTATAGCCAGATTTTAGTATTTAAAACTCTTAAACAGCAAAAGACCTTTTGTGTCTTGTTGAAAAATGTGCCTTAAGATCCACTGACGACGTGTTAAACATGTTTTTGGCTGTGAGAGCAGAGAAACATTTGCTGTTTGGGGTGATCTAAGAAAAAGATCCGTGCATGACCTCAAATCACCCTGGTTTATCCTTTCCTTAAGGATTAAGGGAAGGAAGCTGTGTCCCGCCTTTGTGCCTGTAATGCTTGCAGGTCCAAACCAAGCTGAGGACCGTAATTGAACAACTTTTTTTTCTTGTAGTGCTCAGGACTAAATATTTTCTTCTTAGTGTATAATGTACCAAATGAATTCTTGTTCCACATCCCACCCCAAACATGCTGGATTGGTCACAGCAAAGGCACTGTGGACTAGGGCTTAATAATTTAGGATGATCTGCATCATTTCTCCCTTTTCCACTTTTCTACCTTCTTTGTCCATTAGGCACACATATGTATCTCAGACCGGCACCTTAAGCATGTTGAATCAAGAATTGCCCAAAATGTGATTAACAAATAACATTTTTAGGCATATTTTTGTAGATTCTGTGTGTACAGTTCTCCTCCCATTTTCTACTATCCCTCTGCCTGCAGCATGCAATGGTTTTGACAGAAGAACCAAAGCATACTAGGCATAGTAATATCAAGCGAAGAGAAAACCCACCAACATCTAAGAAGTTGTAAAGTGTTAATAATGTGCAAATATCTGCTGAAAAATTGGTATGATCTGGCTGTGAAACACATTCTTACTGAAGACCAGGCCTCTGAGCACTCTCCTCGTACCAAAGTATTGAACAATGCACAGTCTGTACAAATTCAGGTTCAGACAGTCACTTAAATCTATACATATGCATGTAAAATCAGTAACTGTCACTTGAATGAATGAGAGGGAAATGTACTGTTTTTAATAACAAAATACTACATTCTTTCACAGTAAAACCTTTTTATTATTAACCTAGCTCATCCAGTGAATTTTAGAAGCTACTGCAGGATTAAGTCCATGAGGGATTACACTCGCTCACAATCTCAAAGCTTAAATTTTGATTTCTGACCAGATGACCCAGCACTATTAAAAAACCAGCAGCATTGTTTGTTTTAATTTGGTATTTTGTACCCACAAAGTGCAGCTCTTGTAAAGCAAAAGTCAAAGAACAAAATAAACACCTTATTATTTAATTATTTAAAAAGTGGAACTAAATATTCATGAAATCAACATGTATGCTGCTCTAGCCAATGCTATACTCGAGGATCTGGGACATGAGGAAACAAAGACAAGTAGTTGTGTTTATATTTTTTCCTATTGGAAACAATGACTTCATCAATATGCCTTCCTCCAAAGAGGATTTTGAATATTTTCATGAAGGTAACATGGAATACATGGACTCAAACATTTCCTCTTATTATCTCTCTTAAAGCAGAGGATTTGTTTTCTTTTTTTTTTTTAAAGAGCACTTGTACCACAAATAACTCAAGGACTCTGTAACCACTCAAGATTATGTAAAACTGCAGCACAGGTGGTATTTTCCATATAAAAGCATATACACAATTTTAAATGAAAACCGTAAGAAATTAAAATGTCCTTTCAACTTTTAAAGGTCTGCTAATAAGAAAACATGGGGGGTTCCTGAAGGTGCATCTACCCTCAGATTATAATAAGCTTTTGAGAATCACACAGCAAAATCTGGATTTTTATTACACAGGGCACCACTGTGAGTACAGCTCACTATTTTTCTTGCTTTTATCTTAGCTCCCATAACTGACCTAATCTCAATTCCCCTACTATACTTTCTTATCAATACCATGCATTACTTGATAAGCAAAAGCATTTGTACAGAATGAAAGACTTCTGGGAAAAAAAGAAATATCCAAAGAAAAACATTTACCTTTAAACTGGCAAAAAGGCATGCTTTCTGTGAGCAAAGCAATTAGTGCTTTCTCTTTCTTCCTGTATACCCCAGGATCATAACTACCAAACTCTTTCACTGAAAGTTTTGCTACCAAGACAGTATCTTCAACTTTTTGCAACTGACAATATTCTTTGTAGGTACAGAAATCCCTTGAAAAAAAGAAAAAAGAAAATAGAAGAAAAAAAAAAGAAGAAAAAAGAAAAAAGAGTTGCATCAGGTAAATGGTAAGGATTCATTGCAAGTCAGTAAGTTACACCAAGAAGAACAGAAGTTATTATGAATGTATTTACACAACTGTTAAAGTACACAAATACAGTGGTAGTACAAATGAAGTGCTTTGAGATACTGGTTTATACACAGGTTTTTATAGACAGTCTATTTTCTGCATGATGGAATTTAACTATTATGAGGACAAAAACTGCCCACAAGTGAGTACAATTCTAGAAGTCTGCAGTCAACTTTTAAGTATAGTACAGCAATCTAATGGTCCAGATACATAGGAAATAAAAAGGCTGCTTTTTTAAGTCCCTCAAACATTACACTATTAACCACAGATATTTACAAGGAAAGCACAGTGAAGTGTAAAACTGCTCAAATGTTAGTGCACATGCCTAAAATACCAAAGTTTATAGTAACTGAGGAAATAATTATCTTATGCAAACTTACCAATCGATCAAATTCTCAAGCTTTTCCACTATACTTTCCCCAAACACACATTTCCCCAGTCTGACCCAGAGTACACAAAAGCAAATAGCTAATGTTATGAAAGCATCCAAAGAAGAATGATAATACTTGGTACATGGACTTTTGAGAGGGGCAAAAAAGAATTTGTAAACACCCCCAAAAAATAAAACCTACTCTCCATAAAAATCTGAAGACCAATACACCTTTAAAAATTGTCTCAATTTCTCAAAATACCTAACTGCTCAAACAAAATCTTTGTACATACTTTCCAGCACAGAACTTCCCATAATTTCAGTCACAAGAGTTCTGGTACTGTTCCAAGTACCGTAAGGACAGAACACGTACTTTTACGAGACCATTTACAGTAACAGACACTATGAAGAATTTCCCATATTTCACAACCAACAGGAGCCAACAACACCTGCAACAACCTGAGCACGTTGAGTCATTCATGCCTAGGTAATTACTCTGGGCATTCTCAGGTTAAATATACTTAAGAATGAAATATGATATGCATCTGAATTGTAAAAATTCTCAGGATTTTATGGCGAGAATAGGTTACTATGTTTGTGGGGATGTTGTTTAGGATTTTTTTTTAATAAGAATTCCTTTTTTGAGTCTTGGCATGTAACAGAAGGCCTAAATCAATGTGTTTATTTATAAACATGTGGATACTGAATGAAACATGCAAATTCACTGAAGATTCAGCAGCAATGTCTATTTTGCACTTGTAATAGTCTCCAAGCTAACCAGCCTCAGCAAAGAGGAAACAAAATTTTCTGAGTAAAAACAATGTTTGAAAGTATCCATTCACCCAAACTAAGCAGAGAGACAGAACAAGCTTTCTAATTCTAAATCCCTCAAATGTCAGTCTTTCACTTTGTTCTTAATGTTCTTTACAAAAAAGAAATTCATCATTACAATCTCTACTATACTTAAGACTCTCCTGCAGGGTATTTAGTTATCCTCTTCTATGAAACACAATGAGTATTAAAAAATTGATTTGTGCTACACAGAAAGTTAAATGTCCAGTGTGAATGAAGACAGAAAACAGTAAAATAAACTTCTAACAGTTTTAAAAACTTCATGAGAAAACTGACTCAGAATGGGACAATACATGAAAGTAAACAATTTAAATAACAGCAGATGGTTTTGATTCATTTACATGTTCCCTGGCAGACTAATCTTTTAAACAAGAAATTTCAAGTCATTATTTTTAGTTCAGGTTTGTTTATACTCTACATTTTTAAATCAGACAAAAGCAAGAGTTCTTTACAGAGAAGTAAGCCAATAATTTTAGCAAAATGATACAAAAACTTTCTTAAACCAAGTAAAAGATTTATAGTTACAGTAGAATAATAAAAAGGGAGTAAAGTCTGCCGCCTGTGGAGGGAAAACTGAAATGGCCATCCAGTAACAGGCGGTGAACTCTGTAAACCATCTTTCTTTTCCAGCCCCGTTACCACAGGGTTCTCTTAAGGTCATTGGGTTTCTGGCAAAAGCGTCCTGTAATGGCAGCTGCTGGAGTCTCTGCATGTTCCTCCAAGAGCCTTTTAGGTCACATGGAGAACTCCAATTTCCGCTCTAGTTTAGGGTATATTTGCTAGTAAAGCCATTGGTAACATGGGAGATCAGCCATGCATTATCTGCCCTCCATGGCAAAATAATTTTCATCGGTGCACAGCAGACTGGAGAACACTGGTAGTAACCCGAGCAGGAATCTACCAAAGCCAAAAAACAAGACAATATCAGCACATATCCTTCCAGTTAACATACAAGTGTCTTGCAATGTACTTCTAAACTATTAAATGCCAAAATTTAAGTGTGTGAATTTAAAATCCAATGAGCAATACAATGTTTCACACCCACCTGTAGCTACACAAAGTTCCCTATAATTTTCCTCTTTTATTAGAAGTTAACATAGAAAATTCACCTTTCCAGCCAGAAGGGATATTTTGAAGAAAATTAGACAGAGCATAAACATGTACAGAATAAAGAACCAACCAGATGAAAACACTGCGAATGCACAGTAATAGACTCAACGGATAATTAATTAAAAAAAATTAAGAAGGTAAAAAAGAAATTCATTATTTTCAATAGCTTTTCTCTTTCCATGGGACACTAGGTTAAAAGATACTTCTTGTATTACCATAGCTTGACCACTGAATTAAGTGTAGCATTATTTCTTACCACTTTCACCGCGAAAGTGAAAAACAACCATCTCTGCAATTTAAGAAGCAGGAAACATCTAAGTAGCTGGATCAGTATTCAGTATTTGTTTCAGTTGTGAATAGCTACAAATACTAAGGCATACAGTATAGGCCAACCAAGGCAGGCACAGACCAGACCAGAATGTGCATGTCTCTTGCATACAGGCTTTTCAATGCAAAGCTTTAGGTTTGCTTTTTTAAATTTTTTTTTTACTAAGATCTGATAACTGGTCTTTAAAGTGTAATGCTGTCATTTATAGTTGGATCTTTTTAATGCTGTAACTGTTCACGAAGCAGGTTGTGCAGAGTCAGCCAAGCACACAAAGCAGAAGGAGAAAAAGAAGAGAAATAAATAGCAGGATTCTTCACCAACTAGAGATACAGGATTAATGCAAGCTTAGGCTTTATAGAGAAACTGAGACAGCAGACAAGAGTTATACAACAGAATTTATTAAGGAACAGAAAAATCTCACAGTTTTTTTTTTTTAATAAGTAGCAAATCAAAGAAGCTCTTGAAGTACTTAAGGAAAGTAACCCTCAGCCACTAAGGTTCAGATTCCAACTGAAAGCTGTTATTTCTCACATGAAACCTGTTATTGCCAAAAGCAGAACAGACTAAAAAGCCAAAAGCTGCACACAGAAAGGCAGAAACTTCTACTGGACTGAACAGTGGAAAGGACTTTGTAATACCTAAATTCAAGTCTGTCTACCTCTGAGATGCTCATGGTCAACTATTCCTGTTAGTATGTGAACATTTTTTTTAAAATACAGATCTGAACAGATCTGAGTATTTTTAAAATGAGAGCTCATAAGGCATGGAGAAGAATATAAAACAGTGAAAAATGGACATGACTGTAGTAGAACATTCCATTCATGAAAAGACAAGACAGAGCCTCATTTGAGCAACACTGTCAATTGAGTCTTCATACAGGTACTTTGCTTTTATAATTCTGAAGCAGATCTGGTTTTTAATGGATGACATACTGCTGCATCAATATCCTTGGAGAGACATGTAATTCTCATACAGCTAAAATTTCGACTTGGTTATTTCACTTTATTGTTGATACTTGAACAATTTTAGGGACCTTTTAAGTCACTATTATTGTCAACTCGGCTTAAGAGTCCAAGTGGAACAGCAGCAATAACTCAGCTTTTGGAAAGACATTTACTTTTAAGTTAGAGAAAAATCAATGCTTCATCAAGCATCCGACCAGAAGGCACAGATACAACTACGAGATCACATGAGTAGAAGAAGCAAAGTTGGATGTTTCCAAAGAGTTTTTTCCCCACCCCATACAAAGTTTTGGTGTCTAATGAGAAGCACTCACCCAGTGCTGCCTTCCAACGAAAGGAGACGAGCAGCTACTTGCCATGGTGTTCGAAAGGAATGCTATTCTGAGGTAGGGGAAAAGACAGCAATTTTTAACAGTTCCACTGCCCCAATATATAAAGATGTCTTAACAAAAATCCAACCTGAACTTGCAGTAGCAACTCTATCTTTTGAGAAGCTCTGATTTCAGACTTCTGTAAGACATTTCCATCATATTAAGAGGCACGTAAAAGAAACAAATCATTAATCCTCAAAGGAAGCTGACAGGGTCAGAAGAACAACGCAGAGTATGATGCCTATTAAGATGGATACGTGGAGAAAGATTTGTGGATGCAGAAATGGAAAATGAAGAAGCACTGGAAGTATGGCACAACACGTAAGTTATTCAATGCCATTGTTTGCTATAGTCTTCTAAAAACTTCTTCCATCAAAGAGACTTAATCAAATATTACTTTGTGCAGCATTTCAATCTTTCCTTCAAACTACAGAGAATACCTCTATTACCAATAGGAATTTGCCACAGCTTTGACTGTTGGGTGCTGAACATGCTACATTCAAGAAAAAAATATTAAACAACTTACTGTGTAACCACGAGCAGTCAGACTGAACCTTTCGTTGAAGGAAATGAAGACTACTCACCCATAACTAGATCTTGAGATGATCACTGCTTTCAGGATCTGTGCATGTGGACCAGCAGAACTGATTCAAAGTAGTTTTTACTAGAATACTCATTACCCCATTTACTACCTCCTTTACTACACCTCTTCATGTTTAAAAACTTTGTGTAAAGGAGACTTAGGGAACAATTCACTTAGAGAGTTTAAGAGCAAAAGGATCTTTTAACAGCTGGTATGGTTTTCTGTCTAACACTTTGCACACAGAGCTGTAATTTAGCTTTGCTTTAAACTTGAACACACCACTTAGAAATGAATCCAGTATCAATGCAAAGGCAGCGAGGAGAGATGATCTACTTATTTTAGAAGTTGTTTCAGTAGGTAACTACTTTCACTTAGACCTCTATTTTGCCTTTCTTTACTTGTGAGTAGTTTTAATTTTATGCAATAGCTTCTTCACATGTTTTCTCCTTAAACATTAATTCCTCTTAAAATCATTGTGTCTCCAACACTACACCAACTCACTCAAGACATTTTCTTAGCTTTTTGTACAAACTGAAAGAAGTAGATTTGAAACCCTTACACTGTACAATCTGTTCTCCCAATCCATTTTACTAATAACACAAAATAACATCTCCACTTCTGTTCATTACCGTATCATACATAGATTCAAGGAGGAAATTGTGCCTTTTCATTACGGAAACCACACTAACCTCTCCAACATTACATCTGCCTCCTCAGTCATTACTTACCACAGATACAGTTCCCCCATACAGGAAAACAGCCTCTACTTCTTCGTCCTAACCAGAATTTGGAGTACTGCAGGAATATACATCAGTTCCCACTGATGTTTATCACTGTGAACTCACAACTTGCAGGTTTTTTGCTGTTGCATTCACTTCATATAATCCAGAAAAGTACTGAATAACATATGCCATAGAATTTACATAATTTCATTAGAAACACTTAAGTTCCATGAGCCATTTCTTAAGACAATTACTCCAGTAACTTTGGAATAGTTGTTACTCCAATAAATGCTCATTACTTAGTGTTAGAAACTGTACGTATTCTTTAAGGAGAATGACTTAGGTGCTATGCGGACACTATCTTGGATGCCAGGAATGACACACCTATTTTGCTATGCTTACCAATTACCATTTTTCCACGAGGGTTAAATTTCTCTGAGAATGCCTAGTTTTCACAAGAGAACTCCAGTTCCTACTATTTGCATTCACAGCCTTAGTTTTTCAGTTTCAGTCTGATTTGATCAGAATTCAGTTTGGAAAAAAGAAAGATAAACACATGGAGTAGTCATCTTTAAGAACTCTACTTAGAGGCAAGTAGCTTTCCTTGTCTGAGTAACCTCTGTCCATTTCATTGTCTGGAATTTAACAAGCAGATGCATTTCCTCTAGATGAATAGAGGTGGAGATTACAGATGCACCGTTGCCTTACCAAACCAAAGCATAAAGTAAATGAAGTAACAAAACTAACGTATCAAGTTATAAATAAGAACTCTAACAAATCTGTAGATATACATGGTAAATGCTAAATGTTGCTTTCTACCAGGAGTATGGCTTAAGCACTTCCTGAAAAAGGACTTGTGGTAGTATATTTACTTAAGACTTACTAAGGAAACTAGCACACTTGGAATGGACATGGACAAGCAATTGTTATTCTTTATGGTTCTCTTGATAAGAAGTGATACAGATGACTCTCTATATTCTTACATCTCTCCAATCAAAATTTGCTTTAATGACTCTGCCATGTAACTCGAATACTTTAGGTTTTCCTAAGAACAAGGTATAAAGGTAATGGGAAACTCATGGCTACAACTGTTGACCTGGCTAACATCTAAGGATAAATTTTGATTACAGAAGAGCTACTGTAGTATTATGAAAACTGTAAAGAATATAAGCTATCAACACCTGCAACTTGCACCATCCTGCCTGCTGGATGAGAGAGTGACAACTGGGAAAATGAAAAGTGAATTTTCTCTAGCAAGCTCAAGTAGTAGTGTTACAAGCTATAATCTGAGTGAAGTGTTTCAGCCACCAAGTTGCAGAAAGTGAAGGCAGGGATTGGGAAAATGAAGAACCATCCACTGTGGAAGATGACCAGGTCTGGGACTGTTTAAGGAACCTGAAAGTGCACAAGTCTGTGGGACCTGATGACATCCATCCATCCATGGGTTCTCAGGGATCAGGCTGAGTAAATGGCTACACCACTATCCATCATATTTGAGATGTCATGGCAGTCCACTGTAGTTCCCTCTGACTGGAAAAGGGGAAACCATAACCCCCAGTTTTATAAAGGGAAATACGACACAGGGAACTACAGACCAATCTCACCTCGGTGCAGATCCTCTTGGAAACTATGTTAAAGTACGTGGAGAACAAGGAGGTGATTTGTCTTAGACAACATAGCTTCACTAAATGTAAATTACACCAAACAAATTCAGTGACCTTCTACAGTTTGGCTAAGCAGTGGCGGATGAAGGAAGAGCCACATGTCACCCACTCGGGCTTTTGCAAAGCAGTGGATGCTGTGTTGCATGATATCCCTGTCTCTAAACTGGAGACACACAGATTTGACACATGGACCACTTGGTGGATAAGGAATTAGCCGGATGGTTGCACTCAAAGAACTGCGGTCAGTGAGTTATGTCCAAGTGGAAAACAGTGTTGAGTGGTGTTTGTTCCTCAGTATTGGGACCGGCGCTGTTCAAAATCTTTGTCAGCAACACGGACAGTGGAAACAAGTGTACCCTCGGCAAATTTGCTGACAACAACAAGCTGTGTGGTGCAGTCAGCCTGCTGTAAGGAAAGGGATGCCATCCAATGAGACCTTAACAAGCTTGAGAAGTGGGTCTCTGGGAGCTGCACATTGCTCAACAAGGTCAAGTGCAAGGTCCAGCATGTGGGTCAGGTCAGCCTCAAGCCTAAGTACAGGCTGAGTGTAGAACGGATCAAAATTAGCTCTGGGGAGAAAGACTTGGGTATGTTCATGGATTAGAAGCTCAACACGACTCAGCATTGTGCACCTGCAGCCCAAAAAGCCAACGGCGTCCTGGGTTGCATCAAAAGAAAAGTGACCAGCAACTCGAGAGAGGGGATTCTTGCCCTCTATTTTGCTCTTGTGAGACCCCCCCTGGAGTACTGTGTCCAGGTCTGGGGCCCCTAACACAAGAACAAAACTGACAATGCTAGAATGAGTCCAGAGGAGAGCCACTAAGTTGACAACAGGGCTGGAGCACCTCTCCTGTGAAAACAGGCTGAGAGAGTTGGGGCTGTTCAGCCTGGAGAAGAGAAGACTTTGGGGAGAACCGAGAGTAGCCCTGCAGTACCCAAAGCTTATAAGAAGGCTGAAGAGGGACTGTTCACATGGCATGTAAAAAGTGCATGTAGTGACAGGATAAGGGTGAATAGCCTTAACCTGAAGGAGGGTAGATTTATTTATTGGAAGAAATTCTTTACTGTAAGGGCAGTGAAGCATTAGAACAGGTTGCCTACAGAGGTCGTGGACTCCCCATCTTTGGAGATGTTCAAGGCCAGGCTGAATGGGGTTCTGAGTAACCTGGCCTACTGGAAGGTTCTTTGCCCATGGCAGGGGGGTCAGAATGAGGTGATCTTTAAGACCCCTTCCAATCAAACTCATTCCCCCAGCAAATCTCTATTTCCCTCCAATTGCAACAGGCCCACAGGAATCTGTTCAAATTATACTACAGTTACACATGGTTATTTGGTCACCATGAGTAGATAACAGCACTGGTTCACTTTCTTAAGAACTAAATGAATACAGCAGTCAATGAATTATTAGTTCTGACAAACTCAAGAGAAGATCCCAACTAGGCCGCTTTTGAGTCTGTAAAGAAGTCAACCAAGCGATCCTATACTTGGAGCAGAGTGTTAAAAACAGCAGGTATGGAATGTGCCATTAAGCCAGATGGGACTGTTGGCCCATATCACAAATTACACATCTGGATGTTTAAACACCACTCAGAAAACTGCCCACTGCCCTCACAGTATTTACATTCTACAGGCCAGGCAGAACCAAAATGGATCTGCAAGCCCAATTGTATTACTTGTATCTTGAAATGTTTACAATAGCGTCACCTGCACAACGAGTGACACGTCACGAACATAGCAAAAACATTAAAGATGTACTTGAACCTAAAACAATCAAGTAGCATCGCTGCATTTCTGTCTGTTACTACTGTAACTCATTTACCTGACTCTTAACAGAGACAAAGCATCTGAGATTTGCTCAGAATGCCAAAGACGTGGCATATACACTTTGCCAAAAAACCATCTTTATATTAAAGTCAATGTTCAGGGAGAAGTCTGCATCACAGCCTCACACAATATCCAAGGTCAAAAAGGACCCCTGGAAATCATGCAGCCCAATCCCACTGCCCAAAGCACAGTCAACTAGAGCAGGCCACTCAGGACAATGTCCAGTTGGGCTCCAAGTAATTTGGAAAACGGAGACTCCACAACTGGCAATCTGTTACAGTCCCTGCCCACCTTCATAGTAAAAAAGTTTCTCTCTATGTCTAAATGGAATTTCCTGTATTTCAATTTGTGCCCACTCTTCACTGTCCATTCACTGGATATTGCCGCAAACACTCTCGCTGCAACTTCTTTACATTCTTCTAATAGGTATTTATGCAAATTTACAATTGTGCATAACTATGCACAATTGCCCCCTCTTTGTTTTCAAACTATTTAAAAATAGTTCAACATGAGAATTTCTGGTGGCAAGAATAGCAGCTCGGTGAACAATATAAGATGGTGAAACTTGTACCAAAGCCAGTACAGAAAACCTCACCTACACCCTATTCTTGCCCAGTCATTTCTGCTCCTGAACTGCTCATCCCTTGTGCAAGCACAAGTATCTGTGCAGCCACATGGTGAAACAGCTCATTCAGCTTAAACCCCCCTATGCCCCAAATCCCACTTCGCTTTTATCACAATGGAATTGTTTCTCCAACCCACTTCACTCTCAGTCTTCATTAGAGATATCCACCTGGCCCGCAAATAAAAAAACTGTTCTTGCAAGCAGTAAGATTTCATATGTAAGAACATGTACTATCCAAAAGTAATTTACTCTGCCAATTAAAAGATGAAGCTAAAAGGAACCAAGTTAATTTTTTGTCAATGTGCTCGGACAACAAGGAACAAGTCCCTGGCAAAAATTATGCAGTTAGAGCTCCTGCACAGTAGTAAGGCATGATGAAAAAATCCCTAGGTCACTGCAATGGTCCCCCTAATATACTGCTTTCCCAGAAATGTTGCAGAATGTCTATAGATTGGCTGATTTCCATTTTCTAAGTAAGACTGAAAGTAAATTGTACAAAGCCAAGCCACACACTGTTTGGGATAAGACTGTCAATATGCTGAGGAAGGAATGTTTTAGCTACAGCACAGAGCTAGAAATACATTTAACACTGTTAGTCCTAAAAAGAAAGACTCCTAAAATTTCTTTGCAAAGTCACTGTGAGCAGCAAAGATGATTTCAGTGCTGACTATGAATCATTATCATTTATCCTCCTGCCATTCTCTTCGAATGAGCCTTCTGCAAGATATCCATCATCCATGCATGTGGCCTCTTATGGGCTCTGAATTAAGAGCACTGCAATACAACTTTCTTCACTATTGCACCTTCTATTCTTCACCAAATGCTTCTTGCCTTTTCTGCATCAGTATTGTCTGCTCTGTTGATTTGGAAACAAGATTCACTACTGACTCTTACTCTGCTTCTTCACTGATAACAGATATAAGAAACTGAATGAGTCAAGGAGCTAAATCCCATAATAGTAGGTTAAAATGCTGCACCTCTAGAATTTTGCATCCTCTCATTGCTGTCACGGTAATAATAAAAATTTCTTTACACCTGTATCATTCAGGCTAAATGTCAAGCATTTACATGAATGAACATCACCTGCAAAAACAGTATGAAATCACATCAATTGCCCGGTAAGTTCTTTTGGCAAATTAACTTTATCAAATCGCCCTCATTTTTTCCAATACACAGATTTATTTTTTTTTTACCTGCGAAGTTGACATGCGAGAGGTATCTTGTCGGCCTGTTAAATCAGATGAGGAGATATTGACTGGGGCACCACGATGCAATCTCATACTCACTTTCCTTTCTCGTTCCATACCGGACACTGGCCGAGGAGAGGTGTTGGCTGTGAGAAAAACAGCATTAGATTCTCATAATGAGAAATGCCATGTTAGCATGGTCACTGGAAAAATTACACTCTTGCTGTGTGCACATAAAAATTCCACATAACCAAACGAGAAATCAAGGCCGTTGTTTGACATTTCATAGAAATACAAGTATCAATTGCCAGGCAATGAGTGTATGCAAATATCTTCAATCTACTAAAAAGCAAGGGAGAAAAAATCAAACCAAAAGGCCAAACTCTGCCCAGAAACAAACTGCCAATTAGAATAGTCTGTAAGAAGCACTTACCCAGCTACTTGCTTACTTACCAGCATGTGAAGTTGGGGTAAGGGGAGTAGGAGGAGCTACATCTTGTGTTCCTCTTAGCCTGCCAGAAGCAGTGGAGGGTAATCCACGTACAGCTGGATTTCGTGTATGTCTTAATCTTTCCTCTCGTTCCCGCCTTTCACGTTCAGCATCTTCAGCTGCTCTGCTTGCACCCTACGGGTCAAGACTTGTGAACAACTTCAGGGATTATTGAGCTTACAACTATATGTTTGGATAAAAGTACTGAAAAGGAAGAACTGGACAATGTGTGAATCAAAGTTTGAGAAGGCACCAACTGCTTTGGTAAAATTTCTTGAGAACTGCCATAAGTTTTGTTCATACAGCTGCTTGGATAGTCTTCAAAATGTTAATGTACACACGTACTGCTATGGCAGCTGGACACCTCCTCAAATGTTGCAAATGACCCATGTTAAAGATCAAGGTGGGAGAAAGCAATAATTTCACAACCTAGCCTGGTGACTGCCCTAAAGGATCTAAGAAGCCTTCCACATTAAAAGCCTTGTAACTGTAATTTAGTTGTCATCCAAGCCTTATAGCATGGATCCCGTATCTCCTGCCTTTCTCCTCATTTCGTGATCTTTCTGACTACACAGCAGAGCTGCTAAGAGGAAATATGGAAGACAATTTTACAGTATCAGTTAAGATACTCAAAACTGACAATGCAGTAACAAAACCCAACCAAAACCATTAAAAATTTTATGTTTTAGAAAGCTGTGTGAGCTACTCACAAATTTCAGCATGTTCCAGTCAAATACATAGTCATAGGAGAATCCTTGCCGATGAAAAAGGTTTCTGAATAATTGCCTTAGATAGGAATAGTCCGGCTTGTCATCAAAACGCAAAGAACGGCAGAAATTCAAGTATGTGGCAAATTCAGCTGTAATTAAAGGAAGCCTGTTTTTTATCTTCAGCTTCACATTGACTTTTTGTAATTCTGAGTCAAAAATACCCAAACCACCCCAAACCTGAAAAGCAGGGAATCTTCTTAACATAAGAAAAAGAATAGTGATATAATGCTAGAAATCCACTAAAGGAAACACTATCATGTCAACCCTGAACAAAAAATTATTTTTTCTATCACAGAGCAGGCAAAGATCTCATCCGTCGATAGCACAGAGGACCCAATAGCACAGTTCTTTAACCAACAGCTGGTGAGGGAGAAAAAGGTTTAAAACATTGCTTGGAATATACTGAACACAATTTATTGTGAGACATGGAACAGCATTTCTTTGTTAAGGCACATAGAGATTCATGTCTGCTGTGTCACAAAACACACAAAAACTTTATCTCCCAGGTAAGTCATGCCACATTTTTAATATACAATAGCCTGAACACTTATTTTTAAATGGCAAGCAAAATATTACAAAGCAAAAAAAAAAAATTAATACTGTAGTGAACCAGTACACTGGTTTTCAGTGCACCAGAGAAAATCAGCAGTATACAAAAGTATACAAGCTTTTGACTTTAGGTCTTCCCAAATGAAATATGATAATAATTTATATGCAGAAAGAAATTCTAACAAATGGCACAAGAGAAGCTGATTAGTCTTCCCTGCCTGTAAGCCCCAGAGAAAACATGTAATTCATGAATATTAATGAACATGTATGAAGCAACATTTGAAACTCATAAAAAATTATGAATTTTCCTACAACCCAAACAAAAACTATAGTTCTTGCCATTGTAACTAGTTGCCAAAGCCAAGAGGGTGAAGAGACAGAACTCTTCGTGAAATGAAAACAGTCCCTAATGACAGCTAGTGTTACTATGTTTTAAAACTACTTTAAGTATCATTTTACAATACTCAAAAATGGCTTATTATTGTTTTGGTGTAAATAACAAACTGAGAAACAGAACTGCTCTGAGGCATGATGCTAAGATACAGTAGGGTTTCTTATGCCTCTCACAAATTCTAATCCATCAGCAAGCGAAACCACATGAACCTGGGACAATAATTCCCAAGTGAAACAACTGCAGTATATAAGAGGTGCATCTGACTACACAGTCCAATTCATCCAAGAAACAGGACCCACACAGATAAAGAGGGAATTTGTTAAAATGCTATTTTGTCTGTTGTAATTATCCAGTCAACAGGTGCACAAAAAATACAGCGCAAATCAGGGTACCATGCTAACCTTCCTTCTTGAGGGCACTTCAACAGTTGAGACAAGGGATCCCTAGAAATGCTCTATGAACGCAAAAGATCTGTCTTCAGCATAGTATTTTTACCACAAGTGGTATAATCATGGTGGGGTAAGGAAGGGGAAGAGGAGAAGCAGAGAGACAGATGATAAAAAATAGTAGAATTTAACATAAGGAAAGGAGATGTACCACTAAAACATGAACACATAGGCCTAGTGTCACAGAAGAGTAACTTACAAGGATATCCTTTACACAAAACCTCAATGGGTGTAGACATTTTCTTTTCACTGATACGTTCGTATTTCTGCCTCTTTGTTGCTGCTTTCAGTCCCTGCCAGGGGAGGGAGCCCAGGTTAAAATACATCAGTACATAGCCCAAGGACTCCAAGTCATCTCTGCGAGATTGCTCTACAACAGCATAAAAAAGTGAACTCATTAGGTTTCATTTTCTACTGGCAAAACAAAAGTCTGTGCAACAAGACTGTTATAAAAACCCTTACAAAAACAAGAGACAGCTGAGAGCTACTATGCCCATGATAAACTCGTCCAGTAAAAGAAAAGACTATTATACTTGCAGTTATTTAAAAATGTGCTAATTCCTGAGCATTACAAACTCAGACTGAACAGACACCTAATACAGACTGAATCCCACCTAATCAAGATACACAAGGCCATGCATGCTGTACTCTTAAGTGTCAAAAATAGGGACTGTCTCCTATGCCTCCACAAAGCAACATCCACTTGCACTAAAATTACATGCATCGACACTCTTGAAGTTTCTATTTATTGCTTTCCCCAGCTCACCAATTCCAAGATGAGTGTTGATGGATGCATAACGGGCAGTTCCCGTTAAATTTTTATTTTCACGATATGGAATATGTTGGTGAGTTCGAGCATCTCGATACTTCTTTGCTAGTCCAAAGTCTATTATGTAGACAAGATTGCCTTTCTTCCCCAGGCCCATTAAGAAGTTATCTGGCTTCACATCTCGGTGGATGAAGTTCTTAGAGTGAATATATTCAATTCGACTAATCTAAATACAGAACCACAAAAAAAAATCATTGTCGAGAGACTAAGCACACATCTTTTTCTGACAAAAACACTAGCAATTGTGTCTAAATAATGAAAGAGGCAACCCCCCTTTTTATTGTAAAATATAAGGGCATTAAAGAGAACATAATTTAGAAGACAACAGACAAACCTTCTTTCCAGCTCTTTGCCCGTGTCTATTTTACAAAACCAGGATAATCTGTTTCCAAAAACTTTCTTGGGGAAATTTCTTAAGTCTTTGAGCAGTGCAACACCTGGTTTGCAAACAGTGCAGATCCAGTTTTTAAAGAAGAATTGGCAATCACTTTTGATGGGATAGCTTGGATTTACAAAAACAGCTACTTTTGAATTTTTTCTCTATTAAAACAGCCTATTCAGCTCTGAATTTTAGAAATAAAATATGTATGATCAAAAAAATTCAATATCCCAACATATTTCACGATCAAGATAACAAAGCCATTTCCTACCATTTGGTCAGCAAGTAATAGGACTGTCTTGAGACTAAATTTCCTTGAACAAAAATTGAAGAGATCTTCAAGACTCGGTCCCAACAACTCCATCACCATAACGTTGTAGTCCCCTTCAGCTCCACACCACTTAATTGTGGGAATACCCACTAGGAAAAAAAAAATCATTTATTCTGTATAACAATTTGATTTATACAATTCATACACACAAATCGTCAATGCTCTAAAGATTATTTCTGAGTGTCTTTACCATGAATGTTTCTATTTACAGTGAAGCTTAATGTTTTATGTTCAGACATTCCAAAATTAAATGTGTGATAATTTCCAGCAGTATCAATATATCAAATTATAAATATAAATCAAATTATAGCAACAGAGGTCTAAAAATAGCCGTTTTTCTTTTCCCCAGAAACCTTCTAGTCTTCATACTTATCTTGTAACTTTAAAGTATTGAGCATCTTTGTTGGATTTGAACCCTAAGCATTTTACCAATATTAATGTTCATGTAGTCTCTAAGATGCAATAAGGCACAAATCAGGAGTCTGAAAATAAAACCCTGACAAACCACTAGATACTGTAACTGAAGAAGGCCTTAGAAATTAACTTAGTTTCAAAGCCTACAAAATCACCATGAAATATCTGTCTCCTTCATCAAAATTTGCAATGAATTTCTGCCCTTCCTTCATATTTGTGTCTTTCCTTCAGTTCCATGGTATTTGCTGTTTGGTGCATCTCTACCAAAGTAGCACTGTTTATGAGATGCATTATTCATTCAGTTTTACAGTAGGATAATTAGCCCAAATTTATGGAGGAAGTCAGGAACGTTTATGGAGGAACCTTATTTCATATAAAAATGTAGAAACACTCAACTATTTTGAAATAAACCTGCATGTAGACAGCCTTATTCAGATTTTCAAATACCTTACTCGGAGTTAATTCTATGCATTTTGGTGTGAAATGCCATAATTCACTGAATTTAAAGGAAGCATGAGTTATTCTATGAAGGCTATTTCAGTTACAAGCAGGTGGCAACTGAATGAGGTGGGAATTAAAAAATAACTAAATGCAAATGCACATTATTATAAATTTTTAGAGGTCTTATTACCCTACTTGGCATGTACTTGAGATACAGCATGGAATGTACTCTTTATGCAAACCACATCCTCATTTAGGAAGAATTCAAGGGACTACGAAACAAACACAAAACTGTACTACACCGGGTTTAAGTCCCAGAACTACACAGGAATGTTAGGTTTCCGGAATTCCAAAATATATAAGTTACTGTAGCAAAGCAACACACAGTAGCTACGAAGTTGCTGCACTCCTCTTCTCCACTACTAATGCCATTTTGTCTTTGAACTCTCCCAGCAAAGAAATACTTTTAACACAGAAAAAAGAACACTAACATGTACAACAAAAAATAACCTGATGTTTAAAAGCTTAGAACTGTGCTACCATAATAAGCAAGTCAGGTTAAATGGTCCAAAGCAGTGGTTACCATCTTTCACTCATCCATGAGAATCAGAAATAAATCACTGTTCTGGGACCAAGCTTTGTTTCACATTGCACAAGGTCCTTCCCTTTTAATACTTCAGGAACCATGAGAAACTTTGGAGGATCTTACTGGTTATCATAAAGTGTGATAGCCACGATTTGGAACTGCTCCTCTACAACCCTTGCCGAACTGAATTGCTGCTCTTCATTTACCCTGATGCCTTTCCCACCTTCTCCTTACTTCTCAAAACAGATCCCAAACATTAACTTTCAGGTGGCAGATAGATCAAAGGTGCAAAAGCATTAAAATCTTTGAAGATGGAAAATAGTTTGCTTGCCTCCACCCTGCATCATTTTGTAGATTTTACTCTCGATGTGAAGCTGAGGATGTTTGGTTTTCACACATTCCAACTTTATTGCAACCTCTTCTCCGGCAGCAATATCAGTTCCTAAAACCAGAAGAATTAAAACACTGGTCAAAATATTTTTAAGATGCATTTCCTGTGCCAAGACCGAAACAAAAATGAGCATCAACAAACTACTTCTAAATGGCAAACATCCAGAGATAAAGTACTTTCAGCCACGATTATCTAAAAATTCCTCTGAAACTTTAGATACTCTCCAACAGATTAGGATTACAAGAGACAACTATTAGACACTGCATAACAAGAAGCCAAAATTGCTGCTATCCCATTAAAAAAAAAAAAAAAAAACCAAACAAAAAACCCCAGAAAAACACAAAACTAAACCAAGGGCATCTTCTCAGGAATGTCTTTCCACTTCCAGTTTGGGGTAAAAATGCTCGGAATTGATCTTTACAAATGTGGCAAACAGACCTGCCAACAGAAGAAGTACTAAGAATTCAAATCACCTCCTCTTATGTCTTGGAAATAGAGACTACAATTTCCCTAGATCCCAACGTGGTCCAGCTGTAGCGTGACACCTCATTTTACTTGGCTGGAAGGCAGATCATCTAGACTAAAGAACATGCAGTCTGCAAAAGCTTTCTTTAAATCTCATTAAATTCTTGTTTTAAGAATCAAAAAAATGGCTTACCTGTTCACTTTCAAAGTATGTAGGGAGAAACTGACATTCTTAAATAGAAACAGTCAAGAAAATACACACTCTCACAGCCAAGCAAACTTACAAACTACAGGAGAAAAGGAAATAGCAAAAGGAAAAGTGTGACACTTCACATATATTATCTCCAAGTCTCTCTACTTTAGGAATTCGGCCCTTTTCTGCTTTACCTCACGGTTCAGGATCATGTGAAGTACATCATCTATGGTTCGATCTGATCCCCACTTTCAAAAGCCTAACTAGAGGTTCCCCTCTACTCTGACATGTCTTCAACACCCTTGTAGCTGCATTTAAGACAAAACTTCGGGACTGGAAACAGGCAAAAATAGTCATATTTTCATTTTCAAAGCACAAAACTGAGTAGGGAACGTATGCTGAAATAATCTGTAAAGTCACCAAGGCCTATCGGAAAGCACGTCAACTTGAAAATAAATATTGACTTCTGAAATAACTTTAGAAATTATTTTAAGACACTTATGTCTCCTGTACAGTCTGAACAATGGAGTTGTAACTGGGATTTTTAAAAAAACGACCACATTTCGTTATTACAACACAGTTTTCAAACATCTGTTCTACGAGATAATGGCAGGCAAAGCAAAGGGGACTCTACAAAAGGCTTCAGCTCTTGAGAGACAGTAATGTCCCCTGGAAAAACAAATGCCACCAGCTGGATCTTCCATTCATGTACTTCCATGGTAGTTCCATGCCTGAGCCATGCTTCCATGTAAATGGCATGACATTTGCAGTAAACCCCGAGAGTAAATCCAGGACAATTATTTAGAAATAAAAAAAATGTAAAATGCAGAGGATTTATTGCACAGAATTCAGTATGGTATTAATATATACACTAGCATTCAGGGAACTATTACTTTCTGTACAACTTCACTGTTGGAAGCTGCATTCACAGAGATAAAAGTGACACATAAACGTTTCTTTCACTTGCACTTGATATCAATACTGTAATACAATCTGATTTATCTGAGCAGTAGTCAAGTTTAAATTTTTCAAATCACCTAAGACTTTTCAGATTTTAACTGATGTCTTAATTGCTCCCCAAAATTCCAGTGGAAGCTAACAAGGATTTTTTGCACAAGCTTTACCACAGTCTTCTATAGTCACATCTTCAATCCTCTACACATGCATTGCAGAGAGGAAGAATCACGTTCTCTGACTCTAGACCACCACATACCTTCAGTTAAAAATGCGTATTTTTCATCAGGCATATGATCTGTCTTATGGATAACCGTATTTCACTATCTGTAAACAAGTAGCTTTTGGTAACGAATTATTTTGGAATGCCAGCTGTGCACTGCAAGATGTATAGAAAAACAGCCCCCACCTCTCATACTGCATGCACTGTAAACGTACCACATAAGCTAGCAAGTGACATTATTTTTATCTTCCACAAATATGCAGTCAATAAACCTTAACCCCTGCAAGTTCCACCTTCCCCTCCTTCCCTGATTTGCCTTTCTAGGTTAACACAGTTTTCAAAAGCAGAGTACTTGTGTCTACCGGACGGGACATAATGCTTATATTTCTTTGGATTTAAGCCACTTCACATGGCTTGAGAGTTTGCCCAATATGTATTTTAAAAAGAACTGCTTTCAAAATTTCTTGCACCCACTACGTGTGCTTGTCATAAACAACAGCAGTAGACTATGTCAGAGAGCTATATATAATAATGGACTGGCAAAGACGATTCCAATCCTGTACGTTTTACAATCGCACAGCGATCACGATTAGGCGATGGTCAGCAACAGGAGTAGCCAAACTACGAGGATTGTTTGAAGGATTTAAAGGTAAACCTAATCACTTGTCTTTGTGTAATTTTTTTTTTTAGGCCTCACAGGAGATAGAAACATCCTTCTGACAATTTCCCCTAGTCCACTGCAGCGACATTTAACCCCGGTACGTTTCTTTCCCGAAACGTTTTTCCGAATGGTGTGGGTTGCGGGGTTTTTAAGGTTTATGTGATTTTGGGTTTTTTAATTCCTTGTTTTCAGATGAGGCGATTTTTACCCTTATGCCCATTTTACAGACTCGAACGGTGCCCAAGGTCACTAGACAACAATGAGAAGAGGCAGCCGAGTAAACCAGAATCCCCGATTTCCGCACTATCCAAATCAGGGCATGATGTCAACGAAATATTAAATTACTGCTGTTGTGTCCCTAGCCCAGGCACTTGCCCGACCCGGCTAGGCCCTCGATGTTCTCCACACAGCCAGAAAACGGGCAACTAAATCCCCAGCGAGCCATCCTCCTTACCCAGGTAGATATCCCCGAAGGAGCCGCTCCCGATCTTCCGGCCCAGCCGGTACCGGTTCCCAACCCTCAGCTCCATGGCGGCAGCTCGGCTCGTCCGCGACCCGCTTCTGTTGCTCTGCCCGGCCTGCTGGGTCTCGTTCTGATGCCTCACAGTCCTGCGGTTTCGGATGCCATCGCGGCTTTGGTCTCGCCGCTCGATACTAGCGAGACAGTCAAGACCGTCGCCGCAGCTCCCGAGCAAGATGGATACGGATTCCCGACACGACCGGCGCTCAGCCCCTCCGGCCCCCAGCCACCATACTGCGTGACCTCACTTCCCTAGCGACGGGGGCGGGGCGCGCTGCCGCAGGCCGGGCGCGCGGCGGGCGGGGCGGGGCGGGGCGCGGGC
>JAGGNK010007559.1:0-15396 GCA_017590115.1 Montifringilla adamsi | reverse complement strand
CGGGGCGGGGCGCGGGGCGGGCCCGGCTCCGCCGCTCTGCCGGGGCTCGGCTCGGCGGGAGTCGGGCGTAGCTTCCTGCCTGTCTTATCGCGCCGTCCCAGCCACATGCCGGGCGGCGAGTGAAGTCCGCAGTCTTCCCGGTGCGTGTGGCGTCGTCCCCCCGAGGCCGTCGGTCACCGCAGTGGAGATGAGCTCCGGCAGCGCTGCGTTGCGAGGAGTGCCCGTTTGACCGGGAAGGCGGAAGTTGGGGGAGTGGAGTGGGTGCAGGGATAAAGTCTGAGAAGTAACCCCACAAATTTCACGGGAAAACCGTGTCATTCTTGCCGGGGAGGAGTGTTGGGATCTCCTCTTCCTCACCCTTCTTCCGAGTGAAGAAGAATTTCTGTAGGCATAGTCCTTAGCAGATCACCGCCGGCACCGCAGGGCCTGTATGTGTGACCATGTAGTGTCTGCACTTGTGAAGCTGTGTATTTGTGAAGCCTCATACTGTTAAAGTTGTAAGACCTTAATGTCTTAGGTGGCTGACAACTGAGCCACTGGAAGTACAGAGTAAGGGATGGAGAGGGAGAGACCGACAAAGATACATCTGAACTGTCAAATTCCCCCAGCAGCTGTTAAGTGGGAGCTGCGATGAGTCCTGGACCCATTAGTCCATGTTGCCCCTCTTCTGCATCCCATCCCTCCCACCCTTCTCCTGCTGATGTAATTTTTTCTCCTTTCCTGCACCTCTCCCTCTCCTATTGTCTAATCTTGTGTCTTTCTCTCACATTCTACCCCTCTATTTTCTTTTTCTTTCTGCACTTCCATCCTCTTCTCCATCTCTCTTGTCTTCATCCTCTATCTCAGTTCATTGATATTTTTGTCTTTTTCCATTTATCTGTCTTCCAAATTTTTAAATGCTCCCCATATACCCTCTAGGCCTTTGTGATGTCCACCCAACTTTTATTTCCTCTCTCTCTCTCTCTGTGCCCTGTATTCTAAGTACACTTTTTCTTTCTCGGATGCTCTCATTCTAGGTCCCTGCCCCAATGTTTTAATTTCTTTCCTCCCTGTCCCTCAGCCCATTTCTCTCTTGACTGGTCTCTGTCCTCCTGTTCCTATCATTAGACTCCTCTCCCCTTTGGCTCACAGTGCCTAGGAGACCCAGGCGACCACAAACCACCTTTGCTTTTTCCAAGGGTTTGCTTTGCTGAAGTGTTTCTAAATGTGTCAGTGAGCTTTTCTGGAGCTGGAATTTATTTCTGTTTCAGGAAGAGTCTCTCATTTTGTAGTCTGTGATTTAACAGTTTCCATGGCAGGATAATTGCAGTAGAAGGTGGCAAATGAATCCAACGGCCTGGACTAGGATGTGCCAGGCTTCTTGCCAAGCCAGGGGCACCCGTGGGAATGTGGGCTGCCACATTCCTTAAACTCGGAACATTGAGGGATTTCTCCCAGACAGAAGCTGCCAGTAACCATGGCTCTGGGTGGCCTTGGACTACTGGGGGCCTCCTCCAACCTGCCTCCAAGCCTTGGGGGTGGTAAACCTTGCTTCCTTCTAAAAAGAGCCATCATTGGCATCCGGGCGCCTGTGGCGAAAAGTGAAATTCTGTCTCCTAGATTTGCAAACATCACAGGTTTTCTCCCAGATGAAAGCTGCCAGGAACTAGGGCTGGCCTTCGACTCCCAGGGGCCTCCTCTGAGCCGGCTCCAAGACACGAGGGTGGAAATCTTTCACACCTGTGGGAAAAAGCCACCGTTCACACCCAGGCGCCCCCAGCCAAAAGTGGGAATCTGCCTTGATCCATCAGGAAATCTGTGAGCCGAATCCAGCCGAGCTCGGCCGAATCCAGCCTCCTGCTCTCGTGACCATTAATTAGCGCGAGTGCAGTCACCGCCTAATGAGCTCCTGCCCGACCCTGATATTGTTGAGATGGATATATGAGATGCACATATATATATGTATATATCTGTGTAGTGATAATAATGGGGTTTTTAAGTTGTTTTTAAGTTTTATATTTTTGATAAAGTGTGATTTTAAGTTATTAGTTATATAAAAATAGTTTATTATATTTATTGGATATAGTTTATTATATTTATTGGATAAAGTAACAGTTTCTTGTATTTTTTGGTATAAAGTAATTAATGTTAATCATTAATTGGAAAGTGTTTATAATAAATCATTAAGATATGAATATTGCTTATTAAGGTATGTAATTTTTAATTGTAAGCATTTTTAATGTGTTTAATTTATTGGTCTTCCTGTTAATGGCTTTTTGGTACATTTTTTTTGTATTTGAATTATAAATATACTTGTTAAGGATTTTTGTAGGGGTTTTTGAAAAAATTTAAGTAGGTAGGGGAGATATAAAGTAATAATTATAATTATTAATAAAATGAATATTTTAGTTTTTACTAATGATTAAAGTTATTTGGTAATGTTTTAATTTTTCAAAATATTATTTAGTTATTTTTTATTTATGTGTAATTGATTATTTTTTAAAAGTTTTAAATGTTTTTGTAAATTGATTTATTGATTTGAAAAATTTATATAATGTATTTTTTCTAATTTTGGTATTTATGATTGTGTGTTAATAAAAAATTGTTTTATTTTGTGAAGTAGTATGTTTAACATCATTTATATTTAGTAGTAACAGTTAAGGTTATAGATGTATTATTGTTTTGTTTGGTTAGTTAATAACTAAGTTTATTTAATGTAGTTAACATGTGAGTTGTTATTTTAGGTCTTAAAATAGATTTACAAATAATAGAATTAGGTTTTTAAAAGGTTATACTATTTTGATATTGAGAAGTAAATTTTGTCTGAGTGATTGTGTTTCTTTGGTTTTTTTTCTGATGTATTATTGTTATGTTGGGTCTTAGTAGGGTTGTTTTAAATTGTAGGCTTGATATTTTGAGGTAACTTCTTTGTGGGTTTGTGGTTTTTTTTGGGGGGGGTAACTAAATATTTTACAAGTATTTATTTATAATTATTTTAATAATTTTAAGTTTTGTGTTTTAACTGTAATTTGGGACAAGAGTGTATAAATGTTATTTTAAGAGTTTATGTTATGTATAGGATTTTTTTTATTTACAATTTAAAGTTTGTGAGGGATAAGGTCAGTTGTGAAGAGGCATCCTAACAATGCATGTAGAAAATGGATTTTGAGGATTAGTGACCGATAAACGCTGCATTTGGATGTGTGGTTTTAGTGTTACTTATACATTTTGTTTTGGTTGTGGAACTATTTATCTTGAGGTTTTTTTGATGTGTTTTAAATAAAGTTTGGCACAGTGAGTAGGAATCTCGTGTGGTTTATTTTTTGTGGAAACAGAAGTATAACTTTTTCTTTAGGTTATGAAATTTACAGGACAACTTTATTGACTACTTAGTAAATCTTTTACTTGCACTTGAGTAGGTTTTCGTAACTCTGATTTTGAAATCAAAGAAGAAAAATGAGAAAACAGGTAGAGAAGTTTTCTCCTTATGGGATACAAAGGGTTTAACATAGAAGCTGCTTTGTCTAATCTTGCGTGGAGGTTTCCGTGCCTCGGGCCTCGGCAGCAGCGGAGCAGCGAGCGGCGCACCTTGAACGGGAGCGGCTCCGAGCTTAGCCGAACCGAGCCGAGCGGAGCCGAACACACAGAGCGGCTCCGAGTTTAGCCGAGCGGAGCCGAACACACAGAGCGGCTCCGAGCTTAGCCGAACCGAGCCGAGCGGAGCCGAACACGCAATTCCAGCCGAATGCAGCCGATAGTAGCCGAATCTAGCCGAAGCGAGCCGAGCGCTGCCGAGCGCTGCCGAGCGCAGCATCCCGGGCAGGGCGGGGCGGGCTCGGGGTGGAGCCGGGGCTCTGTGAGCTTTCCCCTCCTGTCCCTCTCTCTGCCCCTCCTTCCTCCTCCCAGTATTCGCCTTCTTTTGCTCCCTTTCCCCCATTTCCCTCTCCTTCCCAAACCCGGCTCCTTCCTGTCCTGTCCCTAACCCGCTACTCTCTTCTATTCCCCCTCTCTCCCTCCTCTGTCCCCAGTCCCTCTTCCCCCCCTCCCGGTATTTCCCTTCCCCTCCCGCTTTCCTCCACATCCCGACCTCCCTCCCTACCGTTTCTCATCCCCTGCTTTCCCTTCTCTGTTCCCGTCCTCCCTTTCCTTCTTTCCCCGCAGCCGCGGGGCTCGGGGCGCCGGAGAATAAAGCCCAGAGGGCCGGAGCCCGGCGCCCCTCGGCCCCTGCACGGGGCCGGAGGCTCTCGGCGGATCTCCCATGCCGGTCAGACACACCGCCCGGCACTGCCGGACCTGCGGCTTTCCCGACATCCCGCTGAGAGCGGCCCCCGCTCTGTGCCGTGCCGTCCCTACCGCTCCCTCTCTCTGCCCCTCGCCGGTGACAGCGAGGCCCGGGAGGAGCTTGAGCCCTTCTGGGGGCTGCCCCCCCTTTCTTGTTGCGGCGGAGTCCCTTTCTGGGGGGATGTACATGTGGAAGGGGCTTGAAGGAAGCGCTGCGCTGCTTTCCAGGGCAGTTGGACTCGTTCTGTGCCTTCTTTGGGGGTGAGGAAAGGGGGGTGAAGACTCGGGGCTCTGATGTCATTTGGGACACCCCAAGGTCCCGAGGAGAGGGAGCCACACGGCGATGGAGGAGCAGGTGGGTGGGGAATGAGGGGGTCGTGCTGGGTGCCTTTGTTCCGTTTTGCATGTAGTTGCTGAGTAGAGCGGTTTATGGGGGGCTCTCGGGGCTTCCACCGTGGAAGGACGGTGAGAGCTTCTCAGAGGGTCTGGGGGAACACCTGGATACGCACTTGGATACGGTGAGCATTGCTCAAAGGAGATGCCGAGGGACAAAGCTTCGTGCCGGGAAGCGGCAGCTGAACAGGTGAGCTCGTGTGGATTTGTAGCGGGGACTTTTCTCCTTTCCCTTTTCAATTTCATCTTGCCAATCCCTCCCCGGTGCCCCCAGGAAAAAAAAAAAATAGAAAAAAAAAAGAAAAAGAAAAAGGGGATTATGAGGACAAAAGAAATTAAAAAGAGGGAAGCAACTCCTCTTCCATTATTGTCTGTGTTTGAACTGAGGGGAATCCCCCTTCACTCGTGGTTTTAAGGGTACTGATTGAATGAAAACCTGCCTTTTCCAGGGTGTTAGGAGTATAACAGGGGTGACAGGGAATCCTGTGTTCTATTTTAATACAAAGGGGAAAAATATGGTATATAAATAAATATAAATATATACAAAGTATATAAATATATACATCTATACAGGATGTATATAAATAAATGCAAAATAATAGAAATCGATACAATACATAATTATAATACAGTATAATACAAATTATACTGTATATATATTATTCTAACATATTATATGTCATATATCTAAATATAGTACATCAATATATTATAATGTAATATATAATCACTTAAAAACAAAATTAGAAATATAAATAAAATAAAGGTAGATATCTAAGTGTAGAAATATATAATAAATACATAAAGATATATAAAAATTAAAAATTTAAATTAATAGAAGTATTAGCAATACTTATGATATATAATAAAAATTAAAATAATTACATGATGATGTATATTATACATATTTATAAATACAATACATCAATATAAACTATAAATTCTAATGTGAATATAGTGATGAAAAATATAAATATAAAAATATTTAAATAGAGTTTAAAAGAAAGGGCTTTTTTTGGTTTTTATTTGGTTAGAGGCAAGGGTTTTATTTTAAATAATAGAATCTGCAAAGAGCATCCCAAGGGGAACACAAAACTGCCACAACATGGCTTCCTCCACAGCTTTTTCCTTGCAACCCAAGGCTGCATTTACTGCCTAGGATTAGGGTTACACCTAGGGTTAGGGTTTTGAAAACACAAAGCCCAGGGCTCCAGGCACACTGCAGCTGCAAAGGGCATCCCAGGGGGAACACAAAACTGCCACAACATGGCTCTCTCTCCACGGACCCCCACTGATGGCCACATATCCCTGAACAGCAATGTCGGTTGTTTTCCCTGAGAAACAAAACTCATCAGCCCAGGTTCGTGATGTCAGTTTGCAGGAGGCGCTTGGGACTGTCATGGCAGTCCGAGTTGTCTGTGGTATTAGTTTGAGTCTGGGAGGCATCCTGTGGCATTTGGAACTGGAGGAAGCAGATAGCCACTGAATATGACATCCGGCTTTTTGCCATGGACACCGAAACTCACTGGGCCAGGTTCCTGCTGTCACTTTTCAGGATGCATTTGGCACTGCCAGGGAAACCAGAGTTTTATTTTGCAGCAGCTTTGGTCTGGGAGAGATGGGGTTGCCCCCTCCTAACCCTTATTTCCTCCCCCCAGCCCTCTTTTCTAATGTCCCCTTCTCGCTCCTCACCCCTACTGGAACTTCCAGCCCGGTCCTGCCCCGTCCCTCACTTCCCCACCGCCCGCCTGTGACTGCAGCAGCTCGTGGGAGCCCGAACAGAGGAGGACAGTGCAGCCCTGGCAGCAGGACAGCACCCAAATAAAACAGGCAGGGACAACGTCTGTGGGCTGCGGGGTGTCACCAGGGGCTGCGGGCTGCAGGGAGGGGGCGGAGGGTGACACAGAGCATGGGGGCAGCTGAGAGGCAGAAGGGGCCTTTAGGAGCAAAGAGGGGGCTCCAGGGTGGCACAGAGATGCTGAGAGGCTGCAGTGGGGCACTTGAGGGTTGCACAAAGAGGCTAAGGGGCAGGGGGTGCCTGAGGGTGAGAGGTGAACCAGCCCTCACACCACCCCTGACCTCACCCTAAAAACCACCCCTACCCGGGTGGAGAGTGCACGGTGGAGGTTAGGGGGCCAAGGGACAATGTCGGGGGCTTGGGGTGACACACAGACTTTGTGGGCTGAGGGGCAAAGAGGGGGACCTTGACAAGTGGAGAGCTGGCACACAGGGTTAGGGGTACAAAGGACACAGGGTACCAGGTAGCAGCAGCCCTCACCCCAGCCCTAAGCTCACCCTAAACAGTACACCTGGGTAACTAGCTGTTGTTTTCCCCAACCGCAGCTGCAGGCAGTGACCCTGATGGTGGGACAGCCCCAGACCCCTCCCAGCAGCTGCAGGCAATGGCCCCAGTGGTGGGACAGCTCCAGAACCCTCCCAGCAGCTGCAGGCTGTTACCCCAGTTAAAAGTTAGGGATGATGTTTGTGGGGTAGAGAGTTAATGGTAGGTGTTAGGGGCTGAGTAGGCCTTTGGAGGTTTTTTTTTTAAGGGATATTTTAGGGTTCTTTTTTAGGGTCCTTTCAGGCCATAACAGAGGCTGAGGGGCAGCTTGAGGGGCACAGTGGGGGCTTGTGGGTGACAGAGGCTGGGAGCTGAGGGAGGAACAGGAAGAACAACAGGTGGGGCTTGGAGGCTGAGCAGGTTTTTCTAACGATTTTTCTACAACTTTTAAGGACATATAAGAGATTTTTGAAGGTTTCTTAGGACTTTTTTTTTGGCTTTTCAGAGTATTCTAAGGGGATTTTAATAGCTATTTCAGTGGGTTTTGGATGATTTTCAGGATGAGAATAAGAGGGGATGGTCAATGAAAATGCAGAGTTTTAGGACTGCAGTGGAATGCATTTAAAAAGGGCCAGTGGTGACAGAGTGGATTGGGAAAGACAGTGATGGTCTAAAGGTTGTGAGATCCAGGCCCAGTGGAGTCATTGTGGCTAGGGCCAGATGCGGGCAGCTGTGTAGGGGAGAAATCCTGCACAGTAAAACTGAACAGACCACCATGAACCCACATGTTAACTGACATCAGGAACCGGGGCTGGTGAGTTTTGTTTGCCAGGGAAAAGGGCTGGCGTTGGTGTTCAGGGGCCTGAGGCGGCGGGTAGCTGGCTGCCTGTGGAAATTCCGAATGGCACAGGATGCCTCCCAGACCCAAGGTGCCACCACTGGCAACTGTGGCTGCTTTGACACTGCCAAGTGCCTCCTGCAAATTGATATCATAAACCTGAGCTGGGGTGGTGGCAGCTTGAGTGTGGGAGGCATTCCGTGCTGTTTGAAATTTCAGCAGGCAGCCAGCCACCCACAGCCACAGGCCCCTGAACAACAACTTTTCACTGGTAAACAAAAAGCACCAGCTCAGGCTCCTGATGGCAGTTTGCAGGTGGCACTTGGTATTGTCAAAGCAGTCCCAGTCTCCGGTCGTCAAAGCTTGGGTCTGGAAGGCATCCTATGCCATTCGGAATTTCAGCAGGCAGTTGGCCATCCTTGGCCAACCCCGACCACAGGCCCGTGAACACCAATGCTGGCCCTTTTCCCTGCCAAACAAAACTCACTAGCCCTGGTTCCTGATATCAGTTTGCAAGAGGCACTTGGCACTGTCAAAGCAGCCCCAGTTGCCGGTGGTGGCACCTTAGGCCTGGGAGGCATCCTGCGCCGTTTGGAATTTCACCAGGCAGCTGGCCATCCCTGGCCGCTTGCAGCCAGAGGCCGCTGAATACCAACACCGGCCCTTTTCCCTGGCAAACAAAACTTACCATCCCTGGTTCATTATACCAGTTTGCAAGATGCACTTGGCACTGTCAAAGCAGCCCCAGTTGCCGGTGGTGGCTACTTGTGTCTGGAAGGCATCCTGCGCCGTTCGGAATTTCAGCAGGCAGCTGGCCACCCCGTTCATGCACGGCCACAAGGTCCTGAACACCAATGCTGCCCCTTTTCCCTGGCAAACAAAACTCACCATTTTAGGCTCCTGGTGTGGGTTTGCAGGAGGCACTTGGCACTGTCAAACCAGCCCCAGTAGCTGGTGGTGGCACCTTAGGCTTGGGAGGCATCCTGTGATGTTCGGAATTTCAGCAGGCAGCCAGCCACACCCAGCCACCCATGGCCACAGGCTCCTGAACATCAATGCCGCCCCTTTTCCCTGGGAAACAAAATTCACCAGCCCAGGTTCCTGAGGTCAGTTTGCAAGATGCACTTGGCATTGTCACACCAGCCCCACGTACCAGTGGTGTCAGCTTCGGTCTGGGAGGCATCCTGTGCCGTTTGGAATTTCATCAACAGCCTGCCATCCCTGGCCTCTTGCAGCCAGAGGCCGCTGAATACCAACACCGGCCCTTTTCCCTGGCAAACAAAACTTACCAGCCCCGGTTCATTATGTCAGTTTGGAAGAGGCACTTGGCATTGTCACACCAGTCCCAGTTGCCGGTGGTGGCAGCTTGCATCTGGGAGGCATCCTGTGACGTTCAGAATTTCAGCAGGCACCCAGCCACCCCTGGCCACCCATGGCCACAGGATGCTGAACTCAAACGCCAGCCCTTTTCCCTGGCAAACAAAACTCAGCAACCCCGGTTCCTGATGTCAGTTTGCAGGAGGCACTTGGCACTGTGTCATGGATTGACACTGGCACAGTGCCAGTGCCCTTATGAAAGGTGTATCTCCTAAAATGGTTACTGTGAGATGTGACCCGGGAACAGAACAAAGCAGGCTCTAACTTGGGAATGGAGGAAAAAACAACACTTTATTAATCTACACAGACACAAAAAGGAAGGGGAAAACTACACACACAACAATCTACAATAGAACACTTTCAAAACATTCTTCCTCCTCTCCCCAGTCTTCTAACATTCAAAATCCCCTCTAACACATCAATTCTCAATCCAATACCCTCCTTTCACACAAGCACTCTCCCTAGTCCATCAGGAGAGAGAAGCCTCCCTCTTGCACCATGGGCCTCCCCAGGAAACACAGTAGAACTTCTGTGTTTCCATGTCACACACGGCAGCTGCTCGAAGAGAAATCTGCCAT
The DNA here is from genome assembly GCA_017590115.1 of Montifringilla adamsi. Classification (NCBI taxonomy): domain Eukaryota; kingdom Metazoa; phylum Chordata; class Aves; order Passeriformes; family Passeridae; genus Montifringilla; species Montifringilla adamsi. Next base: position 5,669 of record JAGGNK010007559.1, on the reverse strand, counting down.
GGTGACCATCTTCCTTCCATGTCCAGTGCTCTCACCACTGTCCATGGATCCAAACTACTCCTTAGGTTTTTTAAGAATGTTTTTCGCCTAGTTCTAAGAAGTGGCCGCCTCTCACCATTTGGGACGCCTGTCCCTCTCATTTCAGTCTCTTGGGGCCTGGGGCTCAGGAACAGAGATTCTTTGCTGAAGACCGAGGGTTTACCACACCTTCCTCTTCAGTCTCTGCTCCTTCGGCTTCTCTTGGCGGCCTTATCATTCTTGGCGTCTGGCCAGCCGCCTCCCCCAAGGTGCAGTCTCTGCATTAACGGAAGAAACTGGCTTCGCCCATGGCTATGTTAGAGGAAAAGTCTGGCCTAAAGCCACTCTAATAATCTCCTCTATCTCGGGTGCTCTATCTGCTGGCATTCTTTCACTTACTCAAACTTTCTTCATCTTTCTTATCTTCTATCTCTTCTCAATTTCTAGCTGAGGAGGATTAGTGTCTTTACAGCTTCTATTGTTTCAACACTAAAAGGGTTAAAAGCACGGCCTGTCTTGGCAGCGGCTGGGCACCTTGCCCCCCCTCTCTTCTCCTGACCGCTTTATTCTTCTCTCCCGGAAAGACTGCTTAAACCATCTCAAGAACTCCTCCACCTCTGCATCTTACATGCTCCGGCTTTCTTTCTCTCAGGCCGCATAGCCTCCCCCTCCCCTACCCAAACGCATTTGGGCAGGGGAGAGGTCCGATCTGCTTATTTGCCAGATTCTAAAAAGGAAATCTTTCTAGGAGTGCTCTGCTTTTAACCCCTGTGTGTTCTCAGAGGCGTATCCAAGTCCCCAGTGGCCACACCAAGTGCCAATTTGAAATGTGGCCACTGATTGGTTTAACTATAACTTCCTAAAACTTCACTTCCAGGTCAAACCACGACACACTGTCAAACCATTCCCAGTTGCCCGTTGTTGCAGGTTGGGTCTGGAAGGCATTCTGCAACGTTCGGAATTTCAGCAGGCAGCCTGCCATCCCCGGCCACCCCCCGGCCAAACGCCCCTGAACACCAACGCCTACGCTTTTGGCTGGGAAACAAAACTCACCAGCCCACGTTCCTGATGTCAGTTTGCAGGAGGCACTTGGCCCTGTGAAACCATTCCCAGATGCCGGTGGTGACAGCTTGGGTCTGGGAGGCATTCTGCGCCGTTTGGAATTTCGGCAGGCATCTGACCATCCCCAGCCACACATGGCCACAGGTCCCTGAACACCAACGCCGGCCCTTTTCCCTAGCAAACAAGACTCACCAGCCCATGTTCCTTATGTCAGTTTGCAAGAGGGACTTGGAACTGTCAAACCAGTCCCAGTTTCCGGTGGTGACAGCTTGCGTCTGGGAGGCATCCTGAGCCATTTGGAATTTCAGCAGGCATCTGACCATCCCCAGCCACCCCCGGACTCAGGCTCCTGAACACCAATGCTGGCCCTTTTCCCTGGGAAACTAAACTCACCAGGCCACGTTCCTGATGTCAGTTTGCAGGAGTCACTTGGCACTGTAAAACCATTCCCAGATGCTGGTGGTGGCAGCTTGGGTCTGGGACGCATCCTGCGCCGTTTGAAATTTCAGAAGACAACTGACCACCCATGGGCATAGGCACCTGAACACAAACGCTGGCCATTTTCCCTTGGAAGCTAAACTCACCAGCCCAGGATCCTGATGTCAGTTTGCAAGAGGCAATTGGCACAGTGAAAACATTCCCAGATGCCGGTGGTGGCAGCTTGGGTCTGGGAAGCATCCTGTCATGTTCGGAATTTCAGCAGGCATCTGACCATCCCCAGCCACACATGGCCACAGGTCCCTGAACACCAACACCGGTTCTTTTCCCTGGCAAACAAAACTCACCAAACCCGGATCTTGATGTCAGTTTGCAGGAGGCACTTGGCACTGTCAAACCAGTCCCAGTTGCCGGTGGTGGCACTTTGGGTCTGGGAGGCATCCTGCACCATTCGGAATTTCAGCAGGCAGCTGGCCAAGTCTGTCCACCCCCAGCCACAGGCTGCTGAACTGCCAACGCCGGCCCTTTTCCCTGGGAAAGAAAAATCACCTGCCTCGGTTCCTGATGTCAGTTTACAGCAGGCGCTTGGCACTGTAAAACCAGACCCAGTTTCAGGTTGTGACAGCCTGCGTCTGGGAGGCATCCTGCGACATTCAGCATTTCAGCAGGCAGCCGGCCACTCTGGGCTGCCCCCGGCCACAAGTCCCTGAACACTAATGCTGGCCCTTTTCCCTGGGAAACAAAACTCACCAGTCCAGGTTCCTGATGTCAGTTTGCAAGAGGCACTTGGCACTGTCAAACCATACCCAGTTGCCGGTGATGGCAACTTGCGTCTGGGAGGCATCCTGCACCGATCGGAATTTCAGCAGGCAGAGTGACAGCCCCAGCCACCCCCGGCCACAGGCCGCTGAACTCCAACACCAGCCCTTTTTGCCTGGCATACAAAACTCATCAGCCCAGGTTCCTGAGTTCAGTTTGCAGGAGGCACTTGGCACTGTCAAACCAGCCCCACTTGCTAGTGGTGGCACATTGGGACAGGGAGGCATCCTGCGCCATTCGGAATATCAGCAGGCAGCCCGCCATCTATCTTGGCAGGTTCCAGCCGGGCTGCGCCCGGTGGACTGCCGAGGCCAGGATAGCTCAGTGGAGGCTCAGGCTTGGTCCGATCTCCCAAGCCGTTCCTAGCTGCGGGCAGCCAAGCAAGCTTAAGCGATTTCATCTCTTAGTGATTATCAGCTCTCTGTGATTATCAGCTCTTTTGGCTTGCTTGTGGCCGTAGCAGCAGACACAGGGAGAGAGAGGAGAAGGCCGTTTGACGATTCCGCAGGATTCTTTATTAGGGTCTTTTGATACAGACTCTGTGAGAGGTTTGTGCAATCATGGCCCCAATTATCTGCTTTAACGAGTCCCTTGAGAGCTTTGTACTGACACTCAGTGGGGCTCATTAATACTTTTAGATATGGTGTTTAAGGTACTTTGGATTTTCCTTCCCACACTGTCTGAGAGGTTTTTGTGCCATCCTAGCCTCCAATTCTCTCCTCCATGGAGTCCATGAGGAGCCTGTGTTGGAGAGGTACCTCAGTGAGACCCATTAATGCTTTGAGACACTTTGAGTGTTTCCTGTGACTTGGACTCCTGGAAAGGTTTGTGCAATCTCCTCTCAGGCCCTGAGGTTCCAGGGCTCAGCTCCAAATGCACCTTGGAGCTCATTAGGATCAAGCAAGTCCTGACAAACCATGGCTCTGCCTTGATTTCCCTCTGGTCTGGAGCAGTTCATCAGGAAGTTCTTATTCTATAGTTATGGAGAATTATTTCAAAGAGCTTCTAATAAATCCACATTTGTGTTTTAAAGGGTGTATTTTTCTTTTTAGAGAAGATGTTATGGCAGCATTCAGTGACTGATATTGACTGTTATAAATGAGAAGCTTGACTAGGCCAATATTCAATTTATTAATTAATATGGTAAAGTATGAGCAATACAGCGCTGGGTACAGTGGGGGAAATTTTTCCTCCAACTGCACCCCGATAGTTGAGGCTTACAGATATTTGTAGGGGTACTCATAAGCTTTCTCAGCAACTTCTATTTCCTGTTTTTACTCATCAGCAATTTCTATTCCCAATTTTTACGTCCCAATTCTATACACTATTGTGATTTTGTTTTTTTCAGGATGTATCCCAGAAAGGAGTATCCCCAGCTGGTGGGGTCCGGCTTCTGAAAGAAGAAGTCTCCCAGCTGGTGAGGTCCAGGTTCCAGATGTGGGTCCACCTTTTAATTGCAAGGACTATAAATCTCATAACAGTGATGTCCAGCTTCCCGTGGTTGAAACTATCAATCCTTGAGTTGATGTTCATATTCCTTTCTCAAGCTCTTTTCACTGTTTTATTAAGGCATCAAGATAAGCATGTTTCCTTTTTATATATTCTAAAGCTATAGTTTCAAATATCTTTACTACAATCAATATTCTAAAATTATACTTCAAAAGGTTATTATTGCAAAACTCTTTAGGCTTAGCTAGAAGCAGAAAGTTCCTGTCAAACAGCAACATCCTTAAAGCTTTAATTCAAATGCTCCTAAATCAACTTAAGACTTATAAAGGTCAATTGCGAATAAAGGATAGGTTCAAAGGCCTTCTTCCATGCTTTACTTCCTCATTTATTTATTAGAATTCATTTTTATAACTGTCCCATGCTTGGTTTCCACACATATCACAATCACAAATACACACATTTCCACTCGTCCCAAGTATCTACCAGGTTGGGTCTCTTACCTGTGGTGTGGAGAAGCTCTGAATTATAGATGGGCCAGTCATCGGCTACGAAGAGAATTCCTACTAGACATGTGGAAAGTGGGTTATCAGTGCTTCCCATGGATAAGCACATGTTATCCTGTTTTAATGTCTTTGCTAAGGTTACCCAGACATTATGGCTAGTCTGTGGGCTAATCCAACCGATGGCACATGGTACGGTGAGGAACATCCAGGCAGCAGTGAGGACACCACCAACATACCCAAAGCCCCCTGCAAAGGAGTACCAAACAACCTCAAAAAACCACCAAAACACCCCAATCCCCCACTGCTCCAATTCCCTCTTTTTTATTTAATTTTTATGCTAGTGTTGAGGGGATGATGGCAGTGGCAATGGTATCTAATTGAACTTTGGCTTCTTTCTACCATTGCTGAGGGGGAGAGGGCTGGGTATAAAGTTAGAGGCTTTTGGTAAGAGTTAAGAAAGGGGATAATAGGGTTTTTTAGGGTAAAAAGGGTAGTAACATATAATTCAGAGAACAGTTTTGTTTTCAGGCTGCGTCTGGCCTACGGCTTGATGCCACAGAATGTTGTTCAGCTTTCTGTTTTGTCTGCTGTTGTGTGATGGGACGGTCGTCTCCTCTGCATGTGGATGTTCGGCGACGTTTTCGTCTCCAGGCAGAACTGGTCTGGTTTTGGAGTGTCCTTTTGATCTGTGGATTTCTCAAGCATACATTTACTACACAACTAATCTACTTGCATTCCATTGTGGTTATTTATTTGCTGGACAAACAAGGTCAGCAGAACCCCTTGCTTTGCTACATTTCCTGAAATATCTCACCGAACAAAAAGGCCACATTCCTCTCACAATAAAAGAAGAAAAACACATTAGGGAAATTTAACAATACCTTTCACCAGAAAATAAAGAAAAGAAAGATAGGAATTCTTTTTTCTTCTTTCGGTTGGAGGCTACAGCCACATTGGCTGGGTCCTCCAATGGCGACAGGGTGGTATTTCGTCGGTCTGGTTCTTAACTATCTTCTCTGTGCTCTGTCCTATTCATATCTTTGGATGGGGCAGTATCGTGCTCATGTGCTAATTTTTTTTTGTTGGTTATTTTCTTGATGTTCCTTTTCTTTTCCCCTTCTTGGTGGAACCGGGGGGGGGGGGGGGGGCTTCCTTAGATAGGGACGGTCCCTTACAAAATGTCCTTTTTGCTTGAAGTGAAAACATGGGCGTAGTCTTGACACTCACGATGAGGTGGAAGGTAGTTGAGCATCTGCTACTGCTGTGGTGACTTTCTTTGGTGCTTCTACTTGAGGAAGTCTCACTTTTCTGGTACTTTCTTCTTACACTTAGGTCTAACAATGGTGGCAATGAAGGAAGGCTGAGAATGACTGTCTTGCA
>JAGGNK010007548.1:139826-162815 GCA_017590115.1 Montifringilla adamsi | reverse complement strand
GAGAGGGGCGGCGATCCCCCCCGCCCAGAGCCCCGGAGCCCCGGCGGGCCCGGCCCCGGAGCGCGGCCGCCGCCACGGGACGGGAGATGCGGATCCTCCTCCTGTGCCTGCTGACTCTCGCCGGGACCCGCGGGCAAGGTGGGCACCGGCACCGGGAACCGGGATGGGGATCGGGAACCGGGATCGGGAACCGGGTACCGGCACCGGGCACCGGGATCGGGCACCGGCACCGGGCACCGGCACCGGGCTCCGGGCGTTGCGAGGGCAGCGGGCGCTGGACACCGGGAGCGGCACGGGCAGCGGCACCGGGAGCGGGACCCGGAGCGGGACCCGGAGCGGGACCGGGAGCGGGACCGGGAGCGGCAGCGCGGCCGCCCCGGAGCGCCGTTCCCAACTCCGCGGGCAGCGCTCCAGCCCCGCTGGCCGCCGGTCCCGCCCGTTCCCGGCGGGATGAGAGCCCCGAGGGGTCCCGGGGGGGTCTGGCGGTGCCGGCGGCCCCGGGCTCGCCGCTTGCGGAGCCGCCGTTGTGGTACCGGAGGGTTCGGGTGCAATCGCGGCCGGTTCGCCTCAATCCCGGGCCCGGTTTGGCCAAATCCCGGGGTGGCTTCTGGTGGATTCCCTCGATCCGGTACCGGGGGATCCCGGTGGGACCGGGCCCGCTTCTCCCGAACCCCAGGGCTGGTTTTCGTGGACCCCCCTTCGGTACCGGGGGATCCCGGTGGGACCGGGCCCGCTTCTCCGCGCTCCCGGGGCTGCTCCTCCTGGACCCCCCCTCGCTGCCCGATGGAACCGGGCCCGGCTCTCCTGGACCCCCCCTCCGGTACCGGGGGGTCCCGACGGAACCGGGCCCGGTTCTCGCTCCCCGGCCCCGCTCCGTTCCCCCGGTTCCGGTCGTGTTGGAGCCCCCGGACCGGGACCGAGCTTTTGAGTGACTCCAGTTTGGGATCAGGGCTCACATCCCCACGTGACAATCCCAGTGACTCCCAAAGCCATCCTAAATCCATCCCATCCCAAACCCATCCCATCCCTTCCATCCCAAATCCATCCCACCCATCCCAATCCCATCCCAAACCCATCCCATTGCTTCAATCCCAAATCCATCCCAAATCCACTCCAAGTCCATCCCACCCCAAATCCACCCCAAACCCATCCTAAATCCATCCCGTCCCATCCCTTCAATCCCAATCCTACCCCAAATCCACCCCAATCTCGTCCCCTCCTCTCCCACCTTTCTCCTCCACCATCCCCTCCTAGAGGAGCCTCGCTCCCAACCCGCCGGGTCGGAATTTGGGGTTTTTCTGGAAAATTTTGGGGATTTTCCCTGGAAAATTTGGGGTTCTTTCAGGAAAACGTGGGGGATTTTTGGAAAACGTGGGGGTTTTTTCGGGAAAATTTGGGGTTCTTTCAGGAAAACGTGGGGGATTTTTGGAAAACGTGGGGGTTTTTTCGGGAAAATTTGGGGTTCTTTCAGGAAAACGTGGGGGATTTTTGGAAAATGTGGGGGATTTCTGGAAAATTTGGGGTTCATTCAGGAAAACCTGGGGGATTTCTGGAAAACATGGGGGATTTTTGGAAAATGTGGGGTTCATTCAGGAAAACCTGGGGGATTTTTGGAAAATGTGGGGGATTTCTGGAGAATTTGGGGTTCATTCAGGAAAACGTGGGGTTTTCTGGAGGCGCGGGGTTTCCCTGGGAGCAGGCAGGAATTTGGGGCACTTTTGGGGGGCCTGCCCCCCCGGGCCGTGCCCGTCCTGGCGCGGCCGGCGCGCGCGGGGCTCATCGCTCTTCATTTCTCACGAAATAATTTTCTGTATCTTATCTAAATGAAAGCCATTATTCTTCCCCCGTTTCAATCACTCGCCGTGATTGCGCCTCAAATTGAAATATTTATTCATTTTCTGGGCCGTTCCTTCTCTCTCCGCGGGGTTTTTTTTTATTTTATTTTGCAATTTTGTATTAGATGATCATTTTTCTTTTAGTTTTAAATGTTATTGTGGGTTTTATTTAATTTTTTTTATTTTGTATTTTTATTTTTGTTTTTGTTTTTGTTTTATATTTCCGTTTTATTTTGTATTTTATTTTATTTTATTTTTTTTCCCCCTGCCTTTTCCTCCTTCCCTTCCCTCACATGGGAGAGGTGACAGCAGGGACCCGACCCCGAGGGATTTGGGATCCCCAAGGGATTTGGGAGCCCCAAGGGATTTGGGATCCTGGAGGATTTGGGATCCCCAAGGGATTTGGGAGCCCCAAGGGATTTGGGATCTTGGGGGATTTCAGATCCCCAAGGGATTTGGGATCCCCAAGGAATTTGGGATCATGGAGAATTTGGGATCCCCAACGGATTTGGGATCCCCAGGGAATTTGGGATCATGGAGAATTTGGGATCCCCAACGGATGTGGGATCCCCAAGGGATTTGGGATCCCCAAGGAATTTGGGATCATGGAGAATTTGGGATCCCCAACGGATGTGGGAGCCCCAAGGGATTTGGGATCTTGGGGGATTTGGGATGGAACTGGGATGTGACCCTTTGACCCCAAATTTTGTTCCAGAGACGATGATAGGGCCAGGCCCAGGAGCGTCTTGGGAATGGGATTTGGGGTGATTTTGGGGTGATTTATTGTGATTTTTTGTGATTTTGGGTGACTTTTTGGTGATTTTTGGTGATTTTTGGGTGATTTTTGGTGATTTTTTTGTGATTTTTGGGGTGATTTTTTTGTGATTTTGGGGTGGTTTATCGGGGATTTGGGATTTGGGATTTGGGATCGGGGATTTGGGATTTGGGATTTGGGGGTTTCGGATTTGGGGGTTTGGGGTTTGAGATTTGGGATCCGGGATTTGGGATTTTAGATCTGAGATTCGGGGTTTAGGATTGGGGATTTGGGATCCGGGATTTTAGATCTGAGACCTAAGGGTTTGGGATCTGGGATCTGGGATCTGGGATTTGGGGTTTGGGATCTGGGATTTGGGATTTTGAGGTCAGGGATTTGGGATATGGGATTTTAGATGTGGGATCAGCGATTTGGGATTTCGGGATTTTGGGTTTGGGGTTTGGCGTTTAGGATCTGGGATTTGGATTTTGGGTTTTGGGATCAGGGATTTGGGATCGGGGATTTGGGATCGGGGATTTGGGATCTCCGGGCTGCATCCAGAGGCGCCCGGGGCTGGAGCAGCCCCTCCTGTCCCCCCTCCCCCAAAAGTGACACCGGGAGCCCGGGATGGGAGGGAGGAAGGAAGGAAGGAAGGAGGGGATTTAAGGAGCGGGGATTTCCCCTCCAAAATCCCCATTTTCCCCCAAAATCCCCTTTTTCCCCCCCCCCAAATCCACATTTTTCCCCCAAAAATCCACATTTTCTCTCCAAAATCCACATTTTCCCTCAAAAGCCACATTTTTCCCCCCAAAATCCACATTTCCCCCCCCAAAAATCCACATTTCCCCAAAATCTGCATTTCCCCCCCCAAAATCCACATTTTTCTCCCCAAAAATCCACGTTTTCCCTCCAAAATCCACATTTTTCCCCCCAAATCCACATTTTTCCCCCCCAAATCCACATTTTCCCCCCAAAATCCACGTTTTCCCCTTCCTCATGTGGATCTTCCCCAAATTTCACTTTTTCCCTCCCTTCCCCACGTGCATTTCCCCCAAAATCCACATTTTTCCCCTTTTTTCAGGTGGATTTTCCCCAAAATCCACATTTCCCCCTTCCCCAGTTGGATTTTTCCCGAACTCCCCTTTTCTTTCCCCTCCCCCAGGTGGATTTTCCCCAAAATTCGCATTTTTTCCCCTTTTCCACCCTCCTTGGGGCTGGCAATGGGAACACCCCGGCGCTGGGGCCACTTTTGGGGGGACAATTTTTCCCCTTTTTCCTCCTCCTTTCCCTGTTTTGGTGACATTTTATTAAAAAGCAAATTCCGAGCGGATTTGACTCAAACCAAGCTGGAAAAAAAAAGGAATTTGGCTCCCGATGGGCAGAGCTCCCCAGGGCGGCTTTGGGGCGATTTTTGGGGCGGTTTTTGGGGGGTTTTTTAAAGGGATTTAGGGCAGGAACGGAACCTTGGGGTGGAGGAGAGGAGCGGGGAGGGAAACTGAGGCACGAAAATTCGGATTTTCCGGAATTCCCCATCCCGGAAGAAAAAATCAGGGAAAAATCCGAAATTATCCCAAAAAAATGGATGAAACCGGCCCGAAGTCGGGCGGGCCGGGGAGCAGGGGGTTAAAAAGTCGGCGTTTTTGCCTTTCCTCGCCTTTCCAGAGGGAGCCTTGGCAGGAAATTCCTCAAATTCCAGGAGTGTGGGATCATCGCCGGGCCCGACCGCAGCGAGCAGGGAGCGGGAGCGGCGGGGCTCGGGACACCCCGAAAAAACCCCAAATCCCCCTAAAAAATCCCGAATTCCCCCCTCAAAAAGTCCAGGATCTCGTCCCAAAAAAATCCAGAATCCCACCCCCAAAAAAACCCGAATCCCCCCCGCAAAAAATCCCGAATTCCTCCTAAAAAATCCCGAATTTCGCCTCAAAAAGTCCAGGATCTCATCCCAAAAAAAATCCCGAATTCCCCCCCTAAAATATCCCGAATTCCCCCCCAAAAATCCCGAATTCCCCCCTCAAAAAGTCCAGGATCTCATCCCAAAAAAATCCAGAATCCCACCCCCAAAAAACCCCGAATCCCCCCCGCAAAAGTCCCGAATTCCTCCTAAAAAATCCCGAATTTCCCCCCAAAAAATCCCGAATTTCGCCTCAAAAAGTCCAGAATCTCATCCCAAAAAAAATTCCCGAATTCCCCCCCTAAAATATCCCGAATTCCCCCCTCAAAAAGTCCAGGATCTCATCCCAAAAAAATCCAGAATCCCACCCCCAAAAAACCCCGAATCCCCCAAAAAATCCTGAATTTCCCCCCAAAAAAATCCAGAATCTCATCCCCAAAAAAATCCCGAATTCTCCCCCTAAAAAAATCCCAAATCCCCCCCAAAAGATCCCGAATGTCCCCAAGAAGATCCCGAATACCAAAAAATAAAAAGCCCAGAAAAATCAAAAATCCCAAACTTCCCAAATTTCACTCCTGGGGCGGCCCAGGTAGATCGACCCCCCCAAAAACCGCCCGTTGGGGGGGGGGGAAAAAAAGGAACAGAAATCCCGAATTTGATGAGAGGGAAACGGGGAGGAAAAAAAATTTAAAATGGGGAGAAAAAAAACTTTAAATGGGGAAAAAAATTTAAATATGGGGAAAATAATTTGGAATGGGGGGAAAATTAAAACTGGGGGAAAAAAATTAAAATGGGGGAAAAAAAAGCGCTGGAACCGTTCCCCCCCTCCCCCGGAGCTGCGGCCTCGTTAGCGATGTCTTAATGAGACGTCGCTAATTAATGGGATTAACGGCCGCGGATCGGGAGAGGCGCCCCAGACCCGGCCCCGAGGGGAGGGGCGGGACTGCCCTGCCTCAGTTTCCCCAGGGAATAACCCCACCCGTGCCTCAGTTTCCCCATGGAATAACCCCCTCCGTGCCTCAGTTTCCCCATGGAATAACCCCCTCCGTGCCTCAGTTTCCCCATGGAATAACCCCACCCGTGCCTCAGTTTCCCCATGGAATAACCCCCTCTGTGCTTCAGTTTCCCCCACGGAAATTCAGTGTCCAAGGAAATCCAGGGACCCGTGCCTCAGTTTCCCCGTGGAATAACCTCCTCCGTGCCTCAGCAGGGACGGGGATGGGGACACGGGGACACTGAGGACGGTGGCATGGCAGGGACGGGACAGGAACGGGGACAGCAGGGGTGGGGACACAGGGATGGGGACACGGGGACACCGGGGATGGTGGCGCAGCAGGGACGGGGACAGGGGACAGGGATGGGGACACCGGGACGATGGCGTGGCAGGGATGGGGACACGGGGACACCGGGGATGCTGGCAGGGCCAGGCCAGCGCTTGGCTGGGCCGTGGCACCGCGGGGACATCGCCCGTTCATTCCCGTTCCATTCCTGTTCTCATTCCCGTTTCATTCCCATTCTGTTCCCGTTCCATTCCCATTCCCATTCCCGTTCCCATTCCCATTCCCATTCCCACTCCCATTCCCGTTCCCATTCCCATTCCCATTCCCACTCCCATTCCCATTCCCATTCCCGTTCCCACTCCCGTTCCCGGCCCTGGCGGGGGCGGGGCCTCGGCGCACGGGGAATTAAGGCCTGGAATATTTCATTCCCGCGGGATTAGAGGGGGCGGGGCCGGGGTGACCGAAGGGCCCAGGATGTCCCCGGGCTGGGGGGACCCCGCGCCGCGACCCCCGCACGGCGCATCCCGGGAATTCCCGGGAGCCATCCCGGTGCGCGGGGACAGCCGGGGCTGGAACCGGGAATTCCTTCCCGGCCCAGAAAATCCGGGAATTCCGCGAGCCCGGAGCCGAGGAATCCCAGGAATTCCCGGGAATTTCACCCCGGGCCGGGGTTTTGGGGAGGGGGGACGGCGCTGGGGGCATCCCGACGCCCGGGAATTGGGAATTGCCGCCGCGAGGGTCGCGGCCAGCCCTGGGGACACGCGGGGGCCTCGCGTCCCCTCCCGGGGCCGGAGTCCCAAATTCCCGATCCCAAAATAGCTCCTGGCGCGGGGGGAGCGCGGGGAGCGCGACGGGAGCCCGAGCGGCGCGGGCCGGGAAAACGGGGCCGGCATTCCCGGGAAAACGGGGCTGGAATTCCCGGGAAAACGGGGCCAGGATTCCCGGGAAAACAGGGCCAGGATTCCCAGGGAAACGGGGCTGGAAATCCCGGGAAAACGGGACCAGGATTCCCGGGAAAACGGGGCCGGCATTCCCGGGAAAACGGGGCTGGAATTCCCGGGAAAACGGGGCTGGAAATCCCGGGAAAACGGGGCTGGGATTCCCGGGAAAACGGGACCAGGATTCCTGGGAAAACGGGGCTGGAATTCCCAGGAAAATAGGGCTGGAATTGCCGGGGAAATGGGGCCAGAATTCCCAGGCAAACAGGGCCGGGATTCCCAGGAAAACAGGTCTGTAAATCTCAGGGAAACGGGGCTGGAATTCCCAAGAAAATGGGGCTGGCATGCCCAGGGAAACAGGTCTGGAATTCCTGGGAAAATGGGATCGGTTCCTGGTAAAATGGGATCCCGAATTCCCGGCAGTATGGGGGCCTGAATTCCCGAGAATTCCCGGGAAAACGGGGCCCAGAATTCCTGGGAAAATGGGATCAATCCCTGGTGAAACAGGATCCCAAATCCCCATCGGGATGGGACCCCCCATTCCCAGCACTGCCGGGGTCTCCAGCTCGGGACCCCTTATCCCCCCATCCTATCCCATAAATCCCATAAATCCCATCCCATGGATCCCATGGATCCCACCCCATCCCATCCCATAAATCCCACCCCATCCCATCCCAAAATCCCATCCCATCCCAAAATCCCATCCCATAGATCCCATGGATCCCATCCCATAAATCCCATCAATCCCATCAATCCCATCCCATCGCATCCCATAAATCCCACCCCACGGGTCCCACGGATCCCATAAATCCCATCCCATAAATCCCATCCCACGGGTCCCAGGGATCCCATAAATCCCATCCCATAAATCCCACCCCACGGGTCCCCTCGGCTGGCGCTGGGGACAGCAGAGGGGACAGGGGACAGCAGAGGGACCTGCCCCGCCTGTCCCCTCTCCGCCCCAAGGATCCCAAATCCTCTTTTCTTCCCCGCAGAAGGAAAGGGGGGAAAAAAACCCAAAAAAAAAAAAAAAAACCCCAACCCGAACCAAGGCGGGGAAGAGCTTTTTTATTTGATTGTTTGGTTTTTTTAGAACTCTCCTCCCCCCTCGCCTGTTTTGGGTTTGGGGATTTTTTTGGGTTTTTGTTTTTTGGTGGTGTTTTTTTTTTTTTTTCCACATAAAAATAGCAGCGAGCAGCTCGGGAAGGGAAGGGAAGAGGGGAAAGGCTTTAAATTTAAAAGCCTCGAGGAGAGGGGAGGGGAGGAGGGAGAGATAAAATAAGGAGGGGAGGAAAAAAGGGAAAAAATAAGAAAAGAAGGGGGGGAAATGTGGAAGAAAATGGGGGGAAATGAGGGGGGAAAGGGAAAAATGGGGGGAAATGGAAAAAATAGGGGGGAAAAGGGGGAGAAGAAGGGAAAAAGGGGAGAAGGAGGGGACAGAATCCCCCGGGAGAAGGGCGAGCGCGGCGAGCTCGGGCTCCGGGTGAGCGCTGCCGGCGCCGAGCCCGAGCCCGGCCCGGGGCGGCATCAGCGGAGCGGCGGCGGAACCGGGGAGACAGCCGGGGAGGGGGGGACAGCGACACGGGGGGACAGCGGGACACGGGGGGACACGGGGAGACAGCCAGGGAGGGAGGGGGACAGGGGGGACACGGAGGGGGACAGCAAGGGAGGCAGGGGGACACCGGGGGGGACACGGGGAGCTCCATCCGGGTCCTGGCTCTGCCCGGTTTGGGGACATTGCCGTGGGGACAGCAGGGTTTGGGGACATTGCCGTGGCGAGTTTGGGGACAGGGGGACATCCCCGCGGGCACAGGCACGTGCTGCCACACGGGAGGGGACCCTGGTGACAAAGCGGTGGGGGGGCACAGCGGCAAGGGGAGCGCGGTGACAAGGGGTGGCCCGGTGGCATCGACAGCACGGCGCTGAGGGGGACACGGTGACAAGCGGCCAGGGGACCGTGGCGACAAGCAGGGACGCGGCAGCCAGGCGCCACCTCGTGCCTGTCCCCTCGCCGGCCGCGGGGCCGCCGCTGTCACCTGGGCGCAGTGTCACCTCGGCCGTGCGAGCGCTGTCGCCGCCACCCCCGCGGCTCGTGAGAGCAAACAAACCCGCGCCACCAGCGTGCCACCGGCCGGCGACACCGCAGGGCTGGCACCGCCACCTCCCCCCCATCCCGGTCCCTGCCAGGGGAGGAGGGACGGGGACAGTGGCGGGAGGTGGCTCCGGCTGTGACAATCGTCACCAGCCCCGGCGGCGGTTTGTCACCGCGGCTGGCGCGGGGAGGTGGCACTGGGGAGGTGGCACTGAGGGGGTGGCACTGGGGAGGTGGCACTGCGGAGGTGGCACTGGGAGGGTGGCACTGGCACTGCGGGGACCCGGCGCTGGCGTTTCGGGGTTGGGGACACCGCGTGGGGACACAGGGATGGTGGCACGCAGGGCAGGGGCCACCAGGGCCAGTTCGGCAGGGGACAGCGACACCGGGAACGGTGGCACGGATGGCGCAGGGTGTGACATCCCCGGCTGTGCCCGGTTCCCCTCGTGTCCCCCAAAATCCGGGGCCATTCTGGGCTGTGTTGGTGCCATCCCGGTGCCCGTTTTCCCCTCGATCTCCCCCAAAATCCCGGTGCCAGCCCGGTGCCCGTTTCCCCCAAAATCCCGGTGCTATCCCAGTGCCCATTTTCGCCTCGATTTCCCTCAAAATCCGGGGCCATTCCCAGCTGGGTTGGTGCCACCTCAGTGCCCGTTTTCCCCCCAATCTCCCCCAAAATCCCGGTGCCAGCTCGGTGCCCGTTTTCCCCTCGATCTCCCCCAAAATCGGGCCCACCCCCGCAGGCCCGGTGCCAGCCCGGTACCGGCCCGGTGCCAGCCCGGTGCCCGCGGGCTGCGGGTCCTCCCCGCCCCCTCTCCCGCTCTGATCTCCCTCCCCTCCCCCTCCCGGCACCTTCCCCCCTTTGATCTCGCCCCGCTCCCTCCAGCCCCCGCTTCTCCTTCATCTTCCCCCAAAATTCCCGCAGCCGCTGCCCCCCTGGGGCGGGGGTGGCACCGGGGCACCCCGGGCTGTTTTATCCCGGGGATCCCCGGATTCCCCATCCCGAGGATCCCTGAATTCCCCATCCCAGGGATTTGGGGCTGTTTTATCCTGAGGATCCCTAAATTCCCCATCCCGAGGATCCCGGGATCCTGGGATGCCGGGAGGAGCAGCAGACGCCCCCACACGGGGATTTTGGGGGGATTTTAGGGTTTTTTGGGGACGTTTGGAGCCGCCGGGGGTTTTATTTTCGGGATCAAAAGCAGGAGGGCCCCGGGAGCCTGTGGATTTTGAGGGTTCAGAAGGAGAGGAGCGGGACGGGGACCCCGAGCTCTGTCGTTCTGAGCTGTTCCGTTCCGTTCCGTGCCACATTCCAGAATAAAAACCCCGGGACTGGAGCCGGGAGAAGCGGGGGTCGCGCTGCCCGCCCCCTGCCCCAGGGCACGGCCGCGTCCCGAGCCCTCCCCCGCTCCTGTCCCTGTCCCTGTCCCTGTCACATCCCGCTCGATTCCCGCGGGCCGCGTGACCCCGGGATCGATCCCCAACAGCCGGGATCGGGAGCGGGAGCGGCGGGGCCCGGGCTGGGGGCGTTTGGGGGTCCCCGGGACTTCCGAGGGTCGTGGGGAGCTCCGGGGGGGGATCCTGGGCAGCTCCGGGAGGATCAGGGCAGCTCGGGGGGATCCTGAGCAGCTCCGTGTGGGATTGGGGTGTCCCTGTGGGATTGGGGTGTCCCTGTGGGATTGGGGTGTCCCCATGTGTGACCCAGGGGATTGGGGTGTCCCTGAGGGATCGGGGTGTCCCTGTGGGGCGGGGATGTCCCTGTGGGACCAGGGTGTCCCTGTGGGATTGGGGTGTCCCCATGTGTGACCCATGGGATGGGGGTGTCCCTGTGGGGTCGGTGTCCCCGGTGACCCCGCGCTGTCCCCGCAGCGTGGCCCCGGTACCGCATCGTGGGCACGGCCGACTCGGGCCAGTACAACCTGGAGATCCGCGACGCCGAGCTCTCCGATGACGCCGTCTACGAGTGCCAGGCCACCGAGGCCGCGCTGCGCTCGCGCCGCGCCAAGCTCACCGTGCTCAGTGAGGGCTGGCCCGCGCCCCGCTGTCCCCAGTGCCACACACGGTCCCGTGTCCCCTGTGGTCCTGTGTCCCCAATGTCCCACACGGTCCCCAATGTCCCACACGCTCCCATGTCCCCCATGGTCATGTGTCCCCAATGTCCCACACAGTTCCCAGTGCCCCACACGGTCCCCAGTGTCCCACATGCTGCCGTGTCCCCCATGTCCCCCATGGTCACGTGTCCCCACTGCCCCACACGGTTCCCAGTGCCCCACACAGTCCCGTGTCCCCAATGTCCCCCCACTGTGTCCTCCAGGGCCTCTCATGTCCCCTCACCATTCCCTGTGCCCCACAGTCCCCAGTGTCCCCTCACCATTCCCGGGGTCCCCTGCCCATTCCCTCTGCCCCCTCCCCACCACCAGGACGTCCCTCCCGAGCCGGTGTCCCCTCTGTCCCTTCTGCAGTCCCCCCGGAGGACCCCACGATCGACGGCGCCCCCGAGATCCTGCTGAGGGCGGGGACCCCCTACAACCTGACGTGCCGCGCCCGCAGCGCCAAACCCGCAGCCACCATCGCCTGGTTCCGCGACGGGCTGCAGCAGGACGGCGCTGTCACCAGCACGGTACGGCCAGCCCCTCTCGGTGTCCCCAGAACTGTCACCCTGTCCCCCTGCCCACTGCCACCCAGCCTGTGCTGTCCCCCCTGCCCGCTGTCACCACCATCGCCCGGTTCTGTGACGGGCTGCAGCAGGACAACGCTGTCACCAGTATGGGATGGGGACACTGCAGTGTGATGGCCATCCCCTCCTGGTGTCCCCAGCCCCCTGGAGCTGTCTCCTGCCGGTGTCCCCAGCCCCCTGGAGCTGTCCCCTGGAGCTGTCCCCAGCCCCCTGGAGCTGTCCCTGTCCCCGCAGGAGGTGCTGGCCGATGGCAAGCGCGAGAGCACCACGAGCCTGCTGGCCATCAACCCCACGGACCTGGACATCGGCCGCGTCTTCTCCTGCCGCAGCTCCAACGAGGCCGTGCCCGCCGGCAAGGAGACCTTCATCAGGCTCAACGTGCACCGTCAGTGGGACAGGGGGACATGGGGACAGGGGGGGACACTGGGGACACTGGGGACATGGGCCTTCATCAGGCTCAACGTGCACCGTCAGTGGGACAGGGGGACACCGGGGACACGGGGGGACACTGGGGACACTGGGGACACTGGGGACATGGGCCTTCGTCAGGCTCAACGTGCACCGTCAGTGGGACAGGGACAGGGAGGGGGACGTGGGGACATGGGGACACTGGGGATACGGGACATGGGATATGGGGACACAGGACAGGGGGGCATGGGGACACCAGGACAATGGGACACGGGACACTGGACACGGGGACAGTGGGGACACGGGGAGACCAGGGTTGGGAGGGGCGGGGAGGTGGATGGGGATCTGGGGGGATTTTGGGGGATTTTTGGGGTGTCGCAGGTGGGAGTGGCGTCTGTGGATGGGAATTGCTGGAGGAGGAGGAGGAGGAGGAGGAGGAGGAGGCAGGGCCGGGTCCCGGTGGCCAACACCGACCTCCGCTGGCTGCTGCGGGAAGGGACGGCCACCAGCAGGAGGGGACAGCGGGTGACAGCCCCGGGAGCGCCCGAGGGTCCCCACGAGGACCAGGACGGAGCTCTGGGGACCCCTGGGTGTCCCCCGAGCCCCTCTGAGCCGGCCCTGTCCCCACAGACCCCCCGACGGTGACCCTGTCCATCCAGCCGCAGACGGTGCAGGAGGGCGAGCGGGTGGTGTTCACCTGCATGGCCACGGCCAACCCCGAGATCAAGGGCTACAGGTGACCCCAAAACCCCCGGCACTGGGGCTGGGGTCACCTGGGGCCACCCAGCGTCCCCACCCTGGCTCTGTGTCCCCTTCCCTTCCCAAAATCCATGGGATTGGGGTTGGGGTCACTGGGGGTCACCCAATGTCCCCACCCTGGCTCTGTGTCCCCTTCCTTTCCCAAAACCCTCCAGGATTGGAAATTGAGATTGGAAATTGGGATTGGATATTGGGATTGGGGTCAAATGTCCCCATCTTGGCTCTGTGTCCCCTCCCCAAAACCCCCTGGCAATGGTGATTGGGCTTGGGATTTAGGATCGGGATCAGGGTTCCACGGTGTCCCCGGATGTCCCCAACCTGGGGGCCAAAGTGGGGGTGATTGGGAATCAGGATTGGGGCCCCACGGTGTCCCCGGATGTCCCCAGCATGGCTCTGTGTCCCCTCCCCAAAACCCTTTGGAAATGGTGACTGGGATTGGGAATTAGGATTGGGATTGGGATTTAGGATCGGGATTGGGAATTAGGATCAGCATTGGGATTTCAGATCAGTATTGGGGTTCCACGGTGTCCCCGGATGTCCCCAACATGGCTCTGTGTCCCCTCCCCAAAACCCTTTGGAAATGGTGACTGGGATTGGGAATTAGGATCGGGATCGGGGTCCCACAGTGTCCCTGGATGTCTCTGTGTCCCCTCCCCAAAACCCTTTGGAAATGGTGATTGGGATTGGGAATTAGGGTCGGGATTTCAGACAGGGATCGGGGTTTCAGACGGGGATCGGGGTTTAGGATCGGGATCGGGGTCCCACGGTGTCCCCGGTGTCCCCAGGTGGGCCAAGGGCGGGGTGATCATCGAGGAGGCCAAGGAGAACAGGTACGACACGCAGGTGGACTACACCTTCTTCACGGAGCCCGTGTCCTGCGAGGTGCACAACGACATCGGCAGCACCAACGTCAGCACGCTGGTGGACGTGCACTGTGAGTGACCCCGAGCCGCGCCGGCCCCGAGCCGGCCCCAAACCCCCTCCCCGCGCCCCAGCCCTGCCTTTGTCCCCGTGTCGCCCCCCAGTCGCCCCCCGGATTGTGGTGGACCCCAAGCCCACGGTGACGGACATCGGCTCCGACGTCACGCTGACCTGCGTGTGGTCGGGGAACCCCCCGCTGACCCTCACCTGGACCAAGAAGGAGTCCAACATGGTAGGACCCCCTTGCTGGGGCTTCCGGAAGGTTCCCTGTCCTGGCGGGGTGGGGCGGGGCTCCAGGTGTCCCGAAATCCCTAAAAAAATCCCCCCAAAAAAATCGCAAAAATAATCCCCAAAAAAAATCCCCCAAAAAAACCCCCAAAAATAATCCCCAAAAATAATCCTAAAAAAAAAAAAATCCCAAAAAAAAACCCCTCAAAAAATTCCCCCAAAAAATCCCACCCCCCAAAAAAAATCCCCAAAAAAATCCCAAAACAAGCCCCATCCTGGGCAGTTCCCATTCCCTGCTCCCCAGTTTTGGGGTCAGCCCTTCCTCAGGGGTGGCTCCCCCGTCCCAAAAATCCCCCGGAGCCCCTCTCCGGGGTCACACTGGGGGGATGGGATTGGGGAATTTCGGAACATGATTCCCATTGGGATTGGGGTCGGGATTGGGGTCAGAACCCCTGAATGGCCCCGCTGTGGCTTTGTGTCCCCCCCAAAACTCCCTGGAAATGGAAACTGGGGTTGGGATTGGAGCTGGGAATGGGATTCAGGATTGGGGGTGGGATTGGGATTGGAGTTGGGATTTGGATTTGGTTTGGGATTGGGATTTAGGAATGGGGTTTGGTTTGGGATTGGGATTGGGATTTGGACTGGGTTTGGGATTCAGGATTGGGGTTGGGATTGGGTTTGGATTCGGGAATGGGGTTTGGATTGGATTTGGGATTGGGCTTTGGGGTATGGATTGGGTTTGGGATTGGATTTGGGATTGGGGTTGGCATTCGGGATTGGCGTTTGGGGTTTGGATTGGGGTTGGGATTGGGGTCAAACGTGACCCCTGAACACCCCCACCATTCCTCCGTGCCCCCTCCACACCCCAAAACCCCCCAGAAACGGGGACCGGGGTCGGGATTCCCGCGGGAAGGATTCAGGGCCAGGCCGCTGCGCTCTGGGGCGCGTCCCGCGTCCCCTCCCGGCTGTCCCCAAGCGTCCCCTCCTGGCTGTCCCCAAGTGTCCCCACCGGTGCCCGCAGGTCCTGAGCAACAGCAACCAGCTGTACCTCAAGTCGGTGACGCAGGCGGACGCGGGCCAGTACGTCTGCAAGGCCATCGTCCCCAGGATCGGCGTGGGCGAGAGGGAGGTCACCCTCTTCGTCAACGGTCAGCGACCCCAAAAACCCCAAAAACGACCCCAAAACCTCCCGGGGTTCCCTGGGAACGGGCAGGGTCAAGGCGTCCCCCAAAAAGTCTCTGTTTCGGTCGTTTTCGGTCGGGGCAAGCGGAGGGAATTTTAAATTTTTACAGATTGGGGCGGCTCGGATGCGGGGGGGAAACGGGATTTGGGGGTTTTCGTTGGGTTTGGGACTGAGGATTAAGGGGAAGGGCAAAAAGGGATCACGGGAAGGGAATAAATCCTGAAAAGAGACTTTCCACACCATCCCTCCTTCCAGGGAATGGGGGTCGGGGGCCAGGAATTCCAGGAATTTCAACCTGGAATTTCCTGTGGGAGGTTCTCCCAATTCCAGCTAAAACAGGGAATTTTATCCCCCTTAAACCCCTGACCCCGAGCCCTTCCCCCAGTTCCAGCTAAAACAGGGAATTTTATCCTCCAGTCCCTCAGTCCTGGCCCCGCCTGGACACAGCTCCAGGAATTTCCTCTGCTTGGATCGCCCCAGGACACCCCAAATTCCCAATTTCCTCCCAGACCACCCCAAATTCCCAATTTCCCCCCGGACCACCCCAAATTCCCAATTTCCCCCTCCAGACCACCCCAAATTCCCAATTTCCCCCCTGGACCACCCCAAATTCCCATTTCCCCCCCGGACCACCCCAAATTCCCAATTTCCCCCCCGGGTATGGATTGGGTTTGGGATTGGATTTGGGATTGGGGTTGGCATTCGGGATTGGCGTTTGGGGTTTGGATTGGGGTTGGGATTGGGGTCAAACGTGACCCCTGAACACCCCCACCATTCCTCCGTGCCCCCTCCACACCCCAAAACCCCCCAGAAACGGGGACCGGGGTCGGGATTCCCGCGGGAAGGATTCAGGGCCAGGCCGCTGCGCTCTGGGGCGCGTCCCGCGTCCCCTCCCGGCTGTCCCCAAGCGTCCCCTCCTGGCTGTCCCCAAGTGTCCCCACCGGTGCCCGCAGGTCCTGAGCAACAGCAACCAGCTGTACCTCAAGTCGGTGACGCAGGCGGACGCGGGCCAGTACGTCTGCAAGGCCATCGTCCCCAGGATCGGCGTGGGCGAGAGGGAGGTCACCCTCTTCGTCAACGGTCAGCGACCCCAAAAACCCCAAAAACGACCCCAAAACCTCCCGGGGTTCCCTGGGAACGGGCAGGGTCCAGGCGTCCCCCAAAAAGTCTCTGTTTCGGTCGTTTTCGGTCGGGGCAAGCGGAGGGAATTTTAAATTTTTACAGATTGGGGCGGCTCGGATGCGGGGGGGAAACGGGATTTGGGGGTTTTCGTTGGGTTTGGGACTGAGGATTAAGGGGAAGGGCAAAAAGGGATCACGGGAAGGGAATAAATCCTGAAAAGAGACTTTCCACACCATCCCTCCTTCCAGGGAATGGGGGTCGGGGGCCAGGAATTCCAGGAATTTCAACCTGGAATTTCCTGTGGGAGGTTCTCCCAATTCCAGCTAAAACAGGGAATTTTATCCCCCTTAAACCCCTGACCCCGAGCCCTTCCCCCAGTTCCAGCTAAAACAGGGAATTTTATCCTCCAGTCCCTCAGTCCTGGCCCCGCCTGGACACAGCTCCAGGAATTTCCTCTGCTTGGATCGCCCCAGGACACCCCAAATTCCCAATTTCCTCCCAGACCACCCCAAATTCCCAATTTCCTCCCAGACCACCCCAAATTCCCAATTTCCTCCCAGACCACCCCAAATTCCCAATTTCCTCCCAGACCACCCCAAATTCCCAATTTCCCCCCGGACCACCCCACATTCCCGTTTCCCCCCCGGACCACCCCGAATTCCGTTTCCCAGGCCCCCCGATCATCTCCAGCGAGCCGGTGCAGTACGCCGTGCGCGGCGACCGCGGCAAGGTCGAGTGCTTCATCGGCAGCACGCCGCCGCCCGACCGCATCGTGAGTGCCCGCCGCCCCCGGGAACTCCAAAAAATAAAATCGCTTCATTTTTAATTATTACATTTTATAATTAAAGATACATTCGGATAAACATATTCATATATAAATATATATCTATCAATATTGGTATAAATAAATATATATTAATATATATTTATAATTAAGTATGTCCTAGGGTTATATTTATCTATTAAGTATAATCTGTAAATGTAAAATAAATAATATAAAATAGTGTAGAATAAATAGGTGAATAAATAGGTAATATTTAAGAAATTTATAAAATTATTTATAAATATAAGCCAAATTATTTTACAAAGATATATTACAATTAATGCGTATTAATATATTTATAATTTACAAATATCAAACAGATTAAATACAACATGAATAAATGTAAACTATAAAATATTATATTCATATTTATAATATATAAAAGAAATATTTCTATTTATAGTATGATAAATATATAATATAAAATAATATGAATAAATCTCTATATTTATACAGTTATTTACAAATATAAAATAGGTGAATTTATAATGAAAATATAAGCAATACACACTAATATATATATATATACTTAGAATACACTAATATACATTGTAATATATATATAAGTAATATATATTAATATATTATATATATACTTAGAATACAATTTATAAACATAAAAGAAATAAATAATATAAAACAATATTAAATAAATAACATTAAATTAAGTAACGACAACTGCATTGATATCAGAATAACTCACAAACCCCAGTATAAACCAGAGAATAAAACGAGCACAGGATTATTTCTGTCAACGGGAAACGTCCCCGACCCCGCGCTGAGCCAGCCCCTCCCTGCAGGCCTGGGCGTGGAAGGAGAACATTCTGGAAGCGGGCACGCTGGAGCGCTACACGGTGGAGAGGAGCAACACGGGCAGCGGCGTGCTGTCCACGCTGAGCATCCAGAACGTCATGGACGCCGACTTCCAGACGCGCTACAACTGCACGGCCTGGAACAGCTTCGGGCCCGGCACGGCCATCATCCAGCTCGAGGAGAAAGGTGACATGGGAGAGAGCTTGGGGACAGCTTTGGTGACAGGGAATGGTCTCAAGTTGGGTTGGGTTGGGACACCTTTGGATCAGGCACAGCCATCATCCAGCTCGAGGAGAAAGGTGACATGGGAGAGAGCTTGGGGACAGCTTTGGTGACAGGGAATGGTCTCAAGTTGGGTTGGGTTGGGACACCTTTGGATCAGGCACAGCCATCATCCAGCTCGAGGAGAAAGGTGACACCCAGAGAGAGCTTGGGGACAATCGGGGTGGCCTCCAGTTGGGTTGGGTTGGGAAAACTTCAGGCCCACCATGGCTATCATGCAGCTGGAGGAGAAAGGTGACACCTGCAGGGAGAATGGGGACAGCTTTGGGTGGCCTCGAGTTGGGTTGGGTTGGGACAAACTTGGGCCAGGCACAGCCATCATCCAGCTCGAGGAGAAAGGTGACATGGGAGAGAGCTTGGGGACAGCTTTGGTGACAGGGAATGGTCTCAAGTTGGGTTGGGTTGGGACACCTTTGGATCAGGCACAGCCATCATCCAGCTCGAGGAGAAAGGTGACACCCAGAGAGAGCTTGGGGACAATCGGGGTGGCCTCCAGTTGGGTTGGGTTGGGAAAACTTCAGGCCCACCACGGCCATCATGCAGCTGGAGGAGAAAGATGACACCAGCAGGGAGAATGGGGACAGCTTTGGGTGGCCTCGAGTTGGGTTGGGTTGGGACAAACTTGGGCCAGGCACAGCCATCATCCAGCTGGAGGAGAAAGGTGACACCTGCAGGGAGCTTGGGGACAATTTGGGTGGCCTCAAGTTGGGCCGAGTTGGTTCAAGTTGGGACAATTTTGGGCTGGGCAAAGGTGACACCGGCAGGGAGCTTGGGGACAGCTCTGGGTGACCTCGAGTTGGAAATTTGGGGGAATTCCTCCTGGAAAAGGTGGTGAGGTCTTGGATGGGGTTGGGCTCTCCGAGGGATTCCTGGAATTGTGCGTGACCAGCTGGGGATTGGTCCCGTCTTGGACTGGGTGACCCCACAATTCTCCTCCGAGCCGCGTTCCGGGGGGATGCTGGGATGAGGGGCCTGGCTGTGGCGCTGCCCTCGTCCCCAAGTGGCCGTGTCCCCGCAGAGGTCCTGCCCGTGGGCATCATCGCCGGGGCCACCATCGGGGCCAGCATCCTCCTCATCAGCTGCCTGGTGGCCCTCGCCTGCTTCCTGTACCGGCGCCGCAAAGGAAGTGAGTGGGGACGGCGGGGCGGCCTTGGGGTCACGCAGGGGTCACAGTGTCTCTATGGGGTGACTTCACGGTCGCTCTGTGGTCACTCTGTGGTCACTCCATGGTCACTCTGGGTGTCTCTTTGGTGGTGACTCCATGGTCACTCAGTGGTCACTCCGTGGTCACTCTGGGTGTCTCTTTGGGGGTCACTCCATGGTCACTCTGTGGTCACTCAGGGGTCACTCTGGGTGTCTCTTTGGTGGTGACTCCATGGTCACTCAGTGGTCACTCCGTGGTCACTCTGGGTGTCTCTTTGGGGGTCACTCCATGGTCACTCTGTGGTCACTCAGGGGTCACTCTGGGTGTCTCTATGGTGGTGACTCCATGGTCACTCTGTGGTCACTCCGTGGTCACGCCGTGGTCACTATGTGGTCGCCTGGCAGGCCGCAAGGACGTCACGCTGCGCAAGCTGGACATCAAGGTGGAGACGGTGAACCGGGAGCCGCTGACGCTGCACGCGGACAGGGAGGAGGACACGGCCAGCGTGTCCACGGCCACCCGCGTCATGAAGGCCATCTACTCGGTGAGGCGGAGGCGGCGGCGGCGGCGGGGACGGCGGCGGGGGACACGGCCAGCCAGCTGTCCTACGAGAACTACGCGGGCGGCGCGGCCTTCCCGGGCGGCGCGGCCTTCCCGCCCTACCGGCTGGGCTTCGGCGCGGCCGCGGGGCTGGAGCGCGGCGCCTACGACGCCTACGAGGCCGTGGGCAAGTTCGGCAGCGCGGCGCGCTTCTCCTACACCTCGCAGCACTCGGACTACGGGCAGCGCTTCCAGCAGCGCATGCAGACGCACGTCTAGGGCGGGCAGGGCTCCGCGGGTACCTCACCGGCGTCCCCTGATATTCAGGGGTTCGCCCCGCGATCCCCACCCCGGTCCCCCCCGGGTTTCCTTGGAGCTTCCGTTCATTCCGTTGGTTGTTTTTTGCCGGTACTTCCCCGCCCCCGCGGAGGGAGGGGAGGGGTTGTCACCGCCTTGTCCCCTCCGTGTCGCCCGCCGCCGGGGTTTGAGCCCTGTTGTCGTTCCTGGAGCTTTCCCAGGGAGCAGCTCTGCGTGTCCCTAAACCCAGGGGGACGTGCAAATCCCAAAAACAGCCCCATCCCGAACCATTCCCGTTGGGATCTGCGTTCCCAAATCCAGAGGGACACACAAATCCCAAAAAAACCCATCCTAAACCATTTCTGTTGGGATCTGTGTTCCCAAATCCAGCGGGATGTGCAAATCCCAAAAACAGCCCCATTCCAAACCATTCCCATTGGGATCTGTGTTCCCAAATCCAGAGGGACACACAAATCCCTAAACCAGCCCCATTCCAAACCATTCCCATTCCCACTGGGATCCGCGTGTTCCCAAATCCAGAGGGACACACAAATCCCTAAACCAGCCCCATTCCAAACCATTCCCATTCCCCAAACCATTCCCATTCCCACTGGGATCCGCATGTCCCCAAATCCAGAGGGGACACGAAAATCCCAAAAACAGCCTCATCCCCAACCATTCCCATTCCCATTGGGATCCACACATCCCCAAATCCAGAGGGATGTGCAAATCCCAAAAACAGTCCATCCCGAACCATTCCCATTCCCTGAGGGCTCTGCCTGTCCCCAAATCCAGAGGGACGCACAAATCCTACAAAAACCCCATCCAAACCATTCCATCCCCCCATCCCACCAGGATCAGCAGGAGGGTTCTGCGTGTCCCCAAATCCAGAGGGACACACAAATCCCTAAACCAGCTCCATCCCGAACCATTCCCATTCCCACTGGGATCCGCATGTCCCCAAATCCAGAGGGATGTGCAAATCCCAAAAACAGTCCATCCCAAACCATTCCCATTCCCACTGGGATCTGCATGTCCCCAAATCCAGGGGGACACACAAATCCCAAAACCAGCCCCATCCCGAACCATTCCCATTCCCATCGGGATCAGTGGGAGGGTTCTGGTGTCCCCAGATCCAGAGGGGACGCACAAATCCCACAAAGACGCCCCATCCCGAACCATTCCCATTCCCTGTGCCTTGATTTTGGGGCCACCCCTCCCTCAGGGACGGCTGCCCCCCTTTCTCCCCCATCCCCAAATCCCCCCGGAGCGGTGGGAATTGGGGGTTCTTGGGAGCAGCCCCCCCGTTCCATACGCACATCGTTCCCATGGGAAAGGCGGCGCTGGGATCCCCCAACCCCCGTCCCGGGGTGCCCCCAGAGCTGGGGGGTCCCTCCTGTGAATGTAAATCCAGCTGGGAATCGCATTCCCGGGAATCCCGGGAAACCGAAACATCGGGGTCAGGAGTTCGGCCGGGCCCCTCTCCCAGTGCCGGGGACTGGGGGGCACTGGGGACCCCGGTTTGGGACTGGGGATGTGGGGGGTGAGTTTTGGAGGGAATTCCCAGCCCCAATTCCCAGATTCCCAAAGGGAGCCCAGTTTGGGATTGGGGATTTGTGGGGGGTGAGTTTTGGAGGGAATTCCCAGCCCCAATTCCCAGATTCCCAAAGGGAGCCCAGTTTGGGATTGGGGATTTGTGGGGGGTGAGTTTTGGAGGGAATTCCCAGCCCCAGTTCCCAAAGGGACCCCAATTTGGGAGTGGGCATTTGGGGGATGAGTTTTGGAGGGAATTCCCAGAGGATTCCCAGCCCCAATTTGGGATTTTGCGGGTGAATTTTGGAGGGAATTCCCGGTCGATTCCCAAAAAACCCTGGGATTAGGTACGAGACCCCTCCCCTCCCCTCAAGGGCCCGCCCTGGGGTCTGGAGCTTCCCAAAATCCCCCGAAATTCCCAAATCCCCCCATTGCCAATCCCGGTACGAGCCCTGGGACCCTCCCCCCCGATTTCCTTCTCCCGAAATTCCCAAAACCCACAAAAAACGGTCCCGTCAGGACGGGCCCGAAACCCCCGGGGATCCCAAAGGTGCCTGAATTCACCCCAAACTCCAGAGGGGGGAGGGAATTCCCGCTCCAGGTGCTGCACCCCAAACTCCAGAGCAATATCCCACGGGAAGAGGGGGAGCCCCGCCCCGGCCACCGGGAAGCTTTAAAATTCCAACCCCACTTTGGGGCTGGAAAATGGAATTTCCCCCTTTTTTTTTTAGCACAGGTTGGTTTAGAGACCCTCCCCCGTTCCTTTTCCCCCCGAAATTCCGCGATCTCTCCCCATTCCCATTTTTTTTTTATGTTGCATTTTCCTTTTTTTTTTTAAATATTCTGTACTATATTTTTAGTCTTAAACACGATATATTATATATATTTAATTTTTTTATATATATATATATAAATATAAATGGTTAAAAAAAATTGAAGTGGCTCTGAGTTTTGTTTTTATTTTGGGGGGTATTTTACCTAAAAAAGGGGGATTTTTGTCATTCCTTAATCGTTTTTCTGGGAGAACTGAGGAATGGATGGAGGGGAAGAGGAATGTTTTCCATCTCCATCCGTAATTCCTACAATTCCAGCGTTCCCAAATCCCTGGAGGGGTTTTGGTGGCAACCACAATTCTAAAAAAACCAAACTCCCAGATGAATTTATTCCAGGGATTTATCTGATTTATTCCCGGCTTTATCCCCATTTATTCCCCGGGAATTTTCATCACAAATCCCTCGCCTCATCCTTCCTTGTGCTTCCCTTTATATAAAACCGATTTTAATCCAATAATTAAATCAGGATTCCCTGACGGAATCCGGAATTTGGCTTTTAGAAGGAAAATTCCCATTTTTTCCCCCTTCCCGCTGGAATTTCACCTTCCAGCCCTTCCCTTCCCCGGCCTGGAGACAAAACACCACAAATAAACCAATTTTATTGGAATTCTCCTTAAACCGCGGGCTGTTGGAAGAGGA
>JAGGNK010007548.1:107367-138108 GCA_017590115.1 Montifringilla adamsi | reverse complement strand
AATCCCAAAAAAACCCATCCTAAACCATTTCTGTTGGGATCTGTGTTCCCAAATCCAGCGGGATGTGCAAATCCCAAAAACAGCCCCATTCCAAACCATTCCCATTGGGATCTGTGTTCCCAAATCCAGAGGGACACACAAATCCCAAAACCAGCCCCATTCCAAACCATTCCCATTCCCACTGGGATCCGCGTGTTCCCAAATCCAGAGGGACACACAAATCCCTAAACCAGCCCCATTCCAAACCATTCCCATTCCCCAAACCATTCCCATTCCCACTGGGATCCGCATGTCCCCAAATCCAGAGGGGACACGAAAATCCCAAAAACAGCCTCATCCCCAACCATTCCCATTCCCATTGGGATCCACACATCCCCAAATCCAGAGGGATGTGCAAATCCCAAAAACAGTCCATCCCGAACCATTCCCATTCCCTGAGGGCTCTGCCTGTCCCCAAATCCAGAGGGACGCACAAATCCTACAAAAACCCCATCCAAACCATTCCATCCCACCAGGATCAGCGGGAGGGTTCTGCGTGTCCCCAAATCCAGAGGGACACACAAATCCCAAAACCAGCCCCATCCCGAACCATTCCCATTCCCACTGGGATCCGCATGTCCCCAAATCCAGAGGGATGTGCAAATCCCAAAAACAGTCCATCCCAAACCATTCCCATTCCCACTGGGATCTGCATGTCCCCAAATCCAGAGGGACACACAAATCCCAAAACCAGCCCCATCCCGAACCATTCCCATTCCCATCGGGATCAGTGGGAGGGTTCTGGTGTCCCCAGATCCAGAGGGGACGCACAAATCCCACAAAGACGCCCCATCCCGAACCATTCCCATTCCCTGTGCCTTGATTTTGGGGCCACCCCTCCCTCAGGGACGGCTGCCCCCCTTTCTCCCCCATCCCCAAATCCCCCCGGAGCGGTGGGAATTGGGGGTTCTTGGGAGCAGCCCCCCCGTTCCATACGCACATCGTTCCCATGGGAAAGGCGGCGCTGGGATCCCCCAACCCCCGTCCCGGGGTGCCCCCAGAGCTGGGGGGTCCCTCCTGTGAATGTAAATCCAGCTGGGAATCGCATTCCCGGGAATCCCGGGAAACCGAAACATCGGGGTCAGGAGTTCGGCCGGGCCCCTCTCCCAGTGCCGGGGACTGGGGGGCACTGGGGACCCCGGTTTGGGACTGGGGATGTGGGGGGTGAGTTTTGGAGGGAATTCCCAGCCCCAATTCCCAGATTCCCAAAGGGAGCCCAGTTTGGGATTGGGGATTTGTGGGGGGTGAGTTTTGGAGGGAATTCCCAGCCCCAGTTCCCAAAGGGACCCCAATTTGGGAGTGGCCATTTGGGGGATGAGTTTTGGAGGGAATTCCCAGAGGATTCCCAGCCCCAATTTGGGATTTTGCGGGTGAATTTTGGAGGGAATTCCCGGTCGATTCCCAAAAAACCCTGGGATTAGGTACGAGACCCCTCCCCTCCCCTCAAGGGCCCGCCCCGGGGTCTGGAGCTTCCCAAAATCCCCCGAAATTCCCAAATCCCCCCATTGCCAATCCCGGTACGAGCCCTGGGACCCTCCCCCCCGATTTCCTTCTCCCGAAATTCCCAAAACCCACAAAAAACGGTCCCGTCAGGACGGGCCCGAAACCCCCGGGGATCCCAAAGGTGCCTGAATTCACCCCAAACTCCAGAGGGGGGAGGGAATTCCCGCTCCAGGTGCTGCACCCCAAACTCCAGAGCAATATCCCACGGGAAGAGGGGGAGCCCCGCCCCGGCCACCGGGAAGCTTTAAAATTCCAACCCCACTTTGGGGCTGGAAAATGGAATTTCCCCCTTTTTTTTTTAGCACAGGTTGGTTTAGAGACCCTCCCCCGTTCCTTTTCCCCCCGAAATTCCGCGATCTCTCCCCATTCCCATTTTTTTTTTATGTTGCATTTTCCTTTTTTTTTTTAAATATTCTGTACTATATTTTTAGTCTTAAACACGATATATTATATATATTTAATTTTTTTATATATATATATATAAATATAAATGGTTAAAAAAAATTGAAGTGGCTCTGAGTTTTGTTTTTATTTTGGGGGGTATTTTACCTAAAAAAGGGGGATTTTTGTCATTCCTTAATCGTTTTTCTGGGAGAACTGAGGAATGGATGGAGGGGAAGAGGAATGTTTTCCATCTCCATCCGTAATTCCTACAATTCCAGCGTTCCCAAATCCCTGGAGGGGTTTTGGTGGCAACCACAATTCTAAAAAAACCAAACTCCCAGATGAATTTATTCCAGGGATTTATCTGATTTATTCCCGGCTTTATCCCCATTTATTCCCCGGGAATTTTCATCACAAATCCCTCGCCTCATCCTTCCTTGTGCTTCCCTTTATATAAAACCGATTTTAATCCAATAATTAAATCAGGATTCCCTGACGGAATCCGGAATTTGGCTTTTAGAAGGAAAATTCCCATTTTTTCCCCCTTCCCGCTGGAATTTCACCTTCCAGCCCTTCCCTTCCCCGGCCTGGAGACAAAACACCACAAATAAACCAATTTTATTGGAATTCTCCTTAAACCGCGGGCTGTTGGAAGAGGAGGAATCAGGAGGGATTTTCAGGGATTTTACACGGAAAAATGGAAACGCGGGATCCACCGTGCCTCAGTTTCCCCGCACGGCTCTTCCAGCGCCCCCAGCCAGGGCCCAGCGGGACAGGGGGACAGCGCTGTCACTCCAAGGCTGGGAGGCCACTCCAAGGAGGAACGGGCGAATTCCCGGCGGGAATTCCCGGGGTTTGTCCCCTCTCCCCTCACGAACGCCGCCATGACGGGGCCTGGCCGGGCCCGCAGCGCAGCGTCCCCTCCCGCTCCGCGCCCGCCCCCGGCTGGGCGGGCTCTGAGGGCCGCGTCCCTCAGCCGGGCTACTTATAACCTCGTGACACCGCGAGCTCTCGCGAGATTTGCCGCGCCGCCATAGTGTCGTGGGCGTGGCCTCCCCGTGACGTCATCGCCGTGCCCTGAGGGGATTTTGGGGTCCCGGGGGGTTCTGGGGACAAAAACCCCAAATTCTCCCCTTTACCCCCGCTTGGGTCCTCGGGGAGCGGCCCCGGGGGCGTTTGGGGGGTCCCAAAGGGGGCTTTGAGGGTCCCCCCACTTCTGTGGGGTTTGGGGGTGTCCCCCCTTCCGCTGGGTCTGCGATTCCTGGATTTGGGATCACGTCCCTAAATTTGGAATCCCTCGTTCCCTTAATTTGGGGTCCAATCACTGAATTTGGGGTCCAAATCCCTAAATTTGGAGTCCAAATCCCTAAATTTGCGTCCACATCCCTGAATTTGGGTTCACGTCCCTGACTTTGGGGTCCAGTCCCTGACTTTGGGGTCCCATCTCTCAGTTTGGGGGTTCCCAAACCCTGGAGTTGGTTCTCTATTCCCTGGATTTGGGGTCCCCACCTCTAAATTTGGGATCCCCCGTTCCCTGGGTTTGTTTCTCTCTTCCCTGGGATTGGGACGGATCCCGGTGCGCCGCGGCCTTCCCCACACCCCCGCCCCAGGAAACTCCGGATTTCCCCAAAACTTCCCCCAAATTCCTCCGTCCCTCGGCTCCTCCACCCCAAATCTGGGGCCCGGCCCTCCGGAACGTTCTGGAAAAGCTCTGGCCTGGGGGACGGATCCGTCTGTCCCGCGGAGCCTCCCCCACCGGCGGGGGCTGGGGAAAGCGGGAATTCCTGAAAATCCCCAAAATTCCCTAAAACCCCTTCAAATCCCTGAAACATTCCAACAATTTCCTCAAAAAATCCCTAAAATCCCCGAAAAAAGCCAAAAAATTCCTCCAAAAAATCCCTAAAATCCTTTAAAATCCCTGAAAATTCCTGAGAATCCCTTAAAATTCCCTAAAACCCCTTAAAATCCCTGAAAAATTCCAAAAAATTCCTCAAAAATTCCCTAAAATCCTTTAAAATCCCTGAAAATTCCTGAGAATCCCTTAAAATTCCCTAAAACCCCTTAAAATCCCTGAAAAATTCCAAAAAATTCCTCAAAACTTCCCTAAAATCCTTTAAAATCCCTGGAAATTCTGAAAAATTCCTCAAAATCCCTCTAAAATTTCCTTAAAATCCCTGAAAGTCACAAAAATTTCCTCAAAAATTCCCTAAAATCCTTTAAAATCCCTGAAAATTCTGAAAAATTCCCTAAAATCCCTCTAAAATCCCTGAAAATGCCTTAAAATTTCCCTGAAAATCCCTCTAAAATTCCTGAAAATTCAAAAAAACCCCTGAAAATCCCTTAAAGTTCCTGAACATCCCTGAACATCCCTGAACACTCCAAAAAAGCCCTAAAATCCTTTAAAATCCCTGAAAATTCCTGAGAATCCCTTAAAATTCCCTAAAACCCTTTAAAATCCCTGAAAAATTCCAAAAAATTCCTCAAAAATTCCCTAAAATCCTTTAAAATCCCTGAAAATTCCTGAGAATCCCTTAAAATTCCCTAAAACCCCTTAAAATCCCTGAAAAATTCCAAAAAATTCCTCAAAACTTCCCTAAAATCCATTAAAATCCCTGGAAATTCTGAAAAATTCCCTAAAATCCGTCTAAAATTCCTGAAAATGCCTTAAAATGCCTCAAAATTTCCCTGAAAATCCCTCTAAAATCCCTGAAAATTCTGAAAAATTCCCTAAAATCCCTCTAAAATCCCTGAAAATGCCTTAAAATTTCCCTGAAAATCCCTCTAAAATTCCTGAAAATTCCAAAAAAATCCCTGAAAATCCCTTAAAGTTCCTGAACATCCCTGAACATCCCTGAACATCCCTGAAAATGCCTTCCTTTCTGCACGGCAGGATCGCGGCGATGGGGAAATGGGGCCGCAAGAAAAGTGGGATTTCCTTCAAACCCTTAAAGCTTCCTTCAAATCCCTTCCTTTGCAGGCGGCAGGATCGCCCACGAGGCGATCCCAGGAAACGGGGCTGGGGAAAAAGGGGGAATTCCTTAAAATTCCAGCTTGGGACACTTCAGCTCCGCCCAACCCAAATGATTCCAGGATTCCCTAAAAATCCAGAACATTCCTGGCCTTGGGAATGGTTTTTCCTTCCTGGTTTTTGTGGTTTTCCTGGCTCTGGTCCCAAATAAAACAAAATGCAATAAAAATAAAGAGATGGCCGTTCCCCGTTCCCGGCGTTGTTTCACTTCAGGATCCCTGGATTGTTTTGGAATAATTTCAATTTTCCTTCCAGGAATTCTCTGCATCCCGAGTTTCCCGGGCTGGGCTTTGCTCCAAGCTCTTCCCTCTCTCCCTCCTGGAATTCCAGCGGTTCCATCGCCCCTCCAGCCCTTCATTAACCCTTAATTGCTGTTAATTAGCCCAGGCCAGGACCCTCATTCCGATTTTCCCGGAGATTTTTTGGGATGAGAGGCGGAAAAGGGGAATTTTGGAGAGATTTGGGGCACCCCAGCGCCCCCAAAAATCGATTTTTTTGGGGCACCTGGCTGCTCCCTTGTCCATGGGAGAATTCCTCAAAAAAAAAACAAACTCCGGGAAAATCAAATCCGGAATTAACCCCTTGGGTGCCAGCGCGTCCCCTCTCCCCGCATCCCCAGCTTTCCAAAGGCATTTCCCAGCGGGAATTCCACCCGCAGCGGAAAGGGGAAGGGGAAAGGAAAGGAAAAAGGGAAAGGAAAGGAAAGGAGGGAGGGAAGGATTCCGGCATCTCCTTCCCCAAACGCCCTCCAGCCCCCTGGAGCGGCCGGGGGGCTCTGGAATTGCGGGAATTCTCTTTTCCCGGTGTGTTTTTCCCCGGGAAGGCGGCGGGAGCTGTGCCCGGCGCTGATCCGGGCTCTGCTCCGGCCGCTGATCCGGGCTCTGCTCCGGGGTCGGGGGTCAGCGCAGCCCCCGCCATCTCTGCGCGCTCCGCCCGCTCCGCTCCCGCGTTCCCGGTGCCCATTCCCGGTTATTCCCCCCATTCCCGGTGTTTTCCCCCATTCCCGGTGTTTTTCCCCATGGAGCTCCCCTCGCTCTGAGCCCCGCGATGCTCCGCGCCCCGCGGGCTGCGGCTCCGGGGTGGTCGCTCCTCCTTCCTCCCCCTCCTCCTCCTCCTCCTCCTCCTCCTCGCCGCTCCGGCCGCTGATTCCCGCTCCGAGCCGAGCCGGGCCGAGCCAATTCCCGGGAAAACAAACCCAAGCCGCGCGGATGGAGCGGGAGCGGGGCCGCTCGCGGCTGCCCTCGCTGCTCCTGGCGCTGCTGGGGCTCGGCCCAGGTGAGTGGGGGGCGACCCCCGAGCCGCGGGACCCCCGGGGGGCTCGGGGCCGGACCCCCGCTCCCTGGAAAGCTCTGGAATTCCGCATCCAGCGCCTCCGGCTCCCCCACCCCTCCCCACGCGGATTTTTTGGGTTTTTTTTTTTTTTTTTGATTGGGGGGGCTGCGATTTTTTTTTTTTCCCTCCCCGGGGTCGGGAAGCGGCTCCTTACGTAAAGCCGGGAGCGGGATCCCCTCGGAATTCCCAAAGATTCCAGAATTCCCGTAAATCCCCTGCGGGAGCATTCCTGCGGGAAAGCGTCCGCTCGGACAGGCAGCTTTAATTACGGGGTTCATTTGCCGCGGGGATTAATTGGCCTGGCGGGGCCGGGCGGCGATGGTGCCGCCAGGTGATGCTCCAAAAAAACCAGCCCGGAAAGGTGGGAAAAGCCCGAATTCCCGGGATTTGGAGCGTGGGAAGCGAGCAGAAGCAGAGCGCGGCTGGGGGGAAGAGCCGCGGGGTTAAAAGCGAGGCTGGAGTTGCTTTTTGGGGGGATTTTCGGAGGTTTGGGGCGGATTGGGAGCAGGGATGGATCCCGCTCTTCCTCCTCCCTCCTCTCCGCGCTGCGGGAGAGCCTCGTGCTCCCGAAAAAACCAAAATCTGGGATAAACAGGCTGAGCCGGGGCGGCGCTTGGCGCGGGAGGGGCCGAGCATCCCCCCCGCTCCTCCCGGCCCCGAATCCCGGCGTGGAAAAAGGGGAAAAAAATCCCGGGAAAAGCTCAGGGAGCCCCCGGGGGGCTGCAAACCCTGGGGGGATCTTGGGATTCGGGAGAGGGTTTTGGAATTCCGGGGGGTTTTGGAATTCCGAGGGGTTTTGGAATTCCGGGGGGTTTTGGGAAGCCCCTCCCCAGCCCCCCCTTGCTCTCAGCATCCCTCCCCCGGGGTCTGGGGGTGCTTCACCCCCCGAAAAACTTCACTGAGCGCTCAAAAATTCCTTCGGTTTTAAAGTCGGGGTGGAAAAGCAGGGATGAAACCCGGGATAAGCGGGAATGAAACCCGGGAAAAGCGGGGATGAAACTCAGGAAAAGCGGGAACCAAATCCTGGAAAAGCAGGAATGAAACCGGGGAAAAGCAGGGATGAAACCCGGAAAAAGCAGGGATGAAACTCAGGAAAAGCAGGAATCAAACCTGGGAAAAGCAGGAATCAAATCCTGGAAAAGCAGGAATGAAACCGGGGAAAAGCAGGGATGAAACCCGGAAAAAGCAGGGATGAAACTCAGGAAAAGCAGGAATCAAACCTGGGAAAAGCAGGAATCAAATCCTGGAAAAGCAGGAATAAGACCGGGGGAAAGCAGGAATGAAGCTCAGGAAAAGCAGGAATGAAACCCGGGATGAGCAGGAATCAAATCCTGGAAAAGCAGAAATCAATCCTGGGATGAGCAGGAATGAAACTCAGGAAAAGCAGGAATGAAACCCGGGCCAAACGGGAATGGCACCGAGCGCCGCCCGCGTTTAACCCCGATTTACTCGGGACGAGGACCGGGAGGGGACACCGGGAATGTCCCCAGGGCGGGAGGGACCCGTCCCATCCCAGCGGGTGCAGCCGCTGGCCCCGAAATTCCCGAGATGATTCCCGAAATTCCCGAATTCCCGAAATAATTCCCGGAGCTGGCGGTGCCAGGGACGCGGGGGTGGCGCAGGTGACAGCTTTGGATTTTTTTTTTTTTTTCCCCCTCCCCGGGGTCGGGAAGCGGCTCCTTACGTAAAGCCGGGAGCGGGATCCCCTCGGAATTCCCAAAGATTCCAGAATTCCCGTAAATCCCCTGCGGGAGCATTCCTGCGGGAAAGCGTCCGCTCGGACAGGCAGCTTTAATTACGGGGTTCATTTGCCGCGGGGATTAATTGGCCTGGCGGGGCCGGGCGGCGATGGTGCCGCCAGGTGATGCTCCAAAAAAACCAGCCCGGAAAGGTGGGAAAAGCCCGAATTCCCGGGATTTGGAGCGTGGGAAGCGAGCAGAAGCAGAGCGCGGCTGGGGGGAAGAGCCGCGGGGTTAAAAGCGAGGCTGGAGTTGCTTTTTGGGGGGATTTTCGGAGGTTTGGGGCGGATTGGGAGCAGGGATGGATCCCGCTCTTCCTCCTCCCTCCTCTCCGCGCTGCGGGAGAGCCTCGTGCTCCCGAAAAAACCAAAATCTGGGATAAACAGGCTGAGCCGGGGCGGCGCTTGGCGCGGGAGGGGCCGAGCATCCCCCCCGCTCCTCCCGGCCCCGAATCCCGGCGTGGAAAAAGGGGAAAAAAATCCCGGGAAAAGCTCAGGGAGCCCCCGGGGGGCTGCAAACCCTGGGGGGATCTTGGGATTCGGGAGAGGGTTTTGGAATTCCGAGGGGTTTTGGAATTCCGAGGGGTTTTGGAATTCCGGGGGGTTTTGGGAAGCCCCTCCCCAGCCCCCCCTTGCTCTCAGCATCCCTCCCCCGGGGTCTGGGGGTGCTTCACCCCCCGAAAAACTTCACTGAGCGCTCAAAAATTCCTTCGGTTTTAAAGTCGGGGTGGAAAAGCAGGGATGAAACCCGGGATAAGCGGGAATGAAACCCGGGAAAAGCGGGGATGAAACTCAGGAAAAGCGGGAACCAAATCCTGGAAAAGCAGGAATGAAACCGGGGAAAAGCAGGGATGAAACCCGGAAAAAGCAGGGATGAAACTCAGGAAAAGCAGGAATCAAACCTGGGAAAAGCAGGAATCAAATCCTGGAAAAGCAGGAATAAGACCGGGGGAAAGCAGGAATGAAGCTCAGGAAAAGCAGGAATGAAACCCGGGATGAGCAGGAATCAAATCCTGGAAAAGCAGAAATCAATCCTGGGATGAGCAGGAATGAAACTCAGGAAAAGCAGGAATGAAACCCGGGCCAAACGGGAATGGCACCGAGCGCCGCCCGCGTTTAACCCCGATTTACTCGGGACGAGGACCGGGAGGGGACACCGGGAATGTCCCCAGGGCGGGAGGGACCCGTCCCATCCCAGCGGGTGCAGCCGCTGGCCCCGAAATTCCCGAGATGATTCCCGAAATTCCCGAATTCCCGAAATAATTCCCGGAGCTGGCGGTGCCAGGGACGCGGGGGTGGCGCAGGTGACAGCTTGGCGGGGGGAGGGCGCTGCCAGGAGCGGGGGAGGCGGCGCCGAGCGGAATTTTTCCAGGGAAATGCCAAAAAAAAAGGGAAAAAAAAAAAAATCCCCAAATGGAATCTCAGAACCTTCCCCTGGGGCTGGGACCAGGCCCCGTCCCGGGGGGAATCGCCAATCCCAAAATTTCGGGGTTTTATCCCTGCCTGGAGCTGCCCAGCGGCTCCTGGGAGCAGGAATTGGGCAAAATTCTGCCCCCCAAAACCCCAATTTTGCAGAAATTCTGCCCCAAAACCCCCCAAATTTGCAGAAATTCTGTCCCAAAAAAACCCCCAGTTTTGCAGAAATTCTACCCCCAATAAACTCCATTTTTGTGGAAATTCTACTCCCCCAAAAAACCCAAATTTTGCAGAAAATCTGCCCCAAAAAAGCCCCAATTTTGCAGAAATTCTACCCAAAAAACCCCCCCCATTCTCGGTTTTCCGCAGGGCTCTTGCAGGAGGCGCGTTTTGAGGCAGAAAATGAGGTTTTGGAAATTGTGGCTGGGAATTCCACCCAGTCTCTGCTGGAGCGTTGTTCTGGTGAGAGCCCCGAGTTCAGATGGGGCCGCATCTGAACCTGTAGTTTTTAGCTTTTGACCTTTTTGGCCGATTTTTCCCCCAAAACCTCTGCCTTCCCCTCTCTTTTTTTGGAGGCTCAGAGACCTCGCATTTGTTCATTCGCTTTTTTCGCTGATTTTCCCCCAAAATTTCTGCTTTTCCCTCTCTTTTTGGCAGCACCCGCTCCGAACCCGCAAGAATTCCCCTTTTGAATTCCCCTTTTCAGCCGCTTTTCCCCCGAAATTTCCTTCTCTTTTGGGAGGAAATTCCTCTCCTGGGCTTCATTCACCTTTTTGGCCGCTTTTTGCCCCAAAATTTCTGCTTTTCCTTCTTTTTTCGACGACACCAACGCAGCCAAGGCCGCTGCCAGGACGCTCCTCTTCCTCCTCTTCCTCCCCAGACGTCCCCAAATGTCCCCAAATGACCCCAAAATGGCCTCAAATGGCTCCAAATGTCCCCAAACATCCTAAAAAGTTCCCAAAATGTCCCCAAAATGTCCCCAAACACACTCAAAATGCTCTCCAGGCGTCCTAAAAATGTCCCCAAACGTCCCCAGTTGTCCCCAAACCCCTGTGGTGACATTTTTGTGTCCCAGAGCTGCTCTTCAGCCAATCCCGGGCGGGTGAACGCGGTCCTGGGTGGCCTCGTGCTGCTGTCACATCCAACAAGGAGGTCCCCAAATGTCCCCAGATGTCCCCAGATGTCCCAAACCCTCTCAGGTGACATTTTTGGGTGGCAGAGCTGGTGTTTGGCCAGTTCTGGGCAGGTGAACGCTGTCCTGGGTGGCCTCGTGCTGCTGTCACTGGCACTGCCACCCAACCAGACCATCCCCAGGTGTCCCCAGGTGTCCCCAGGTGTCCCCAGGTGTCCCCAGGCCCTCTCAGGTGCCATTTCTGTGTCACAGAGCTGCTCTTCGAGCAGTCCCAGGCAGGTCCACGGCGTGCTGGGCGGCTCCGTGCTGCTGTCACCTCCAAGAAGGAGGTCCCCAGGTGTCCCCAAATGTCCCCAGGTGTCCCCAGGTGTCCCCAGGCCCTCTCAGGTGCCATTTCTGTGTCACAGAGCTGCTCTTCGGGCAGTCCCGGGCCCCGCCCCGGCAGGTGAACGCTGTCTGTACTGCTGTCACCTCCAAGAAGGAGGTCCCCAGGTGTCCCCAAATGTCCCCAGGTGTCCCCAGGTGTCCCCAGGCCCTCTCAGGTGCCATTTCTGTGTCACAGAGCTGCTCTTCGGGCAGTCCCGGGCCCCGCCGCGGCAGGTCCACGGCGTGCTGGGCGGCTCGGTGCTGCTGTCGCCGGCGCTGCTGCCCAACCAGACGGTGAAGGAGATCGAGTGGAGCTTCTCGGGCGGCACCGGCGCCACCATCCAGGTGGCCGAGGTGGGCCCGGGCGGCTTCGAGCGGCCGGACCCGCGGGACCGCTTCGGCCGGCGCCTGGAGCGGGCCGACGGCACGGCGCTGCGGCTGCGGCAGCTCCAGCGCGGCGACAGCGGCGTCTTCGCCGCCAGGATCAAACTGCAGCCCGCCCTGGTGGAGGACCAGGCCTTCAACCTGACCGTCTACGGTGAGGGGGACGGCTAATTGATTTAATTAATTCATTTAATTGGTCGTTGAGTTAAACTGGGGATTGGGTGGGGAAACTGAGGCACGGAGCACAAACCACGGGGTGTTGGGCAGCGCTGGTGCAGGACCAGGCCTTCAACCTGACCGTCTACGGTGAGGGGGGCTCAGTTTGTTAATTAATTCATTAATTAGTGCGTCATCCATTGGATTAAATGGGGATTTGGGTGGGGAAACTGAGGCACGGAGCACAAATGGGGTTTTGGCCAGTGCTGGTGGAGGACCAGGCCTTCAACCTGACTGTCTACGGTGAGGGGGAATGGTTAATTAATTTAATTAATTCATTTAATTAGTCATTGAGTTGAGTTGGGGGTTGGGTGGGGAAACTGAGGCACGGAGCACAAATTTTTGGGGTTTCTTTTGGGATTTTGGTGCCAGCCCGGTGCCACCCTGCAAAGGCCGTGCCTCGGGGCGGTTTTGAGGAGGTTTTTTGGGGATTTTTTGGGGGATTTTGGTGTCAGCCCGGTGTCACCCATGCCACCCGCAGAGGCCGTGCCTCGGGGGGGTTTTGTGGGGTATTTTTGGGGATTTTGGTGCCATCCCGGTGCCACCCGCAGAGGCCGTGCCTCGGGGGGGGGTTTTGGGGAGGTTTTTTGGGGCTGTTTTGGGGATTTTGGTGTCACCGTGCCACCCGCAGAGGCCGTGCCCAGCCCGCGCACCCGCAGCCAGCTCCTGGCCAGCACGCTCGAGTGGTGCAACCTGACCCTGCAGTGCCAGGGCAGCGGCCGCGGCGCCGTCAATGTCACCTGGCGGCGCGACAGCCTCACCTGGGGCGAGCTGGGCCCCGGGCGCCACCAGCTGTCCCCGGACGGCACCACCCTGCGCGTGGCGCTGCCACCCGCCGCCACCAACGTCACCTACGCCTGCACCGTCAGCAACCCCGCCGACCACAAGGTCGCCCTGTTCGACCTGCAGAGCCTGTGCCAGGGCGGCCAAAAAAGGACAGCGCGGGGACAGCGCGGGGACAGCGCGGGGACAGGGCTGGGTGGCACCGCGGGGACAGCGCCGGGGGGGGGACACAGGTGGGGTGGCTCAGCTGAGGGTGGCATGGCCAAGGTGGCACAGCCGAGGTGGCACAGGTGAGGGTGACACGGCTGAGGGTGACACGGCTGAGGGTGGCATGGCGGGGGTGACACGGCTGAGGTGACGCTCTGAGGTGACACAGCCAAAGTGACACAGCTGGGGTGGCACACCTGGGGTGGCATGCCAAGGTGACACAGCTGAGGTGGCACACCAGAGGTGACACGGCCAAAGTGACACACCTGGGGTGGCCTGGCCAGGGTGGCCCAGGCAGGGTGGCACACCTGGGGTGGCCTGGCCAGGGTGGCCCAGGCAGGGTGGCACACCGGGGTGGCATGGCCAAGGTGACACAGCCGGGGTGGCACACCGGGGTGGCACGGTGTCCCTGTCCCTCGGTGCCGCAGGGGGACACTCGGCCTTCTCCACCTCGGGCTACGTGGTGCTGTCGCTCATCCTGGTGGCCGTGAGCCTGGGCGGCGCCTTCTGGTGCTGGAGGGTCAACAGCGAGAAGGCGGCGGAGGCAGGTGGGCAAAACCCCAAACACAAACCCCAAACACAAACCCCAAACACAAACCCCAAACACCGATCCAAACCCAAACCCAAATCCAAATCCAAATCCCAAATCCCCAAACCAAAACCCAAATCCCTAACCCAAATCCCCAATCCAAACCCCAAATCCAAATCCAAACCCCAAATCCAAATCCCCAATCCCAAATCCCAAATCCAAATCCCAAATCCCAGCCCTCGATTCCCAAATCCCAACTCCCAACTCCCCAATTCCCAAGTCCCAATTCCTAATTCCCCAATTCCCAAATCCCAATTCCCAACTCCCAATTCCCAACTCCCAAATCCCATTTCCCAACTCCCCAATTCCCAACTCCCCATCCCCAATCTCCAATTCCCAAATCCCAATTCCCAGCTCCCCAATTCCCAATCCCAAATCCCCAATTTCCAATTCCCAACTCCCCAACTCCCAATTCCCCAATTCCCTGCTTTCCTGATTTTCCCATTTTTCTCATTTTCCCATTTACCCATTTTCTTGTTGTCCTGTTTTCCCATTTTCCTTGGGTTTTTTTCCCCATTTCCCCCGGGTTTTTTTCCCATTTTCCCCCATTTTCCCCCATTTTTTCCCATTTTCCCTGGGTTTTTTTCCCCATTTCCCCCGGGGTTTTTTCCCATTTTTCCCCATTTTCCTTGGGTTTTTTCCCCATTTCCCCCGGGGTTTTTTCCCATTTTTCCCCATTTTCCCTGGGATTTTTTCCCCATTTCCCCTGGGTTTTTTTCCCATTTTCCCCCATTTTTTCCCATTTCCCCCCGTTTTTGCCCCGTTTCCCCGCAGCCGCCACGCCCACGGCGCCGCCCGAGGAGAGCCCCGGGGAGCCCCAGTACAGTGACATCGTCTGCAGGAGCCCCCCCGAGGGCAACGACCAGGTGGGGACCCCACAACCCGGGGGGGACCCCAAAAACTGCGGGAATCCCCAAAAAACCTGCAGGAAACCCAAAAAACCCTGCAGGAATCCCAAAAAAACCCCACGGGAAATCCTAAAAATTGCAGGAATCCCAAAAAATCGCGCAAGTCCTAAAAAACCACAGGAATCCCAAAAGTCACAGGTGTCCCCAAAAACCAAGAGGGGTCCCCAAAAACGGGGGGGGTCCCGAAAAGCCACGGGAATCCCAAAAAACCATGGGAAATCCCAAAAACCGTGAGGGTCCCCAAAAACCGCGGGAGTCCCCAAGTCCGGGGAGAGTTCCCAAAAAAAACCAGAGTCCCAAAAAACCACAGGGATCCCAAAAACCGTGGGGGAGTCCCCAAAAAACTGCAGGAACCCCAAAACCACGAGAATCCCAAAAACCGCGGGAACCCCAAAACCTCGGGAACCCCAAAACCACGAGAATCCCAAAAACCATAAAACCCCAAAACCTCAGGAATCCCAAAAACCGCGGGGGGATCCCCACAAAAAACACAGGAATCCCAAAAACCGCGGGGGGACCCCAAAAAGCGAGGGGGGACCCCAAATGTCGCCCTGCAGGGCCCCAGCCCCCCCGAGGCCCCCCAGGAGCCCAGCGAACCCCAAAAAGCCGAGCCCGCGGCCCCAAAATCCCCCCCGGGGGGCGGCGAGCAGAAAGGCCCCGAGGACACGGCCG
Organism: Montifringilla adamsi; assembly: GCA_017590115.1. Classification (NCBI taxonomy): domain Eukaryota; kingdom Metazoa; phylum Chordata; class Aves; order Passeriformes; family Passeridae; genus Montifringilla; species Montifringilla adamsi. The sequence continues at coordinate 123,411 of JAGGNK010007548.1, read as the reverse complement.
AGGAGGTGACATAGGGCCACAGGTGAGGGGACCCCGAAAGCGGGACACGCGGGGACACCCCCACCCCAAAACAGCCGGGGGAAAGGGGGACAGGGCTAAAGGGGATTCGGGGGAGGGGCGAACCCCAAAAAGGGATATTTGGGGGACCCCAAAAGACCTGGTGTGAAAGGGTTTGGGGTGTCCCCAAAATGGGACATTTGGGGGACCCCAGAAGAGCGAGGGATGAAGGGTTGGGGTGTCCCCAGAAAGAGCCGGGGGTTAAAGGGTTAAAGGGGTTTTTGGGGAGGGGCTAACCCCAAAAAGGGACATTTGGGGACACCCTAGACTCCAAAAGAGTGGGGATAAAGGGTTGGGGAGGGGGAACAGCCCCAAAAAGGGAATTAAAGGGCTGGGGAACAACCCCAGAAAAGGAATTAAATGGTTTAGGAAATGCCCCAAAAAGGGGATTGAAGGGTTGGGGGAACGGCCCGAAAAAGGCGATTATGGGGTTAGGAAATGGCCCCAAAAAGGGGATTAAAGGGCTGGGGAGGGGGAACGGCCCCAAAAAGGGGATTGGGTGTTGGGAATGGCCCCAAAAAGGGGATTGAAGGGTTGGGGACAGCCCCAAAAAGGGGATTGAAGGGTTGGGGACAGCCCCAAAAAGAGGACTGAAGGGTTGGGAATGGCCCCAAAAAGGGGATTGGGTGTTGGGGCGGGGCTGCCCCAAAACCAGGACCGGTGCCGGGGTCTCCTCCCTTGGGGGACCCCGGCCCCACAGCCAGGGGGTGTCCCCGCAGGGCCCCGGGACCCCCTGGAAGGGCTGTGCCGCGTGCCAACCCCCGACCCCAAACCCAGCGCGGGAGCCCCGACCCCACAGCCCGACGGATTTCCCCTTTTCTGCCCCAAAACCCTCGGCTCTGCCCCCAAACCCCTGCCCGGCACCGCGCTGGGGAGGGTGGGGGTCCCTGGGGAGTTTGGGGGTCCCTGGGTGCTCCCCGCATGTTTTGGGGTGGGATGATCCCCTCGGCCCCGCAACCGGACGGATTTCCCCTTTTCTGACCCCAAAACCCTCGGGTTTGTCCCCAGTTCCCTGCCTGGGACTGTTTTGGGGAGGGGGATCCCCATCAGAGGCAGCAGGGGGGGGATTTGGGGGGTCCCTGGGGGTTTTGGGGTGGGAGGATCCCCCTGACCCTACAAAGAGACGGATTTCCCCTTTTCTGCCCCAAAATCCTTGGGTTTGACCCCAATTCCCCGCCTGGGACTGTTCTGAGGAGGGGGATCCCGATCAGGGGTGGTGAAACCAGAATTTGGGGGTCCCTGGGGGTTCCCAGGGGGGTTTTGGGGTGAGAGGATCCCCCTGACCCCACCAAGGGACGGATTTCCCCTTTTCTGCCCCAAAATCCTCGGGTTTGTCCCCAATTCCCTGCCTGGGACTGTTCTGGGGAGGGGGCTCCAAGGCGGAGGTTTTGGGGAGTCCCCGGGGGGGTTTTGGGGTCCCAGGGGGTTTTGGGGTCCCGGGGGTGTCCCTGTCTCTTTTGAGATTCTCCTGGATTTGGGGGAAAATCGGGAATTTCGCCCCCGCGCGCGGCTGTCACCAGGCCTGGGGACATCGGGGACAGAGCCACGCCCGAGGGGACCCCGGCAGGGGACAGGGGACATGCGGGGACCCCAAAACCCCGGGCGTGGCCAGCACCCCCACACCCCCCACCCACCGTGTAAATACAAACAAATAAATGTTGGTGACGTTCGCGGGGCTCGGCCTGCTTCGGCCTGCTTCGGCCTTCTTCGGCCTGCTTCGGCCTGCTTCAGCCTGCTTCGGCCTTGTTCGGCCTGCTTCGGCCTGCTTCGGGCTGCTTCGGCCTGCTTCGGCCTGGTTCGGCCTTCTTCGGCCTTGTTCGGGCTGGTTCGGGGTGGTTCAGGCTGGTTCGGGGTGGTTTGGGGTGGTTTGGGCCATTTTTGGGTCATTTTTGGGTGGTTCAGAGAGATCTGGGCTGGTTTTGGGGGGATTTGGGGCCTGGTTTCGGCCCTGGGTTTGGTTCTATTTTGGGGCTGGTTTTGGGGTTTTTTGGGGTGTTTTGGGGCTGGTTTTGGGTATTTTGAGTTACTTTAGGGAGTATTTTGGGCCTGTTCTGGCCCTGGGTTTGGGGCTGGTTCTAGGGCTGGTTTTGGGGTGTTTTGGGGTGTCCTGGGGCTGGTTTTGGGGTGTTTTGGGGCACTTTAGGGAGCATTTGGGGCCTGCTTTGGCCCTGGCTTTGGGGCTGCTTTTCGGGCTGGTTTTAGGGGTATTTGGGTCTGGTTTCTCCGTTCATCGTGGGTTCTGCCCCTCTCAGCCCCGTTTATCCCTGTTTAGCTCCATTTATCCCGGCTCTTCTCCATTTATCCCGGTTCTTCTCCATTTATCCCAGTTCTTCTCCATTTATCCCAGTTATTCTCCATTTATCCCGGTTCTTCTCCATTTATCCAGGGCTTTGCCCCTCTCAACCCCGTTTGGCACCGTTTTTCTCTGTTTATCCCGATTTTTGCCCCACTTATCCCTGTTTGGCACCGTTTATCCTGGTTTTTGCCCAGTTTATCCCCATTTTTCTGTTTATCCCAGTTTTTGCCCCATTTTTGCCCCGTTTATCCCTGTTTTTCCCCGTTGATCCCAGTTTTTGCCCGTTTATCCCGGGTTTTGCCCCGTTTTGCCCCGTTTATCCCGAGTTTTGCCCGTTTATCCCGGTTTTTGCCCCGTTTATCCCCGTTTTTGCCCTGTTTATCCCGGCCGCCGTTTATGAGGGGAGGGGGCGTTTCCCGCGCGCGCTCCCGCGCCCCCTCCCCTCCCCGCCAGGACCGGAAGCGGAAGCGCGTGGGCGCGCGCGCTGCCCGGAAGCGCGTGGGCGGCGGCGGCGGTTCCGGTTCCGGCGGCGGCGGCGGCGGCGGCGCGGGGGAGGCACCGGGAGGAGGAGAAGGAGAGGAAGGAGAAGTTTTCTCTATTTTTTCTCTATTTTCCCCCATTTTTTCTCTATTTTTCCTCTATGTTCCCCAATTTTTTCTCTATTTTTCCTCTATTTTTTCTCTATTTTCTCCCATTTTTTCTCTATTTTTTTCTCTATTTCCCCCCATTTTTTCTCCATTTTTTTCCTCTATTTTTCCCGTTTTTCCCGGTGTTCCCTCCCCTCCTTCCCTGGCACATCTGGGCAAGCTCCCAGCTGTGGATTTTGGCAGCCCAGCCCGTCTGGGAACTGAGCAGGGTTTGTTTTGTCTCCTTCCTGCAATCCCAGGCGGGGAAATTTCCCTTTTTTCTCCTCTTTTCCCCCCCCATTTTCACCTCCTTTTTCCCCCTTCTCCTGCCTTTTTCACATTCCCCCCTTTTCCCCCTTTTTTCCTCCCTTTACTCTCCCTTTATTGTCCCTTTTCTCACACTTTATTCCCTTTTTCTCCCATTTTTCCCCCTTCCCCCCCTCATTTCTCCCCCCATTTTTCCCCTTTTTTTTCCTCCCTTTTTTCCCCATTTTCTCCCTCATTTTCCCCTTTTTTCCCCATTTTCCCCCATTTTCTCCCCACTTTTCCCCATTTTCCCATTTTCTCTCTTATTTTTCCCCATTTTTTCCCATTTCCCCCTCATTTTCCCCCTTTCTTTTTTCGCATTTCCCCTCTTTTTCTCCCATTTTTCCTCATTTTTTTTCTCTATTTTTCTCTATTTTTTTCTCTGTTTTTTCCTCTATTTTTCCTGCTTTTCCCCAGTGTTCCCTCCCCTCCTTCCCTGCCACATCTGGGCGAGCTCCCTTTCCCCCCTTTTTCTTTACCTTCTCTTTCCCTTTTTCCCATTTCCCCCCCTTTTTCTCTATTTTTTCTCTATTTTCCCCCATTTTTTCTCTATTTTTCCTCTATGTTCCCCAATTTTTTCTCTATTTTTCCTCTATTTTTTCTCTATTTTCTCCCATTTTTTCTCTATTTTTTTCTCTATTTTCCCCCATTTTTTCTCCATTTTTTCCTCTATTTTTCCCGTTTTTCCCGGTGTTCCCTCCCCTCCTTCCCTGGCACATCTGGGCGAGCTCCCAGCTGTGGATTTTGGCAGCCCAGCCCGTCTGGGAACTGAGCAGGGTTTGTTTTGTCTCCTTCCTGCAATCCCAGGCGGGGAAATTTCCCTTTTTTCTCCTCTTTTCCCCCCCCATTTTCACCTCCTTTTTCCCCCTTCTCCTGCCTTTTTCACATTCCCCCCTTTTCCCCCTTTTTTCCTCCCTTTACTCTCCCTTTATTGTCCCTTTTCTCACACTTTATTCGCTTTTTCTCCCATTTTTCCCCCTTCCCCCCCTCATTTCTCCCCCCATTTTTCCCCTTTTTTTTCCTCCCTTTTTTCCCCATTTTCTTCCTCATTTTTCCCCTTTTTTCCCCATTTCCCCCCCATTTTCTCCCCACTTTTCCCCATTTTCCCATTTTCTCTCTTATTTTTCCCCATTTTTTCCCATTTCCCCCTCATTTTCCCCCTTTTTTCCCCGTTTTCTCCCCATTTTTCCCATTTTTACCCTTTTTTCCCCATTTTCTCCGTTTTCTCCCCATTTTCTCCCCCATTTTCCCATTTTCTCCCCGTTTCCCCCCCATTTTCTCCCCATTTCCCCCCATTTTCCACCTTTTCCCCCGTTTCCCCGGCCCCGTGCCTCCTGACCCCGTTTCCCCTCCCCGCAGGAGGCAGAAGATGAAAGCTGGCTGCAGCATCGTGGACAAGCCCGAGGGAGGAGGGGGTAAGGAACTCCCAAATCCTATTTTCTGCTGCTTTTCCCGGGATAAAAATATTCCCTGGGAATGTTCATCCCGCCTCTCCCAACATTCCCACTCCCTGGTGGGAAAAAACACCCAGGGTGGAGGTGCTGGCTTTAAAATTCAAATTATTCCTCCCTCCCCAGGGATGGATTTGGGATTATTCCCTCCTGGGATTTGTGTCCTGGCAGGAATGTGGGTGGCGCTGGAAAAAAAGGGGATTTTTCCCAAAAAAACCCTGCCCCCAATCAGATTTTTCCCAAAAAAAAACCCTGCCCCCAATCAGATTTTTCCCAAAAAAACCCTGCCCCCAATCAGATTTTTCAAAAAAAAAAACCCCTGACCCCAAATCAGATTTTTCCCCCAAAAAAATCCCCACCACAAATTGGATTTTTCCCAAAAAAAAAACCGACCCCAAATCAGATTTTTCCCAAAAAAAAACCCTGACCCCAAATCAGATTTTTCCCCCCAAAAACATCCCCACCACAAATTGGATTTTTCCCCAAAAAAAAACCGACCCCAAATCAGATTTCTCCCCCCCCCAAAAAAAAAAATCACAACCCCCAAATCAGATTTTTCCCAAAATAAACCCCACCCCAAATCAGATTTAAAAAAAAAAACCAAACCAAAAAAAACCACTCCAAAATGGGAATTTTTTTTGCCTGAATCCCATCCCTGGGATTTTGAACAGAATATTGAGCGGAATTCCAGCCAAGCTTTACAGTTTTGGGGTTTTTCAGAGGGTTTTGTGGGCTTTTTGTGCCTTTTGGGTGGATTTTCCAAGGAAAAGGGGCTGGGATGAGTCAGAAGCGAGCAGCTGGATGGGAACCCTGGATCTCCCTGCTCCCACACGGAACGTTGGATCCTGCCCAAGCTTTGCCGTTTGCTGGTGGTTTTTCACGGCTTTTAGTGGGCTTTTAGTGCTTTTTTTGCAGCTTTTGGGTGGATTTTCCAAAGAAACGGGGCTGAGAGGAGTCAGAAGTGAGCAGCTGGGTGGGAAACCTGGAATTCCCTGCTCCCATGTGGAACATGGAACAGAATTCCAGGCTCCAGTAATTAATGGGGTTCCAACCAAATTTTACTGATTTTTTGTGGTTTTTTAGGGGTTTTTTTGGTAGGATTTTGGTGGGTTTGGGGTGGATTTTCTAAGGAAATGGGGATGAAATGAGTCAGAAGTGAGCAGCTGGATGGGAATCGGGAATTCCCTGCTCCCACATGGAATATTGAACAGAATTCCAGGCTTCAGCAATTAATGGGATTCCGACCAAATTTTACCAGTTCTTGGTGGTTTTTTGTGGGGTTTTGGTGGTTTTGGGGTGGGTTTTCCAAGGAAATGGCACTGAAATGAGTCAGAAGAATGGGAATCTGGAATTCCCTGCTCCCACATGGAATATTGAACGGAATTCCAGACACCACTAATTAATGGGGTTCCAACCAAATTTTACTGATTTTTTTTGTGGTTTTTTAGGGGTTTTTTTGTAGGATTTTGGTGGGTTTTGGGGTGGATTTTCCAAGGAAAATGGGGCTGAAAGGAGTCAGAAGTGAGCAGCTGGATAGGAATTGGTAATTCCCTGCTCCCACATGGAATATTGAACAGAATTCCAGGCTTCAGCAATTAATGGTATTCCGACCAAATTTTACCTTTTTTTGTGTGTTTTTTGGGTGCATGTTCCAAGGAAATGGGGCTGAATTGAGTCAGAAGTGAGGAGCTGGATGGGAAACCTGGAATTCCCTGCTCCGACATGGAGTATTGAACAGAATTCCAGGCTCCAGTAATTAATGGGGTTCCAAACAAAATTGACTGATTTATTTTGTGCTTTTTAGGGGTTTTTTTGTAGGATTTTGGTGGGTTTTGGGTGGATTTTCCAAGGAAATGGGGATGAAAGGGCACCAAAACTGCAAACCCCACATGAAGTACAGCAAGCTCAGGGGGCCCTCAAGTCAGCAGAATTTGGGGTTTTCCCCTTTTTTTCCCATGGGATTTTGGGATTTTCCAGCAGGATGTCGTGCTGTTCATGGAATTTTGGGGTTTTTAAGTGGGATGTCACAGTGATGACGTCCCACGTGGCTCGTCCCTCAGGGGTTGGAGTGCTGGGGTTGGCCCAGCTCAGCGGAGTCCTCAGCTCAGCAGAATTTGGGGTTTTTTCCTTCAAAATTCGGAATTTTGGAGGTTTTTGGGCTCATCTCTCAGGGTTTGGCCCGGCTCTGAGGGCACCAAAACTGCAAACCCCACATGAAGTACAGCAAGCTCAGGGGGCCCTCAGGTCAGCAGAAGTTGGGGTTTTTCCCATGGGATTTTGGGATTTTCCAGCAGGATGTCGTGCTGGTGTAGGCCCGTCCCTCAGGGGTTGGGGTGGGGTTTAAGGTCCTTTTTCCACCCCAAAAATGCTCCAGGATTCCATCAGATGGGGTTTTAGGGATAAATCTTTCCCTGGTCCAGGTCATTCCGTGGATTTCCCGTCCCTGGGAGTGCCCAGTTCCAGCTTGGAGCGACCTGGGAATGTGGGAGCTGCCCCTGGCCCTGGATTTTTAGGGATGTTTGAGCTCTTTCCAACCCAAACCACCCCAGAATTCCATATTTTGGTTTAAACAGGGAATTAGGAAGGAATCCCTCTGGAATTCTGGATGTTTAAGGGTATTTAAGCAGGAAATTACCGGGGGCTCCGGCCGCTCCCGGGGCTCCGGCGGCGGCGCCAGGCCCGGCGCTCCGGGCAGGGAATCCCCCTTCTCCCCTTCCCTTTCCCTGTCTCCCCCGTTTTTAAATCTCTTTTTTTTTCTCTATTTTTTCCTCTATTCTTCTCTTCTTTTTTCTCTATTTTCTCTCTATTTTTTCTTCTATTTTTCTCTATTTTTTTCTCTATTTTTCTCTATTTTTCCCGGTGTTCCCTCCCCTCCTTCCCCAGCACATCTGGGTGAGCTCCCTTTCTCCCTCTTTTCCTTTCCCTTTTTTCGCATTTCCCCTCTTTTTCTCCCATTTTTCCTCATTTTTTTGGGAGTGCCCAGTTCCAGCTTGGAGCGACCTGGGAATGTGGGAGCTGCCCCTGGCCCTGGATTTTTAGGGATGTTTGAGCTCTTTCCAACCCAAACCACCCCAGAATTCCATATTTTGGTTTAAACAGGGAATTAGGAAGGAATCCCTCTGGAATTTTGGATGTTTAAGGGTATTTAAGCAGGAAATTAGGAAGGAATTCCTCAGAAATTCTGGTTTTTTTAAGGATATTTGAGCTCTTTCCAACCCAAACCACCCCAGAATTCCATATTTTGGTTTAAACAGGAATTCTTCAGGAATTCTTCAGGAATTCTGGATTTTTAAGGCTATTTAAGATCATTCCAACCCAAACCATTCCAGAATCCCACATTTTGGTTAAACAGGATTTTAGGAAGGAATCTCTCAGGAATTAGGAAGGAATTCTGGATTTTTGGGTGCTTCAATCCGGTCTTTTCCATTTTTTAAAAATTTATTCCCAGATATTACTACAACAAGAGGATCCTGCACAAGACCAAGGGCAAAAGATTCACCTACAAATTCAACTTCAACAAGCTGGTGATGCCCAATTATCCCTTCATCAACATCCGGCCCAACGGTGAGCCCCGGGAATTCGGGAATTCCGGGTGGGAACGGGTGGGAAAAAACCCCAAAAAAACCCCCAGGAATGTGGAATTTGTTTTTTTCCACAGCCAGCCTGGATAAAAAAAGCCAAAACCTGGGAGCAAATCCCAGCTGCTGTGGGGGATGTGGGCTCAGGGTTTATCTTTCCCCGGGGATTGTTGGGATTTGTGGGATAAGAGGATCAGCCTTGGGATGCAATCCTGGCGTGGCTCAGGTGAGTTTATGGGGCCTTGTACAAATCCACGGCTTTTTCTCCCTTCTCTGCCCCTTTTCCCACTCCTTTTCAACCAGAATTTGCTCTTTTTTAACCCGTTCCTGCCCCAGAGTTGGGAGGAATTCTATAAGGATCGCAGCGGTCCTGGAGGAAACCAGGAATTCCTTGGATTTTGACTAAAAATCATAAATATTTCTCTGGAGGAGAGAGGATAATGAGGAAGAGCTTGGGAATGGAGCATAAATGTCCCTTTTTTGCCCTAAAATAGTTTTGCCAGGTTTATCCCGGAGTCAGCAGCGGTTTCCTGGGAAAGGAGTCTTTCCAAGGGGATTTTCGATGGAATTAAAGCCCCTAAGAGCCAAATTCCTACAGCTGGGGGATTGTCCCCATCCAGGCATGGTGGGAAAATTAATCCATAAAAACAGAAAGCTCCTCTGGAAGTCAATATTCCCAGAAATACCAAACTTTTCTCCTCACAAAATCTCAGTTTAGAGGAGCTGGGCCTAGAACGAGCCGCTGCAGAGCAAAGCCTGCAAGGCTGATCCAGCAGGGAAAAAAAGCAGGAATTGTGGGGAAATTGGTGATTATTGAATCCGTAAAGACAGAAAAACCCTCTGGAAGTCAATATTCCCAGAAATACCAAACTTTTCTCCTCACAAAATCTCAGTTTAGAGGAGCTGGGCCTGGCACACTCTACTGCAGGCAAAGCCTGGAAGGCCGGTCCAGCAGGGAAAAAAACAGGGTAAAAAGCAGGAAAAGTGGGGAAATTGGTGGTTATTGAATTCATAAAGATGGAAAAACCCTCTGGAAGTCGATATTCCCAGAAATACCAAACTTTTCTCCTCACAAAATCTCAGTTTAGAGGAGCTGGGCCTAGAACGAGCTGCTGCAGAGCAAAGCCTGCAAGGCTGATCCAGCAGGGAAAAAAAGCAGGAATTGTGGGGAAATTGGTGATTATTGAATCCATAAAGACAGAAAAACCCTCTGGAAGTCGATATTCCCAGAAATACCAAACTTTTCTCCTCACAAAATCTCAGTTTAGAGGAGCTGGGCCTGGCACACTCTACTGCAGGCAAAGCCTGGAAGGCCGGTCCAGCAGGGAAAAAAACAGGGTAAAAAGCAGGAAAAGTGGGGAAATTGGTGGTTATTGAATTCATAAAGATGGAAAAACCCTCTGGAAGTCGATATTCCCAGAAATACCAAACTTTTCTCCTCACAAAATCTCAGTTTAGAGGAGCTGGGCCTGGCACACTCTACTGCAGGCAAAGCCTGGAAGGCCGGTCCAGCAGGGAAAAAAACAGGGTAAAAAGCAGGAAAAGTGGGGAAATTGGTGGTTATTGAATTCATAAAGATGGAAAAACCCTCTGGAAGTCGATATTCCCAGAAATACCAAACTTTTCTCCTCACAAAATCTCAGTTTAGAGGAGCTGGGCCTAGAACGAGCTGCTGCAGAGCAAAGCCTGCAAGGCTGATCCAGCAGGGAAAAAAAGCAGGAATTGTGGGGAAATTGGTGATTATTGAATCCGTAAAGACAGAAAAACCCTCTGGAAGTCAATATTCCCAGAAATACCAAACTTTTCTCCTCACAAAATCTCAGTTTAGAGGAGCTGGGCCTGGCACACTCTACTGCAGGCAAAGCCTGGAAGGCCAGTCCAGCAGGGAAAAAAACAGGGTAAAAAGCAGGAAAAGTGGGGAAATTGGTGGTTATTGAATTCATAAAGATGGAAAAACCCTCTGGAAGTCGATATTCCCAGAAATACCAAACTTTTCTCCTCACAAAATCTCGGTTTAGAGGAGCTGGGCCTAGAACGAGCCGCTGCAGGGAAGAGCCTGCAAGGCCAGCAGGGAAAAAAACAGGGTAAAAAGCAGGAAAAGTGGGGAAATTGGTGATTATTGAATCCATAAAGACAGAAAAACCCTCTGGAAGTCGATATTCCCAGAAATACCAAACTTTTCTCCTCACAAAATCTCGGTTTAGAGGAGCTGGGCCTAGAACGAGCTGCTGCAGGGAAGAGCCTGCAAGGCTGATCCAGCAGGGAAAAAAAGCAGAAAAAGTGGGGAAATCGGTGATTATTGAATCCATAAAGATAAAAGAACTGTCTGCAAGTCGTTGTTCCCAAAAATTCCAAACTTTTCTCCACAAAAAAGTCCCGATTTGGAGGATCCTGATGCAGCCTCCAGGGCAGAGCCTGGAACACCAATCCAGCAGGGAAAAAAGGGATAAAAGCAGGTTCTGTGTGGGGAAAAAAGGGATTTTTTCCAGGCTGGAGCCTCTGTCCGGCGCCATCTCCAGGGCTGCCTCCCCTCCCTGAGGGAATCTCCGAGGTTTTGTTTTTCCAAGGCTCCGGGAAGGCCAAAAACAAAAAAAAAAAGGGAAAAATTCCTCCAGGTGTTGGTGTCTCCTTCACCTGTGTGGGCCCTGCTGGGGTTTGTTTTATTTTCTTTTTTTTGAGGGGAGGAGGGAATGTCTTTTCGAAGCCAAGGAACGGGGGTGGGAAGATGTGTCTGGAGCTGTAATTCCGTAATTAACTGGGAGCAAACGAGTCCGGGCGGTTCCCGGCTCTCTCTCCTGATCCCTCCTGTCCCTGGGGCACTTGGAAAAAAAAATTTGGTAGAATTTGGAACGCTCTTGGTTAATCCCAGCCCTTTTCATTCCCAACGGGGTGGGGGTTAGGACAGCAAACCTGGAATTTGGGGGTTTTCTCCAGGATTTTCCCCTCCTGCACGGAGTTTTTTGGTGGAAATAGGAGAGATTTGGGTGGGAATTTGAGATGTTTTTGTGGGTCTTTGAGGTAATTCCGTGGATTGATGAGATTCCCCCCTCAGAGGAGAGGTTTTTGTGGATATCCAAGATATTTCCATGGATATTGGACATATTTCCATGGATATTTTAGCCATTCCCATGGATTGAGGAAATTCCCCCTCAGAGAAGAGGTTTCCATGGACATTGGAGATATTTCCGTGGATTTTTATGGATATTGGGAGACATTTCCATGGATTGCTGAGATGCCCTCTCAGATGAGATATTTTCATGGATATTTGAGTTTTTTCCATGGCTATTTGAGTTTTTCCCATGGATATTTGGGTTTTTCCCATGGATATTTCAGACATTTCCATGGATTGATGAGTTTCCCCCTCAGAGAGGTGATTTCAATGAGTATTTGAGATATTTCCGTGGATATTTGGGTTTTTCCCATGGATATTTCAGACGTTTCCATGGACTGATGCCATCCCCACTTAAAATACTTCCACGCATTTCCAGGCTATCCCCACGAACTTCAACCAGCTCTTCCCACAGCTCCCCAACCTCCAACCCGCCAATCTCTAAATCCCCTAACTCTGTTCCCCTTCTTTTCCCCCCGTTTCCCCCCCTTTCTTCCCCCTTTTCTCCCCTTTTTCCCCATTTTCCTCCCTTTCCCCCTTTTCTCCCCCTTTTCTCCCCCCTTAAAGGACCCTCACAACTGGGAATAAACCCCAAAATTTATCAACTTGTTTTTTTTTTTTTTTTTTTTTTTGGGAAAAGGAGGAGCTTGGGAATTTTGCATCGGGAATTTTGCACTGTCCACGGAGCGGGGTTGGGGCGGGGGGAAGAGGATTCAGGAAAACTCGGAAAATCGGGATGGAGGCCGCGTCGTTCCCGGCGGATTTCCGGGGAAATTTCCCCTTTTCCCGCCTTTTTTTCTCTCTCTCTCTCACAGAAGCCATGAGCAAAACTCTCCAAACTTTTTCAGGGAATGGGAACGGGAATAACACAAAATTAACCGGATGCCTTTAATCCTAACGCATTAAAAATGTTGGGGTTTGGTTTTTTTTGTTTTCGTGTGCCCGGAGCGGGAGTTTTTTCTTTCCCGCTGCGGAATCCGTGTGGGTGGAATTTTTGGGAATGCTTGGAAGGAGCGCTGGAATGATTGTGGTGAGTCCCGGGAACGCCGGAATTCCCGGCGCCATTCCCAGATTTTTGGACCCTCCCCCTTTCTCCCCGTTTGACTCATGCCTTAAAGAAGAAAACAAAAACCACGTTTGGACTTTTTCTGGGAATTTTCTTCCGGGAGCGCTCGGATTTCGTGGATCCCTCCTGGTTTTTGGGGGGGAAATCCCAAATCCCGCCGTTCCCCGCGCAGCGGAATTCCGGAGGCTCCGGATTGTGCTCCCAGCGGGACAAACCCTGGAGAAGGCCGGGGCGGAGCCGGGAATTCCCAAGGATTCACAAACGTCGGGAATTCCGGGGGGACGGCGCGGGCAGGACATTCCCTGCTGGAAGAGGAACCGGGAGCGATTCCCAAAGTCCCAACCCGGCCGGGTTTGGGATCCTCGGAATGTGGAGTTCAAAGAATTTGGGGTGGAAAACCCCTGGATTATCCCAAAAAAACAAACAAAAAAAACCCCGGAGAGGGCGCGAGGACGAACTCAGGAATTACACGAGGAGGCCTTTCCCGGAATTCCCGCCGCCGATCCCAAATCCGAGTGCCGGAACCGTCGGGAGGAACACAAACAAAAACGGGGGGGAAATCCCGGATTTTCCCCCCCTCCATTCCTTCGGCTTCGAGGCGAAATCCCACGGGAAGAGAAGGAAAGAAGTTGGAGTTTTTGTGGCTTTAAAAAGGATTTTTTGGGATTGGGGGTTTTTTGGGAAGGGTGGGAACGTTGGGGTTTTTTTTTTCCACAGCCATTGCACTGCAAAAAAAGGAAAAAAAAAAAAAAAAGGATTAAAAGTGAAAACGGAAATGAAAACCTTGGGAGAGTTCAGGGAATTCCGGACTCAGGACGACGGATCCGGCGCCTCTCGGGAATTCCAGAATTCCCAACGGAGCCGGGGAGGAGGAAAAAAAAAGCAGGAAGAGGAAGGAAAAAAAAAAAAAAAAAGCAGGAAGAGGAGAAGGAAAACGTTTAAAAAAAAAAAAGGATTTAAAGGAAAAAAAAAAAATCAACCGGATCAAAATTTTATGGAGAAAAAAATCGGAAGTTTCAAGGAAAAATTCCTAAAATTCCAACGTGCCAAACCGTTTAATAAAAACAAACCCTCGGGAAGTTGGGAATGGTTGGAATTCTCTCCTGGATGAATTTGCCCCGGAGCATGATCCCGTTTTTCCAGCCGTTTGTTTTTGGTTAAGTTCGCTTCTTTTTCGTAGCAAATCCGTAGGAAAAATGTTAAAAAACAAGAGAAAAAAAAAAAAGACTTTTTGATGGGACAACCCCAAAAAGGGGGAATTTTTGGGGAGGAATTCCCCAAAAAGGAGGAAAAGGAGGAAAAGTCCCAACAGCATTAATGGGGTTGTCCCGGAGTTTTTTATTTATTCCATAATTATGTTGAGGTTTTTTATTATTTTAAGCTGTTTTTCCGTTGGTTTCTTTCTTTTTTTTCGCGTCTCCGCGTCCTGGTGGGATTGAAAAAAAAAAAACCAGGAATTTTCTCTCGGTTGAAATCATCAAAAATCCGGAAAAACTTTGGGTTTTCCGGGAAAAACTTTGATTTTTTTTTAGCGCTTTTTAAACCGATATTTACGCTTTTCTTTGGGTTCAAAAAACCCCTTTTTCGAGGGATTTCGAGGGATTTGAACTCTGCCCGGTGGGAATCCGGCAGGAATCCACCGGGAAAATCGATGGAATTTGGGATGGGGAGCGTGGCTTTGTACATAGGGTGTAAAGTAGAGGGGCAAAAAAAAAAACCATAAAAAAAAAAAGACAAAAAATCCGAAATTTGTGCCTTTAAAAAGTTCCGATTTCTATAAAAATCAGATTTAAAAAAAGGGTTGCATATATATATTATATATATATATGATGGAGTGCTAGAGAAATTTATGGATAATATACATATTTTTTTCCAGGGGTATCCCATAGCTCCGTATTTTGTTATGGAAGTTGAAAAAAAAAAAAACAGAAAAAAAGGAAAAAAAAAAAAACCTGAAAAATAAAAGTATTTTACCTCGAATTGAAAACGTTAAATAAAAACCTTTTAACAGAGAGGGCTCCTGGTTTCCTTGGGAGGTTTGGGCTTTTCCCCAGGTTTTTGTGGAGTTCGGGATCCGGGAGGAATTTTGGGAAGGGGCGTCGGGGGATTCCCTGGATCCCAGAAATTCCCGAGGTCCTGGGGGGGGTCTGTTTGGGGGTTTTGGGGTTTGGGGGTGTCCCCAGTCCTCGCTGTCCCCAAAGCCTCACTGTCCTGTGTCCCCAAACCCACTCTGTCCCCAGGGGTGTCCCCAAATCCTCACTGTCCCCAAAGCCTCACTGTCCTGTGTCCCCAATCCTCGCTGTCCCCACGGGTGTCCCCAAATCCTCACTGTCCCCATGGGTGTCCCCAGTCCTCGCTGTATTAGACAAGGGAAAAAAAAAAAAAAAAAAGAAAAAAAAAAAAAAACCTGAAAAATAAAAGTATTTTACCTCGAATTGAAAACGTTAAATAAAAACCTTTTAACAGAGAGGGCTCCTGGTTTCCTTGGGAGGTTTGGGCTTTTCCCCAGGTTTTTGTGGAGTTCGGGATCCGGGAGGAATTTTGGGAAGGGGCGTCGGGGGATTCCCTGGATCCCAGAAATTCCCGAGGTCCTGGGGGGTCTGTTTGGGGGTTTCGGGGTTTGGGGGTGTCCCCAAATCCTCACTGTCCCCATGGGTGTCCCCAGTCCTCGCTGTCCCCAAAGCCTCACTGTCCTGTGTCCCTCAATCCTCGCTGTCCCCACGGGTATCCCCACATCCTCGCTGTCCCCAAAGCCTCACCGTCCCCGCTGTCCCCCGCACCCCGAGGTCACTCTGTGTCCCCCTCCCTCGCTGTCCCTGTCACCTCCCACACGCCCAGGACATCGTGTCCCCCTCAAACCCTCGCTGTCCCCGCTGTCCCCCACACTCCGAGGTCACTCAGTGTCCCCTGAGGTCACTCTGTGTCCCCCTCCCTCGCTGTCCCTGTCACCTCCCACACGCCCAGGACATCGTGTCCCCCTCAAACCCTCGCTGTCCCCGCTGTCCCCCACACTCCGAGGTCACCCTGTGTCCCCTCACACCCCCAAATCCGCACTGTCCCTGTGTCCCCCGCACCCCGAGGTCACTCAGTGTCCCCAGACCCCGAAGTCACCGTGTGTCCCCTCAAACCCACACTGTCCCCTCTGTCCCCCGCACCCCGAGGTCACTCTGTGTCCTTTCACTGTCCCCCGTGCCCCCCACACTCCGAGGTCACTGTGACCCCCTCACAGTCCCCGTGTCCCCCGCACCCCGAGGTCACTCTGTGTCCCCTCAAATCCTCACTGTCCCTGTGTCCCCCGCACCCCGAGGTCACCCAGTGTCCCCAGAACCACAGTGTCCCCTCTATCCCCCAGCACCCCGAGGTCACCCCCTGTCCCCCACACCCCGAGGTCACCCTGTGTCCCCAGACCCACAATGTCCCCTCTATCCCCAGCACCCTGAGGACACTCACTGTCCCCAGACCCACAGTGTCCCCTCTATCCCCCACACCCGCGGTCACCCCGTGTCCCTCCCCGTCCCCCGTCCCCTCCCGCGGTCACCGCGGCCCTGCGCCGCC
>JAGGNK010007548.1:68825-102297 GCA_017590115.1 Montifringilla adamsi | reverse complement strand
TTCCCGGGGGAATTCCCGTTTTCCCGGGGGAATTCCCGTTTTCCCAGCCCTTTGCCAGCCCCTGCCCGGCTGTTGCAGGTGAACGGGACGATGGTGACCAACAGCTCCCACCTGGAGGTGGTGAAGTTGATCAAGTGTGAGTTGGGGCCGCAGTTCCTGGGAATTCTCCTCCCGTTCCGTGGGAAAGGGCCGGGCTGGGGAGGGGGAGGACGTTTTCCATCCTTCGGGAATTCGGGGGGAGCCTGGAAGTGTTTCCAGCCCTTTTTCCCACATTTTTCCAGGAAATCCTTCCTACCCCTCATCCCAGATTCTCCCTGGAAATGCTTCCCGCTCCCAGTTCTCCTGGAAATTTTTCCTAGGAATTTTTTCTTGGAAATTCTCCCTGGAAATCCTTCTCACCTCTTTTCCCAACTTTTTCCTGGGACTCTTTCTCACGCCCTTATCCCAGATATTTCCTGGAAATCCTTCCCGCTCCCATTTCTCCTGGAATTTTTTCCTTGTGAATTTTCCCTGCCAGCCCCCGCTCACAGCCCCCTTATCCCAGACTTTTCCTGGAGTTCCTGCTGACATTCCCGTGTCCCGTTCCATTCCCAGCCGGTGCCTACGTGGCCCTGACCCTGCTGGGGTCCCCCCCTGGCTCCATGGGAATTCCGGGATCCCAGCAGGAGCCGGAGCCCCCGGGGTGTCCCCAGGGGCCCCCCCAGCGCATCACGGAGCCCAGGCCCCTGCAGGTGAGCCACAATTCCAGAGGGGAGCCCGGAATTCCAGGGGGGAACACGGAATTCCCTCAAGTGACCCCAAAACTCACCCAGGAGATCCCAGAATTCCCTGAGGGGATCCCAACCCCCTCATACCCATTCCCAATATTCCCATTATTCCCATTAAATCCGCTATTCCCCCCATTCCCATTATCCCACCAATCCCATTCTCCCATTCCCATTCTCCCATTATTCCTGTCATTCCCATTGTCATTCCTGTTGCTATTCCTGTTGTCATTCCCGCTGCCATTCCCATTGTCATTCCTGCTGTCATTCCCGTCATTCCCATTGTCATTCCCGCTGCTATTCCCGCTGCCATTCCCGTTATTCCCGCTGCCGTTCCCGTTATTCCCGCTGCCGTTCCCGCTGCCATTCCCATCATCCCCGCTGCCATTCCCATTGCCATTCCCGCTGCCATTCCCACTATTCCCGCTGCATTTCCCGTTATTCCCGCTGCCATTCCCGCTGCCATTCCCGCTGCCATTCCCGTCATTCCCGCCGCCGTTCCCGCTGCATTCCCGGCGCTGTGCCTGTCCCGCAGGACCCCGAGGTGCAGAAGCACGCGGCGCAGATCCTGCGCAACATGCTGCGCCAGGAGGAGGCCGAGCTGCAGGTGCTCCCCCTTCTCCTCTGCTCCCACTTTTCCGGGGGGGGTTTTGGGTTTTTTGGGAATTGTCTGAGGATTTTTTTTTATTTTTCGGGTTTTGGTTTTTTTTTTTGGTGACTTTCATGGGATTATTTTGGGGGGGGAGATTTTCTGGGATATTTTTTTTATTATTTTCTGGGATTTTCTGGGATTTAATTTGTTATTTTTCGATGTTTCCTGGGTGTTTTCCCGGGGTTCCCTGGGAATGCTGTGGGAATTCCCTCTCCCTCCCAGCATTTCCATGAAAAACCCCGGAAAACCCCAGGCAGAGCAGTGGCATGTTCGGGGATTTTCCTGAGATTATTTTGTTATTATTTTCTGGGATTTTCTGGGATTTTTTAAAATTATTTTCTGGGATTATTTTTTATTATTTTCCGGTGTTTCCTGGGTGTTTCCCAGGTGTTTTCCTGGGAATGCTGTGGGAATTCCGTCCCTGTGTGTCCCAGCGTTCCCATGAAAAACCCCGGAAAACCCCAGGCAGAGCGGTAGCGTCTTCGGGGATTTTCCTGAGATTATTATTTTTATTATTTTCTGGGATTATTTTTTATTATTTTCCGGTGTTTCCTGGGTGTTTCCCAGGTGTTTTCCTGGGAATGCTGTGGGAATTCCGTCCCTGTGTGTCCCAGCGTTCCCATGAAAAACCCCGGAAAACCCCAGGCAGAGCGGTGGCGTGTTGGGGGATTTTCCTGAGGATATTTTTTAACGATTTTCTGGGGTTGTTTCCCGGTGTTCCCCGGTGTTCCCGGTGTTTCCCGGCGGCGTTCCGCGCCCGCGGCAGCGCTTCCAGGAGCTGCTGCAGCGGCAGCCGGGCGCGGCGCTGGAGGAGCAGCTGGAGGGGGCGCGGCGCCGGCTCAGCCAGCTGCAGCTGAAGGTGCTGCAGGAGGCGCGCGGAGCCGCGGTACGGCACCGGGAACGGGCCGGGAACGGGATGGGAATGGAGCTGGGAACGGGCCGGGAACGGGCTGGGAATGGGCTGGGAACGGGATGGGAATGGAGCTGGGAACGGGATGGGAACGGGGCTGGGAACGGGCCGGGAACGGGATGGGAACGGCACCGGGAACGGGCCGGGAACGGGATGGGAATGGGCTGGGAATGGGTATGGGAATGGGCTGGGAATGGGCCGGGAATGGGCCGGGAATGGGCCGGGAACGGGATGGGAACGGGCCGGGAATGGGCTGGGAACGGGCCGGGAATGGACTGGGGACGGGCTGGGAATGGGGTGGGAATGGGCCAGGAATGGGCTGGGAACGGGCTGGGAATGGAGCTGGGAATGGACTGGGGACGGGTTGGGAATGGAGCTGGGAATGGGCTGGGAACGGGACTGGGAATGGGCCGGGAATGGAGCTGGGAACGGAGCTGGAGCTGGGAATGGGCCGGGAGCAGGGCCGGGAACGGAGCCGGGAACGGAGATATGGGGAATGGATCTGGGAATGAGCCAGGAGTGATATGGGAATGGATCTGGGAATGAGCCGGGAATGAGATGGGAATGATCCAGGAATTCTGGAAAGGATCCTGGGAGTTATGTGGGAATGGAGGTGGGAATGGATCCTGCAATGGATCAGGGAATATTCTGGGAATAATCCTGGGAAGGATCAGGGAATTCTGGGAATGATCCAGGAGTGAATCTGGGAATAAGTCTGGGAATGATCCTGGGAATAAATCCGGAAATTCTGGGAATAAATCTGGCGATAAATCAGGGAATGATCCCAGGAATAAATCTGGGAATAAATCCAGAAATTCTGGGAATCCCAGGAATCATCCCAGGAATAAGCCCGGGATCGCCCCCGAGCCCTTCCTGGTGCTTCCCGAGCTCCGGGAATTCTGCTTTTCCCAAAAAATAAAACTGGGGGTGAAGGGGCTTGGTGGGAATTGGGGGTGAAGGTGGGAATTCCCTCTTTCCCGGATTTCTGGGATCCCTTTTTCCCTTTTCTGCCTTTCCTGGGAATTCCCTGCCCTTTCCCTGACCCCGTGTCCCTTTTCCCAGGATTTGGGCTCCCGGCCCCTGGAAGGGGAGGCTCTCCGGGGCTCCCCGCAGCTCCCGGGGCGTTTCCCCAGGGATCCCCAGGATGGGGACCCGGGGCTGGAATCCGCAGAGGTGAGGGGAATGCCGGGAAAAATCCGGGAAGAATCCGGGAGAAATGCGGGAAAAGGGCGGGGAGGAGTTCGGGAAGATCTGGGAAAAGCGGGGGGAACCTGCAGGGAAAGTTTGGGAAGAGAGGGTGAAAGTTCCAGGAAAGGTTTGGGAGGAAGGGGGGGAAATTCCAGGAAAAGTTTGGGAAAAGCCTGGGGGGGGAAATTCCAGGGAGAAGGTGAGGGGGGGAAATTGAGGGAAAAACAAGGGAAAGAGAGGGAGAAATAATTCCAGGAAAAATCTGGGGAAAGGGGGTGAAAATTCTGGGAAAAACGGGGGGAATTCCAGGAAAAGTTTGGTAAAAGGGGGGAAAATTCCAGGAGAGGGAAGAACTCCCCCCAGAATTTGGGATCCCCTGGAATTCCCGGCTCCCTTTCCCTCTCTGGGTGTTTTTCCCTGGGAATTCCGAGGGATTTTGGGATCCCCGCCTCCCCTGGGGGTTTTTGGGATCCTGACCCTGAAATTCCCGTTCCCAGGTATCCCGGAATTCCGGCTTTTCCGAGCCCGGCAGCCCCCGGAGCTCCCCCGTGCTCGGCTCCCGCCTCTCCACGGATCCGGTGGGGCTGGAAAATCCGGGAAAATCCTGGAAAATCCTGGGAAAATCCCGGGAATCCCCACGGGGATCCTCCCAGGGCTGTTCCCAGAGCTTGATCCCGGTTTTTTTTCGGGATAGGGATCGGGGAGGCCCCAGATCATCGGCCCCGAGGAGGATTGCGAGCCTGGCAGCGGCAGCAACGAGGTGAGGATTGCGGGAAGAGCGGGAATGGGGGTTTGGGAATTCCTGGGGGATTTTTGGGATCCTGGCACTTCCCACTTCTCCCTCTCTCTGTTCCCAGAGCGATTCCGTGTTCCAGGATTTGGGAATTCTCAAATCCCGCCCGGCCCATTTGGGAGTTTTCCTGAGGTTCCTCTTCTCCCAGGCCGATCCCACTCCTCTGGTAAGGAATTCCCAAAATTCCCGGGATTTTCGGACCCCTGGGATCCCATTCCCAACCTCTGGCACCTCCCAGAGCATTCCAAGATCATGGATGGAGCAGAATTCCCAGGATTTTCTCATAATTCCAGGGATTTTCTGCTCTTGGGATCCCATTCTCAACCTCTGGCACCTCCCAGAGATTCCAGGAATATTCCTGGGAATACAAACTGAGCAGGAATTCTGGGATTTCCTCCTCCTTGGATCCCATTCCCAGCCCCTGGCACCTCCCAGGGCGTTCCCAGGGGTCGGGATGGAGCAGAATTCCCGGGATTTCCTCAAAAATTCCCATGAGTTCCTCAACATTCCTGGAATTTCCTGACCCTTGGGATCACATTCCCAACTTTTGGTACCTCCCAGAGCTTCCAAGGACATTCCTGGGAATAAATCCCCAGATTTCCTCCCCGTGGGATCCCATTCCCAGCCCCTGGCACCTCGCAGGGCGTTCCCAGGGCTGGGGGTGGAGCGGAATTCCCGGGATTTCCTCGGCATTCCCGCTTTCCCGCAGCTCTTCCACCTGTGCTCCGAGGTTTGCTGCCAGCAGAGCCCCCGGGAGAGCCGGGCCCTGGGCAGGGACATCTGGAACGTCTTCCTGGACAGGGCGGCGGTGAGCGCCGGCATTCCCGGGATTCGGGGGCTTCCCGGGGCTGGGGGGGCTCAGGGGGTTTGGGAGCATTTTCCAGGACTTTGAAGAATTTTGGGATGATGTTCTGGAATTCGGGGAGCATTTCCCGGGATTTTGGAGAATCTTCAGGGATTTGGGGAGGATTTTCAGGGATTTGGGGAGGATTTTCAGGGGTCGGGATGGAGCAGAATTCCCGGGATTTCCTCAAAAATTCCCATGAGTTCCTCAACATTCCTGAAATTTCCTGACCCTTGGGATCACATTCCCAACTTTTGGTACCTCCCAGAGCTTCCAAGGACATTCCTGGGAATAAATCCCCAGATTTCCTCCCCGTGGGATCCCATTCCCAGCCCCTGGCACCTCGCAGGGCGTTCCCAGGGCTGGGGGTGGAGCGGAATTCCCGGGATTTCCTCGGCATTCCCGCTTTCCCGCAGCTCTTCCACCTGTGCTCCGAGGTTTGCTGCCAGCAGAGCCCCCGGGAGAGCCGGGCCCTGGGCAGGGACATCTGGAACGTCTTCCTGGACAGGGCGGCGGTGAGCGCCGGCATTCCCGGGATTCGGGGGCTTCCCGGGGCTGGGGGGGCTCAGGGGGTTTGGGAGCATTTTCCAGGACTTTGAAGAATTTTGGGATGATGTTCTGGAATTCGGGGAGCATTTCCCGGGATTTTGGAGAATCTTCAGGGATTTGGGGAGGATTTTCAGGGATTTGGGGAGGATTTTCCAGAATTTGGGATGGATTTCCCGGGATTTTGAGATGGATTTTGGGAGGATTTCCCAGGATTTTGGGATGCTGTTCCCTCTTTTCCAGCCCCTGCGGGTGAAGCTGCCGGAGCAGCTCCTGGCCGAGATCGGTGAGTTCAGAATTCCAGGAATTTCCCCCTGGAAAAGGAGCCTGGGGCCGGGATTGGGAATTCCCAAACTTTTCCCCGAGCCACAGGAAAGTTGGGAATGAGCCCTGCCATGAGAGGAGCGCCCGGAGCGTTCCCAAAATCCCCAATTCCCCCAATTCCCAGAGCTGCGCCTGCGCAACGGCGACGAGCTGCGGCCGGCGCTGCTGGAGGCGCAGGAATTCCTCATCCCGGAAATCCAGGAGCAGCTCCAGGACTACAGGTGGGAGCCGCCCCAAACCCCCGGAAAATCCCAGGAAAATCCCCAGTTCTGGGAATTCCGGGAGCTCCCCGTCCCTCTTTGGGGCAGAACCTCGGGAAATCCCCGGATTTTGGGAGTTTTTGCGCCTCCCAATCCCGGTTTTTTTTGCTTTTTCCCAGCAGAACCTGAGGCAAATCCCAAATGTTGGGAATTTCAGGAGCTCCCCATCCCAATTTTTTTGTTTTTCCCATGAAAACCTCAGGAGAATCGGGAATTTCGGGACATCCTGATCCCGTTTTTTTTGAGAAATCCCAGATCTTGGGAATTCTGGGAGTTCCCAATCCCGTTTTTTCTGGTTTTCCCACAGAACCAAGTAGAAAATCCCAAATTTGGGGAATTTCGGGACTTTCTGAGCGCTCCCAATCCTGGTTTTTTTTTAGCTTTTCCCGGAGAGCCAGGCAGGACATCCCAGATTTTGGTAATGTTGGGAATTCCAGGAGTTCCCAATCCCATTTTTTTTTTTAGCTTTTCCCGGAGAGCCAGGCAGGACGTGCCGGATTTTGGGAATGTTGGGGATTCCAGGAGTTCTGATCCCGTTTTTTTTAGCTTTTCCCGGAGAGCCAGGCGGGACATGCCGTGTTTTGGGAATGTTGGGGATGCCAGGCGCTCTGATCCCGTGGTTTTCCAGGACGAAGCGCACGCTGGGGCTGGGCAGCCTCTACGGGGAGAACGAGCTGCAGGAGCTGGAGCTGGGGAACGGCCCCCGGGAGCCGCGGGAATGCCGGGAGCGCGAGCGCGCGCTGGCCGAGCGGCAGCTGGGACACCTCGGGGACATCCTGTGAGCGTTGGGAATGTTGGGAATTCCCGTGGGATCGCTGGGGTGGGCACCTCGGGGACATCCTGTGAGCGTTGGGAATGTTGGGAATTCCCGTGGGATCGCTGGGGTGGGCACCTCGGGGACATCCTGTGAGCGTTGGGAATGTTGGGAATTCCCGTGGGATCGCTGGGGTGGGCACCTCGGGGGCATCCTGTGAGCGTTGGGAATGTTGGGAATTCCTGTGGGATCGCTGGGGTGGGCACCTCGGGGACATCCTGTGAGGGTTGGGAACGTTGGGAATTCCTGTGGGATCGCTGGGGTGGGCACCTCGGGGACATCCTGTGAGCGTTGGGAATGTTGGGAATTCCGGTGGGATCGCTGGGGTGGGCACCTCGGGGACATCCTGTGAGCGTTGGGAATGTTGGGAATTCCTGTGGGATCGCTGGGGTGGGCACCTCGGGGACATCCTGTGAGCGTTGGGAATGTTGGGAATTCCGATGGGATCGTTGGGATGGGCACCTCGGGGACATCCCGTGAGGATTTGGGATCGTCGGGAATTCCTGATGGAATCATTGCGAATTCCTGGTGGGGTGGTTGGGATCGTTGGGATTGGCCACCTCGAGGACATCCTGTGAGGAGGGGGGTTGGGAATTCCCGTGGGATCATCGGGAATTCCTGGTGGGATCGTCGGGGACGTCCCGTGAGGATTTGGGATCGCTGGGAATTCCCATGGGATCTTTGGGAATTCCTGATGGGATCGTTGGGATGGGCACCTCGGGGATGTCCCGTGAGGATTGGGGATCTTTGGGAATTCTTATGGGATTTGGGATTGGCACCTCGGGGACACCCTGTGAGAGCTGGGATTGGGAATTCCTGGTGGGATTCGGGAATTCCTGATGGGATTGTGGGGCTGCAGTGGGAATTTTGGGATTGGGAAGGGGAATTTGGGATTGGGGATGGAAGACTCCAAGGAATTCCTTTTCCCGCAGCTCCAAGTACGAGGAGGAGCGGAGGTGAGCGGATCCAGCGGGGAAAAATCCGGGAATTTGGGCCATTCCCGATTTTCCCTGTGGAATCTTCCCCTGGAATTCCCAGTTTTCCCACTTTCCCCTCTCCCAGCGGATCCGGGCCCCTGGGGATCCCGGGAATTCTGGGAATTCTGCCGGTCCCACCCTCTGGAATTCTCTCTCCCAGCTCTCCCATGGCCTTCGCCCTCAGCACCTTCATGGCCCACGCCGGGATCCGGCCCCGGGAATTCCGGGAATCCCGGGAATCCCGCAACCCCGGAGCCTCCGAGAAGCTCCCGGACAAGGAGAAGTGGCTGCCCTTCTTCCCCAAGGCCAAAAAGGTGGGAATTGCCAGGAATTCCCGGGAATTCCCAGGAGCAGCTCCGGGAGGAGATCCCAGGGGTCCAGCCTGGAGGTCTCGGGGGGAATCCCGGGAATTTTCACCCAAATCCTGGGAATTTTAGACCTGAATTCCGGGATTTCTTGACCCAGATCCTGGGATTTGGGATGGGAATTCGGGATGTGGGATGGGGATTGGGGATTTAGGATGGAAATTCAGGATTTAGGATGGGAACTGGGGATTCGGGATGGGATTCTGGGGTTTGGGCCGGGGAATTCCCGGGATTCCGAGCGATTCCAGGATTTTTTCCCAACAGAGCAGCAGCTCCAGGAAGGAGAAGGAGCAGAGGCAGAACCCGATCCTGAAATACATCGGGAAACCCCGGAGCTCCTCGCAGAGCAGTGAGTGACCCCGGAATTCCGGAGTCCGGGAATGCCTGGGGATTCCTGGGAATTCCTTGGCATTTTACAGGGATTTTCTTGAGAATTTTTCTGGAATTTTCTGGGATTTTCTTGGGACTCTCCTAGGATTTTCCTGGGATTTTCCCTGGAATTCCCTGATCCCAGCCTCATTCCCGCATTCCCATCCCGTTCTTTTCCGTTCTCATCCCATCAGCATTCCTGAATTCCCGCTTTTCCCCCGGGATTTTGGGAATTTTGACATCTCCTCTTTGTTTTCCAGCATTTCATGTCCCCCTGTCCCCTGCGGAAGGTAAAAATTCCCAAATTTTTTGTTGCTTTTCCTTCATTTTTCCATGATTTTTTTTCCCCTTGGTTTTGGGGTTTATTCCCATTTTTCCTTCCCTGATGAAATTCCTGAGAACTCTGGGATTTGAGGGGTTGGGATTTGGGATTTGGGAATTTGGGGTTTAGGGGGGAAATTGGGGGTTCAGGATTCAGGATGGGAAATTCGGGAATTGGGATCAGGTTTAGGATTTGGGATGGGAATTTAGGGTGGCAAATTTGGGGATTTGGGATCGGGAATTTTGGGATTTAGGATTGGGAATTTGGGGATTTAGGATGGGAAATTCAGGATTAAGGATCAGGAATTTGGGATTTAGGATTGGGAATTTAGGATTTAGGATCAGAAATTTGGGATCTGGGATGGGAAATTCCGGGTTTAGAATCGGGAATTTTGGATTCGGGGTGGGAATTTTTGGGATTTCGGACGGGAAATTCAGGATTTGGGCTGGGCCTTGTCTCTGAGGCCCCCCCAGATCCCGGAATTCCGGGTTTTTCCCAGCAGTGAAGCCGGGGAACGTCCGGACCATGATCCAGCACTTTGAGAACAGCCACGGGGAGCCCCCGGAGCCGGGCTCGCAGCGCCTCTCCACGGGCAGCATTCCCGAGGAGCTGCTGGAGCCCGACGGGTGAGCGCCCGCAATCCCGGCATTCCCTGGAATCCTGGGGGGGCTTTTCTCTAAATTCCATTCTTTCTGCCACCATTCCTTGCTCCTTCCCCTAAATCCCAGGATCTTTTCCCCCTCTAAATCCTGCCGTATTTTCTCCAAATTCCCTGGTTTTTGTCCCCAAATTCCATGATGTTCCCCCTGAATCCCAGGGAATTTTGCCATAATTCCCTAGTTTTTCCCCCATAAATCCCAGGATCTTTCCCCCAAGTCTGTCAATTTCTGCCTTAAATCCCGGGATCTTTTCCCTAAATCTGGGAATTTCTGCCGTAAATCCTTGGGATTTTTGCCCTAAATTCTGGGATTTTTGCTGTAATTCCTGGGGATTTTTTGCCGGGAATCCTGGGATTTGTGCCAGAATTCCCTTTTTTCCGTGTCCCCAGCAGCTCCTGCTGCGAGGTGCGCCTGATCCCGGCGTTTCCCTGTAAACCCCAGGACTTCTCCTGTAATTCCTGGGGATTTTTTGCTGTAATTCCTGGGGATTTTTTGCCCCGAATCCCGGTATTTTTTCCATAATTCCCATTTTCCCCGTCTCCCTGGCACCTTGCGCTGCGAGGCGCGCCTGATCCCGGCGTTTCCCTGTAAACCCCATGATTTCTCCCGTAATTCCTGGGGATTTTTTGCCGTAATTCCTGTGATTTTTTGCCGCGAGCCCCGTTATTTTGTCCATAATTCCCATTTTCCCCGTTCCCGGCAGCTCGCGCTGCGAGGTGCGCCTGGGCCGCTCGGAGTCGCTGAAGGGGCGGGAGGAGCTGCGGCGCTCGCGGCGCGCGGAGCTGGTGCCGCGCTCGCGCAGCGACGTGGACATGGACACGGGCAGCGAGCCCCCCCGGCTGCACTCCGCCTCCTCCTCCGCCTCCAGCCTCTCCAACAGGTGGGACATCCCGGAATCCCGGAATTCCGGAGGGCCCAGCCCCACCTTTGGGGTGACGGGGCGCTGGGAGCAAACTCTGGGGAGCTGGGAGCGTCGGGATCGGGGGAATTTGGGGTTTTTGGGAGGGGCTTTGCGCCTCCAGCCTCTCCAACAGGTGGGAAATCCCGGGAATCCCACAATTCCCAGAATTCCGGAGGGTCCAGCCCCAGATTTTGGGGTTTGGGATGGAAGTCCGGGAAAGGAGGGGAAATTGGGATCGTGGGAAGTTTGGGACTTGGGGTCTTTGGGATTGGGATTTAGGGGGTTGGAGGGAGGGGGTTTTATTCCTTCAGCTCCCAAATTCCTGCAGAACCCATGGAGAAATCCATGGAATAATCCATGGAACGTAACGGGCTTTGGGGCTGAATCCCTGGATTTCGAGGGTGAACTCATCAGGATCGGGGAAAACTTGGGAATTTGGGACACCCCAGGGGGATTTTTGCCTTCTTTTCCCAGATCCCTGGAAAATCCCACCCCCCCCTACACGCCAAAGATGGGGCGCAGGTGAGTGACCCCCCTGGAATTCCCATTCCCAGTTTTCCCCGTTTTTCCCTCTTTTTTCCCCGTTTTTTTCATCATTATTTCCCCATTTTCCTCCCCAAATTTCCCCTAATTTTTTCCCCCCAATTTTCCCCGTTTTTCCCTCTTTTTTCCCACTTTTTCCCTCATTCTTTCTGAATTTTTCCCCCTTCTTTCCCCATTTTCCCCCCCTTTTTTCCCCCTTTTTCCCCATTTCCAGGAGCATGGATTCTCCCAGCCTGGGCTTCGGGGCCGACCCCTTCCTCCCGCACCTCCTGGAGGACGAGCAGGGCCCCGTCCCCGACCTGGAGCCGGACCCCGACCCCCAAAATCCCCAAAATTCCCACCCCAGCTCCCAGAGCTGGCAGCAGAATTCCCAGAGCTGGCAGCACTCGGTGAGCCGGGAGCTGCTGGCCAGCCTGCCCCAGCGGGAGGTGGATCGCCAGGAGGTCATCAACGGTGGGGAGCAGCGGAATCCCGGGAATCCCGGGGGGCTGGAGCGGGGGGATGCTTCTGGGGGGTGAATCCTGGGGTTCGGGGCTCATTCCTGGGGTTCGGGGCTCATTCCTGGGGCTTGGGGGCTCTCTCCCAGTCCTTTTCCAGGATTTGGGGTCTCACTCCCGGGATTTGGGATCTCATTCCTGTTTTTTCCCCAGGATTTGGGGCTGGTTTTGGGGTTCTGGGGCTGCTTCTGGAATGGGATGTCCCCAGTGTCCCCAGAGCTGTTTGTCACCGAGCTGTCCCACCTGCGCATCCTGCGCGTTCTGGATTTGCTTTTCTTCCAACGCCTGCGCCGGGAGCAGCTGCTGAGCCGGGAGGAGCTGGGGCTGCTCTTCCCCAACCTGCCCGACCTCATCGACGTGCACAGTGAGCGAAATCCCCAAATTCCCAAAATCCCAAATCCCCAAATCCCCAAAATCCCAAAGTTCCTGACCCCACTGGTTCCCCAAATCCCCCTGGGATCCGGCTCTTCCCCAACCTGCCCGGCCTCGCGGATCTGCACAGTGAGACAGATCTCTGGAATTCCCAAAATCCCAAATTTGCCTCCCTTTTTCCTCCCTTTTCCCCCTTTTCCCCCCCTTTCCCCTCCCTTTTCCCCCTTTTTCCCCCTTTTCCCCCCTTTTCCCCCTTTTGCTCCCACTCACCCGCCCCCCCGCCCCTCTCCCTGCCCGCATTCCCAGCTTCCCTCTCGGAATCCATGCGGAAGCTCCGGGAGGAGCAGGGACCCATCATCGGCGAGATCGGCGACCTCATGCTGGCCCGGGTAGGAGCCCCCCTCCCTGCCGGCCGCGGAGCCCCGGCAGCGTCGGGGACCCCGGGAATTGCGGGGGTGCCAACCCCGGTTTCCCGCGGCGTTCCCAGTTCGAGGGCGCTGCCAAGGAGGAGTTCCAGCGCGTGGCCGCCGCCTTCTGCTCCTCGCAGTCGGTGGCGCTGGAGCTGATCCGCACCAAGCAGCGCAAGGAGAGCCGCTTCCAGCTCTTCATGCAGGTCTGCGCCACCCCGGGACCCTCCCGCCTGCTCCCGCCTTCCTTTCCACCTGCTGCTTCCCTTCCTTCCTCCCTGGCTTGTCCCTTTTTCCCCTTCGTTTCGCCCAGCGGGGTCAGGAATTCCGGGATTTGGGGATTTCAGTGGTTTGGGATTTCGGGGTTTTTGGGCGCGCTGAGGATTTTGGGATTTGGGGAACCAGTGGGCGTCAGGAACTTCGTGATTTGGGTAAGCAGTGAGGGCAGGAGTTTCAGGATTCCAGGATTTGGGGAAGCAATGAGGGCAGGAATTTCAGGATTCCAGGATTTGGGGAAGCAGTGAGGGCAGGAATTTCAGGATTCCAGGATTTGGGGAAGCAGTGAGGAGGGCAGGAACTTGGGGATTATCGGGATTCCGGGAACCAATGGGGTGAGGAAGTCTGGGATTTTGGGAAGCAGTGAGGTGAGGAACTCCGGGATTTTGGGAAGCAGTGGGACCAGGAACTCCAGGATTTGGGGAAGCAGAGGGGTGACAAACTCCAGGATTTTGGGAAGCAGAGGGATCAGGAGCTGGGTGACCTGGGAAGCAGAGGGGTGACAAACTCCAGGATTTTGGGAGGCAGAGGGATCAGGAGCTGGGTGACCTGGGAAGCAGAGGGGTGACAAACTCCAGGATTTTGGGAAGCAGAGGGATCAGGAGCTGGGTGACCGGGGTGCCAGAGGGGTGACAAACTCCAGGATTTTGGGAAGCAGAGCGATCAGGAGCTGGGTGACCTGGGAAGCAGAGGGGTGACAAACTCCAGGATTTTGGGAAGCAGAGGGATCAGGAGCTGGGTGACCTGGGAAGCAGAGGGGTGACAAACTCCAGGATTTTGGGAAGCAGAGGGATCAGGAGCTGGGTGACCTGGGAAGCAGAGGGGTGACAAACTCCAGGATTTTGGGAGGCAGAGGGATCAGGAGCTGGGTGACCTGGGAAGCAGAGGGGTGACAAACTCCAGGATTTTGGGAAGCAGAGGGATCAGGAGCTGGGTGACCGGGGTGCTGCTGCCTTCCCAGGAGGCCGAGAGCAACCCGCAGTGCCGGCGGCTGCAGCTGAAGGACCTGCTGATCGCCGAGATGCAGCGCCTCACCAAGTACCCGCTGCTGCTGGACAACGTCATCAAGTGCACCCCGGGTAGGGACAGGAGCGCCCGCAGTTCCAGCCTCTGGAATTCCTCATTCCCTTCGCCCCCCACTTCCCCTTCCCTGCTTTCCCACTGTTTTCCCTGTTAGTCCCCTGTTTTCCCCCGGATTTTTGCCATTTTCCCCTGGATCTTGCCTTGGATTTCATCCCTTTTTTCTCTGGGTCTTTCCATGGGTTTTTCTCGTTATCCCATGGGTTTTTCCCAGGATTTCCCCATTCCCAGAGGGCTCCCCGGAGCAGCAGAAGCTGCTGCGTGCATGGGATCAGTGACCCTGATCCCATTTTCCCCTGGATTTTCCCCATTTCTCCCTGGGTTTCCCAGCAGCCTCTGTGGAGAAGCAGAAGCTGCTCCGTGTATGGAATCAGTGATCTCAGTCCCATTTCCCCCTGGATTTCCCCATGATTTTCCCCTGGATTTTCCCCGTTTCTCCCCGTTTCTCCCACCCATTTTCGCCTGGATTTCCCCATGATTTCCCCTGGATTTTCCCCATTTCTCCCCGTTTCTCCCGGTTGTTCCCAGCGGGCTCCCCGGAGCAGCAGAAGCTGCTGCATGCCTGATCAGAGATCTCAGTCCCGTTTTCCCCTGGATTTCCCCTGGATTTTCCCCTGGATTTTCCCCTGGATTTTCCCCATTTTCCCCTGGATTTCCCCATGATTTCCCCTGGATCTCCCCCCGTTTCTCCCATCCCAGCGGGCTCCTCGGAGCAGCAGAAGCTGCTGCATGCCCAATCAGAGATCTGAGTCCCATTTCCCCATGATTTCCCCCATGATTTCCCCATGATTTCCCCATGATTTCCCCTGGATCTCCCCCCGTTTCTCCCCTCCCAGCGGGCTCCCCGGAGCAGCAGAAGCTGCTGCGTGCCCGTGACCAGAGCCGGGAGGTGCTGCGGGCGGTCAACGAGGCCGTGCGGCGCGCCGAGAACCGGCAGCGCCTGCGGGAGCACCAGCGGCGCCTGGACACCTCGGCGCTGGAGAGGACCAGCAACCCCCTGGCCGCGGAATTCCGGGTATTCCCGCTGCTCCTGGCCCGCTGAGAGCCCCGCTGCAGCCCGGCTTTCCCTGGGAATCCCTGGGCTTTGTGGGGATCCCCCGGTTTTCCATGGATATCCCCCATTGTTCCATGGGAATCCCTCGGTTTTCTGTGGAAATCCCCTTTTCTGCACCCTGACTTTCCTTGGGAATCCATGGGTTTGATGGGAATCCCCCAGTTTTCCATGGAAATCACCCAGTTTTTCATGGAAATCCCCCATTTTTCCATGGATATTCCCCCTTTTTTCCATGGAAATTTCCCATTTTTCCATGGGTAATCCCCCATTTTTCTGTGGAAAACCCATGTTCTTCCTTGCAAAACACCATTGCTGTGTTGTGTTCCCCATAGATTTTGGGGTGTTTCCCATGAATTTTGGGGTGTTTTCCCTGGATTTTGGGGTGTTTTCCATTAATTTTGGGGTGTTTTCCCTGGATTTTGGGGTGTTTTCCCTGGATTTTGGGGAATTTTCCCTGGATTTTGGGGTGTTTCCCATTCATTTTGGGGTGTTTTCCCTGGATTTTGGGGCGTTTCCCATTAATTTTGGGGTGTTTCCCCTGGATTTTGGGGTGTTTTCCCTGGGTTTTGGGGTGTTTTCCCTGGATTTTGGGGTGTTTTCCATTAATTTTGGGGTGTTTTCCCTGGATTTTGGGGCGTTTCCCCTGGGTTTTAGGGAGTTTTCCCTGGGTTTTGGGGTGTTTCCCATTAATTTTGGGGTGTTTTCCCTGGGTTTTGGGGAGTTTTCCCTGGGTTTTGGGGTGTTTCCCATGGGTTTTGGTCCCACAGAACCTGGACCTGACCTCACACCGGATGATCCACGAGGGACCCCTGGCCTGGAGAGTGGGCAAGGACAAGAGCGTGGGTACGGACTGGGGGCAGCTGGGAGGGACTGGGATCCAAAAAAATCCCCCAAAAACTGAAAAAAAAAATAAATCACTAAAGAATCACCAAAAAAAATCCCTCCAAAGATCAAAAAAAAACCAAAAACAAAAAAAAATCCCCAAAAAATCCCCAAAAATCTGAAAAAAAATCGGGAAAAAATCCCAGAAAGTTGCCGAAACCCGCTGGAATTTTGCAGACCTGCACGTGCTGCTGCTGGAGGAGCTGCTGGTGCTGCTGCAGCGCCAGGACGAGCGCTGGCTGCTCAAGTGCCACAGCAAGGGCGGCCTGGGGGGAGCCCCGGACACCAAGCAGAGCTTCAGCCCCGTGCTCAAGCTCAGCTCGCTGCTGGTGCGCTCCGTGGCCACAGGTGGGCAGGGAAATCCCGGAATTCCGGGAATTCCGGGAATGAAATGGGGGAAAACCGGGAATTTCTGGGGGGTTTGTGTAAAAAAATGGGGTTTTTGTGTAAAAAAATGGGGTTTTTGGGGGCAAACGGGGGTTCAGCCCTGTGCTCAAACTCAGCTCGCTGCTGGTGTGCTCTGGCCACAGGTGGGCAGGGAAATCCTGGAATTCCGGGAATGAAATGGGGGAAATCAGGGAATTTCTGGGGGGTTTGTGTAAAAAATTGGGTTTTTTGGGGGCAAACGGGGGTTCAGCCCTGTGCTCATGGGGGAAAACCGGGAATTTCTGGGGGGTTTGTGTAAAAAAATGGGGTTTTTGGGGGCAAACGGGGGTTCAGCCCTGTGCTCAAGCTCAGCTCGCTGCTGGTGTGCTCTGGCCACAGGTGGGCAGGGAAATCCTGGAATTCCGGGAATGAAATGGGGGAAATCAGGGAATTTCTGGGGGATTTGTGTAAAAAAATGGGTTTTTTGGGGGGCAAATGGGGGTTCAGCACTGTGCTCAAACTCAGCTCGCTGCTGGTGAGGGGCAAACGGGGGTTCAGCCCTGTGCTCAAACTCAGCTCACTGCTAGTGCGCTCTGGCCACAGGTGGGCAGGGAAATCAGGGAATTCCAGGAATTCTGGGAATGAAATGGGGGAAAATGGGGGGGTTTGTGTAAAAAAACGGGATTTTCTGTTGAGGAAAAGGGTTTTGGGGGAAAAAGGGGTGTGGGAATGGGGGCTCAGTTCAGCTTGGTGCTCATCTGCTCCATGGCCACAAGTGAGCTGGGAAACCCCAGAATTCCGGGAATTTTGGGCATTCTGGGAATTTGGGGAATTCCGGGAATTTTGGGCATTCTGGGGCTGGGAATTCTGGGAATTTTGTCCCCCCCCAGACAAACGCGCCCTGTTCATCATCTGCACCTCGGAGCTGGGACCCCAAATCTACGAGCTGGTGGCACTGACGTCCTCGGAGAAGAACACGTGAGGGGAAATCCTGGAAAATCCCCTGGGAAGGGCTGGAAAAGTCCCTGGGGGGATGAAATTCTTGGGATGAGCCAGAAAGTTCCCTGGGATGGGCTGGGAAATTCCCGGGGGGGACCAAAATGCATGGGATGGGCTGGAAAAGTCCCTGGGAAGGGCTGGAATTCCTCCCTGGGGCGGACAGAAATCCTTGGGATGAGAGGGAAGGTCCCTGGGAAGGGCTGGAGGTCCCGGCTGGAATTCCTGGCTGGAATTGCAGGTGGATGCAGCTGCTGGAGCAGGCTGTCCAAGGGGCCACCAGGAGCCTCCCGGGGCCACCAAAACAGGGACAGAGCGAGGCCAGCGGGGACGGGGCCGCCAGGTGGGAATGGGGGGATAACGGGAATGGTGGGAATGGGATGGGGGAACGGGAATGGGAATGGGGGGAATGGGGGGAATGGTGGGAATGGGATGAGGGAATGGGAATGGTGGGAATGGGATGGGGGAATGGGAATGGGAATGGGGGAATGGGGGGATAACGGGAATGGTGGGAATGGGATGGGGGAATGGGAATGGTGGGAATGGTGGGATAACGGGAGTGGTGGGAATGGGGTGGTGGGAATGAGGGGATAACGGGAATGGTGGGAATGAGGGGAATAATGGGAGTGATGGGGATAATGGGAATGAGGGGAATGGGATAGTGGGAATGGTGGGAATGATGGGAGTGGGAATAACAGGAGTAATGGGGATGGGAATGCGGATGGAGCTCAGGAGGTCCCTGGTGTCCCCGGAGGGTCTCTGGGGTGGGGACTCGGGGCTGCCTGTCCCTGTCCTGTCCCTGTCCTGTCCCTGTCCCTGTCCTGTCCCTGTCCTGTCCCGTGCCAGCCCTTTCCCGCGTTCCTGTCCCTGGTTCTGTCCCTGTCCCTGTCCCTGTCCTGTCCCGTGCCAGCCCTGTCCCATTCTGTTCCCAGCCTGCTGCTGCCGGACCCCGCCGTGTCCCCAGAGCTGGCCCGGGACACCGAGCCCGAGGATTGCTCCTCAGGTATGCTGGGCCTCCCCTGTCCCCTCCTGTCCCCTCGTGTCCTGTCCCTGTCCTGTCCCTGTCCCCGCTGTCCCCTCACTGTCCCCGCTGTCCCTTTGTCCCCACTGTCCCTTTGTCCCCACGTGTCCCTTTGTCCCCACTGTCCCTTTCCGCAGCCGGCAGTGACCCCGAGCCCCCGGGGCGGGCGCGGCCCCTGCAGGAGCTGCTGGAGGAGCCGCGAGGGGCCGGGGCTGGGGACCCCGACCCCGACCCCGGCCTGGGGGACCCCGACCCCGCCCCGGGGGGTCCCGGCCCCGTCCCGGGAATCCCCAAATCCCCGGGAAGCACCGGAGTGGCCGAGGCAGCGCTGGAGGATGGTGAGAGCTGGGGACAATCCCAAATCCCCAACTGCCCTTTGTCCATTCCCTGGTTTGGGGTGGGATTTGGGGTGGGATTTGGGGTGGGATTGGGAGAATTTTGGGATGTGTGGGGTGGGATCTGTGGGGGAATCGATGGGAATTCCCCGCAGTGCCTGCCGGGATCCCTGCTGGGGTTTGGGCTTTCTCTCATCCCCAGGATTTGGGGTCTCGCTCCCTGTCCCTCTCTGGGATTTGGGGTCTCGCTCCCTGGGTGCTGATTTCGGGTTCGTGATTTTGGGTTCTGGGTTTTGGTGCTGATGTTCGGGTGTTGATTTCAGGTGTTCATTTGGGGTGCTGATCTCGGGGTGCTGATTCCGGGTTCTGATCTCGGGGTTCTGATTTCGGGGTTCTGATTTTGGGTTCTGAATTTGGGTTCTGATTTCGGGTTCTGATTTCGGGTTCTGATTTGGGTCTTGGTGCTGGGTGCCAATTTTGGGGTTCTGGTTTTGGGTGCCAATTTTGGGGTGCTGCTTTTGGGCGCCAGTTTTGGGTCCCAGCTTTGGGTGCTGGGTGCTAATTTTGGGTGCTAATTGATTTTGGGTGCTCATTTGGGGTTCTGGGTGCTGATTAATTTTGGGCGCTGATTTTGGGGTACTAATTGATTTCGGGTTCTGATTTGGGGTTCTGAACACTAATTTTGGTATTTTGGGGTGCTTCTTTTCGGTGCTGGGCGCTAATTAATTCGGGTTGCTAATTTTGGGTGCTAATTAATTTCGGGTGCCGATTTTGGGGTGCTGGGTGCTAATTAGGGGCGCTAATTAACTTCAGGGTGCTGATTTCGGGTGCCAATTCATTTCGGGTGCTAACTGGGGGATGCTCATGAACTAATTGGGGTGATAATTAACTAATTGGGGTGCTAATTAACTAATTGGGGTGCTAATTAACTAGCTGGGGTGCTAATGAACTAATTGGGGTGCTAATTACCGCATTCCGGTGGCGGGGCTGCTCCCCCTTCCCCTCCCCCCCCCCCCCTTTTTTGGGGGGCCAGCCCAGGAGGAGGGGCCGGATGAGGCCACGCCCCCGCGCGGCTGCAGCCAATCAGAGCCCGAGCTGCGGGAAGGAGGCGGAGCCAGCGCCGAGGGTAACCGGCCCCTCCCCCACCCCAAAAAAAACCCCGAAAGGGCCCCAAAAACCCAAAAAGGGACACCAAAAACCAAAAAAGGGCCCTAAAAACCAAAAAAGGGCCCCAAAAACAAAAAATGGCCACCAAGAACAGAAAAATGGCCCCAAAAAAACCCCAAAAATGGCCCCAAAAACCCAAAAAGGCCACAAAAAACCCAAAAGGGCCACAAAAAACCAGAAATGGCCACCAAAAACCACAAAAAGGGCCCCGAAAAACCCCACCAGGAGACACCAAATCCCCCCCTGGGGCCACCAAAAATCCTCTGGGGCCACCAAATCCCCCTTTGGGGCCACCAAAAACTGCAGGAGGGCCACCAGAAACACCCCCAGGAGGGACACCAGGAGCCCCCGGGCCACCCGGCCCCGGTGGCCGCTGAGGTCCCCTGTCCCCTGCAGGGAATTTCTTCTACCTGAGCCTCCCCACGGGACCCCCCCGGCCGGGAGGGGACGTCGGGGACAGCCCTGGGGACATCGGGGACCCCCCCCGGGCCCCCCCCGGGGACACGGAGCTGATCCTGGGGACTCTGGAGGAGCTGCGGGGGAAACTGCTGAGCCTCAGGGTGAGGGGACACTGGGGACATCACTGGGGGGACACTGGGGACATTGGGGACACTGCTGAGCCTCAGGGTGAGGGGACACTGGGGACATCACTGGGGGGACACTGGGGACATTGGGGACACTGCTGAGCCTCAGGGTGAGGGGACACTGGGGACAGTAACGGGGACAGGCTGACATCACTGGGGACATGGTGGGGACATTAAGGGGGTCCTGGAGTGGGAACATGGGGGGGACATGAGGGGGATGGGCGGACACTCAGGTGTCCCCGGGGCTGTCCCCAGCTGTCCCCAGCTGTCCCTGTCCCCCCAGGCCATGGAAGCCGCTCACCGGCAGCTGCTGCGCTCGCTGGGGGGGGGCGATGCCACCGTCCCCAGCAGCGTCCCCAGTGTCCCCAGCAGCGTCCCCAGCGTCCCCAGCGCCGTCCCCGGGCGGGCCCCGCCGCCCCCCAGCCCCCAGAGCTCGCCCCACGCCCCGCGGGGACACGGTGGTGGCACTGCCACCCGCGCTGGCACCGCCCCCCACGGCACAGGTGAGAGCCCCAGGGGCACCCAGTGTCCCCTCCGTGTCCCCTCCGTGTCCCCTCCGTGTGCCCTGTCCCACACCACCACTATCCCCCCATTAATTATTCCCCCAATATTTCCCCCCTTATTTCCCCATTATTAATTTCCCATTTTCCCCATTATTTCCCCATTATTTCCCCCTTTTCTTCCAGGCTCTGACGCCCCCGCCCACCTTTAACCCGGAGGGGGGGGATGGGCTGGAATTTCCCTCCCCTCCCCCAGACCCCCGGAAGATTTTCCAGGGAATTCCGGCCGGGAATTCCCCCCGGACGGCCGGACAGACGGACAAATGCACTTTGTTGGGAATTCCCCCTTTTCCCCCCCAAAAAACCCCTATAAATATGTACGTACGCCCCTCCCCCACGCTGTAAATACCCCCGGTGTCCCCTCCCCCCTCCCGGTGACAATCGGGGGTGACACGGTGACAATCGGGGGGGTGGCACCCCCAAAATCCCGGGATTTCCCCCCAAAACCCAGGTTTTCCCCCCGATCCCGGATTTTCCCCAGATCCCGGGGTTCCATATAAATATTATAAATATCAGAGCCCGGGGGGCTGAAGCTGGGAAGAATTCCCCACTTTTGGACTCGTTTTTTGTGGGATTTGGGTGCTTTTTCAATGGGGTTTGGGGTTTTTAACAGGATTTGGGGTTTTTTATAAGATTTGGGGCTTCTTTTTCCCTGGGGGAGGGGTCCCAAATCCTGGGATGGGAATTTGGGATTTGGGGACCCTGGAGGTGACGGGAGGGGTTTGGGAATGGGGAATGGGATTTGGGAATTCTGGGATCCAGCCCCGCGGTGTCCCCAGACGCCCCGGGGGGGTGACAGTGTCCCCAGGGTGTGACCCTGTCCCCAGGGGTGACACAGCCCAGCCTGGCGACAATGCTCCGGTTTATTTACAAGCTGGCAGGGGGTGGTGGCACCGTCCCTGTCCCTGTCCCTGTCCCTGTCCCTGTCCCCAGTGGCTCCCAGCTGCCCCGGGAGTGGCCCTGCAGCCCCAAAGGGGGACAGGGAGGGGACACCAGGACACGTCCCCGAAGTCCCCGTGTCCCCTCGGGGTCCAGGGCCGTGAGGAGCGGTGGCAGCTCCTGGTGGCACCTCTGGTGGCACCTCTGGTGGCACATCGCGGTGTCACCTCCCGGGTCACGTCCCAGGTGTCCTCAGTGTCACATCCTGGGTGTCCCCAGGCTCGGGTTCTCGGGGTCACAAGGTGAAGATGTCGTCCTTGGTGTCCCCAATGTCCCCGCTGTCCCCAGTGTCACAAGGTGAAGATCTCGTCCTCGCTGTCCCTGAGCGCGGCCGCCCGCGGGGTCCTGGTGAGGGGCCGGGGTCCCAGCCGGGCCCCCCGAGGGGACGCGGGGCCGGGGCCACCCCCGGGGCTGCGGGGACAGCCGGTGACACGCTGTGACAGCCGGGGTGGCAGTGCCACCGCCCCGGTGCCCGCAGAGCCCGCGGGTCCCCCCGTTCTCCCCCCGTGTCACCCCGCTCTTCTCCCAGCTGCGCCACAATTTTACACCACTTCTTCCCAGATTTTTCCCCCACTTTTTCCCAGATTTTTCACCACAATTTTCCCACATTTTTCCCGCAGTTTTCCCCCAGTTTTTCCCAAATCTTCCCCCAAGAATTTTCCCCCAGAATTTCCTCCCAGTTTCCCCCCACTTTTCCCCTGATTTTCCCCCAGATTCCCCCGGTTCCCACCTGCCGCCCGGGCCCCGCAGCCGCCGCGCCGCCGCCTCCTTGCAGCGGCCGATCTCGGCGTCCAAGCGCCGCAGGAAATCCGAGGCCGAGAGGTCGCGCCGGGAGGGGCCGGGACCGTCCCCGGCGGTGTCCCCGGGGCTGTCCCCCGGCGTGTCGCGCTGTCCCGGGATGAGCAGCGTGGCTCTCAGGAAGATTGTGTCCGAGGAGTAGAGGCGGTTGGCGCGCTGGATCTGCTCCATCTGCGGGACGGCACCGGGACCGGGACCGGGACAGGACGGGGACCGGGACGGGGACCGGGATGGAATGGGAGCAGTACAGGGACAGGGATAAGGACAGGGACCAGGATGAGCAGGCAAAGGGCACCGGGCCAGGACGGGCCCGAGATGACCCCTGGGTTCCCCCGCGGCCTCCCCTGCCCCCGGTGTCCCCCCGGTGTCCCCCCCGGCCGCTCACCGTCACCCCGTAGCGCAGCGCCAGCCCCGGCAGGGTGTCCCCGGGCTGCAGGCGGTGCTCCCGCGGGGCCGCCCCGGCCCCGCCGGTCCCCTGAGGCCTTCCCCGGGTCCCCCTTGTCCCCTCGAGGTCCCCCCAACCCTTCCCCCGTCCCTTTGTGTCCCCTCACCCTCTCCGGGGTGTTCCCAACTCTTTCCTGAACCTCTCGGGACCCCCAACCCTTCCCTGGGTCCCTTTGTGTCCCCTCAGTCCCCTCCAGATCCCCCGGGTCCTTCCCCGGCCCCACTTTGTCCCCTCAGCCCTTCCCAGGGCTGCCCCCAGGGCGGCTCTGCCACGGGGGGCCGGTTTGGGGACAGTGTGGGGACAGGAGGTGACGGTGGGTGGCCCGCTGTCCCCAGAGGCGCCGCGTGGCCGAGCTGCTGGCCAGTGCCATCCCCGAGGACGAGGCGCTGCTGCTGCGCGACGGCAGGTGAGGCTGCCCCGCTGTCCCTGCTGTCCCCAGCCGTGCCCCGGTGTCCCCCGGTGTCCCCCAGTGTCCCCTGTGCTGTCCCCAGGCTGGCGTGCTCGCTGTGTCCCCAGCGGCCCGTGTGTGACACTCTGCAGACGCTGCTGCTGCACAGGGCGGGCAGGAAGCACCTGGACGGTGAGTGGGCTGTCTCTGTCCCCTGGGATGTCACCTGGGCTGTCCCTGTCCCCTGGGATGTCACCTGCGCTGTCCCTACGTTACCTGTACTGTCCCCTCACCCTGTCCCTGTCCCCTCACCCTGTCACATGTCCCCTGTCCCTGTCCCCATGTCCTTGACCCACTCACCATGTCCCCTGTCCCCTCACCCTGTCCCTCACCCTGTCCCTGTCTCTCACGTGTCCCTGTCCCCATGTCCCTGTCCCCATGTCCCTGTCCCTGTCCCTCACGTGTCCCTGTCCCTCACGTGTCCCTGTCCCCGTGTTGCAGCCCTGCAGCGTTCCTTCGGGCGGCGCCGCTGTCCCCAGGTGGCCCCGCAGGGACCCCAGGTGACCCCGGGGGTGGCGCCAGCTGTGCAGGTGGGTGTGGCCGGGCTGGGCGAGGCCCCGGGTGTGACACCAAATGGGCGTGGTCTCCATGGGTGTGACACCAAACGGGCGGGGTCTCTGTGGGTGTGGTTCGATGTGGGTGTGGCCTCTGTGGGTGTGTCCATGGGAGGGTGTGGTCTCTTTGGGTGTGGTCTTTGGGTGTGGTTCATGTGGGTGTGGTCTCTGTGGGTGTGGCTTGGTATGGGTGTGGTCTCTGTGGGTGTGGTCTCCAAGTGGGTGGGGCCCCATGGTGTCTCCTGAGTGGGTGTGGCCTGTGTGGGTGTTGTCCTGAGTGGGTGTGACCTATGTGGGTGTGTGGTTCCCATGGGGGCATGGCCTATGTGGGTGTGGTTTAGTGTAATGTGGGTGTGGTTTCCATGGGGCGTGGCCTCTGGGCATGGCCTGGCTGGATGTGCTGTGTGGGGGCGTGGTCTCGGTGGGCGTGGCCTCAGGGGCGTGTCACGCAGGCGCCGCTGCTGGCCCGGACGCGCCGGCTGGCCCGGAGCGCGCTGCTGAGAGCGGCCCCATACAGCAGCTGCTGCCGCAGAGCCACGTGAGGGAAATGGGGAAAAACGGGGGGAAATGGGGAAATGGGGAAATGGGGGAAATGGAGAAATGGGGGAAAATGGTGGGGGAAATGGGGGAAACGGGGGGGAAATGGGGGAAAACGGGGAAATGGAGAAAAATGGGGGTGACACAGGGAAAAATGGGGGAAATGGGGAAAAAGGGGGGAAAAACAGGGAAATCGGGAAAAACACAGGAAATGGGGAAACGAGGGGAAAATGGGAGAAAAACACAGGGGAAATGGGGGAAAAATTGGGGAAAATGGGGAGAAAAATGGAGGAAATGGGAAAACAGGGAGAATGGGGGAATGGGAAGATGGGAGGAAATTGGGGAAAACTGGAGAAACAGGGAAAATGGGAGAAAAACGGGGGAAAATGGGGGGAAACAGGAAAATGGGAAAATGGGGGAAACGGGCAAAAGATGGGGAAAGACGGGAAGGAAACGGACAAAAAGGGAGAAGATTGGAAAGGAGCTCAGGGACACCAGGGAAAGTTCTGGGATTCCCAGGAAAGGGAACGTTTTGGG
The DNA here is from genome assembly GCA_017590115.1 of Montifringilla adamsi. Lineage (NCBI taxonomy): Eukaryota > Metazoa > Chordata > Aves > Passeriformes > Passeridae > Montifringilla > Montifringilla adamsi. The sequence continues at coordinate 77,211 of JAGGNK010007548.1, read as the reverse complement.
ATTCACACCCTCTCCCTTCCCCCTCCCAGGACGAAGGGCAGCAGCTCCCGGGCCGGGATCCCCGGGATGATCCCAAAAAATTCCCAGACGCCGCCGGAGCCGTCCCGGAACCCCGGGATTCCCGGGAATCCCGAAACCGCCGGCCCCACGCACACGGAGGGTGAGACCCCGCCCCCGCCAGGGGGTTTTCCCGGGAATTGCCCATTTCCGGAATTCCCAGCAGCCCCGTCCTCGCTCCCCCAGGCGTTCCCAAGGACAGGAAACGGGGAAGGAAAGGAAATTCCCGAAGCTCCGAGGGGCCGAGCCCGGAGCGGCTGCGGATCCTGCGGCACCACCTGCACCTGCGCAGGTGGGTGGGGATCTGGGAATTCTGGGAAAAACCCCAAAAATATCCCCCAAAAAATCCCCACAAAAGTCCCCCAAAGTATCCCAAAAATATCCCCTAGAATCCAAAAAAACCAAAAGCCCCCAAAACCAAAAAAAAACCCCTCAAAAATGCCAGAAATACCCCAGAAAGCTGCCCGAGATGGCAGCGAGTGCCCCAGTCCCTTTCCCTGTGTCCCAGCCGGGGCTGGCTCCAGGATCCCGCTGGGAATTGGGTGAAGGACGGGAACGCCGAGTTCGACTCCGACGAGGAGGAGCCGCCACCGCTGCCACCAGCCTGACAGCCCCAGGTGTCCCCAAGAGTCCCCAAGAGTCCCCGAGAGCCCCCAGGGCCCCGGGAATAAAGTGGGAATTTTTTGGGACCATTTTTCCACTTTATTCCCTGTATTCCTGAGCTCGGTGTGGGCACAGAGGAAATTTTTAGGATTTCTTCTGTTGGCGACCTGGGGGCAGAGAAAAGGGGGGGTCAGAGGTGGGACCCAAAGTCCTGTCCCTGGTGACACCTGGGGACATTCAGGAGCTCGCTCCAAGCTCTGGGACCCCCAGGTGACACCTGGGGACCCTTGGGGACACTCCCAGAGCTCCTTTTAAGGTGGCTTCACCTCTGGGACACCCCAAATCCACCCTTGGTGACCCCTGGGGACACTCAGGGGCTCATTGTGAGCTGGGGACAGCTCTGGGTGAGCCCTCCCACGTGGAGCCCCTGGCGGTGACCCCGGGCTGGCCCTGGGGACCCTGGGGACACTCACGGAGCTCGTTGTTGCGGGTGAGGGCGGCGGCGGCGCGCGCCCGCGGGCCCTGCAGGGTGAAGGTGTAACCAAAGCGCAGCAGGGACGGGCACTGCTCCAGCGTGGCTGCCATGGCCATCTCCACCGTGTCCCCCAGGCGCTGGCACTGCAGGGACAGCGGGGACACCGTCAGTGTCACTGCCACACCCCCCCAGGCTCTGGCACTGCAGGGACATTGTCAGTGTCACTGTCACACCCCCATCTCCACCGTGCCCCCCAGGCGCTGGCACTGCGGGATTGGAGACAGTCAGGTCACTGTCACCTCCCCTGGTATCCCTGTCCCTGCTGTCCCCGCTGTCCCTGTCCCTGTCCCCGCTGTCACCTGGTTGTCCACGCGGATCTCGCTCAGCGTGGGGCAGTGGCCGATGGCCGCCAGCAGCCGCAGCATTCCCGCGCTGGTGATGAAGTTGGACTCGAGGTTGAGGCTCTGCAGGCTCTGGTTCTGCTCCAGCATCTCAGCCACCGCCTGGGGACACCGCGGGGACACCGCAGTGGCACCAGAGTGACACCAAAGTGACACCAGAGTGGCACCAAAGTGGCACCGCAGTGGCACCAGAGTGACACCAAAGTGGCACCAAAGTGGCACTGTGGGGACACCGCCTTTGGTGTCCCAGGGATGGGTGGACAGGCGGGGGGGTGGACTTGTGGGGACATCTGGGGACCTTTGGGGACACTGGGGGACTCACGTTGGCCACCAGGTCGTTGCTGCGCGTGGCCACCAGGCTGAGGCTGCGCACGTGGGTGTTGGTCTTGATGGCCTCGCAGATGGCCTCCAGCGTGGGGACAGGGATGTCCTGGGGACAGTCGGGGACACGGGGTCACCCAGGGGCCGGGGTGGGGCCTGGCACCGTGGGGACATGCTGGGGACAGGGACCACCCCTTGGGTGCCAGCTTCACCCGAGCTGAGGGTGGCACAGCCCCCTGGGCGCCGCTGGGGACGGTGGCAGCGCGGTGTCACCTTGATGTTGTTGAGGTTGACGTCGTGCAGCGCGGGGTCGTTGTCCTGCAGCCGCCGCAGCGTCTCGGCCACGTCCGTGGGGTTCGGGGGCTCGTCCGGCACCGGCCGGTACCGGTCCGGCTGCACCACGCCTGGGACAGCGTGGGGACAGCGTGAGGACGGGCTCAGGGACACGGGGACACACGAGTTTGGTCCCCAGATGCTGCCCCAACCACCCCGTGGGAGCTCTTGTCCCCCTGTCCCGTGTCCCTTTGTCGCTCACTGTGGATTCCCAGGCTCTGTCCCTGTCCCCGTCCCGCTGTCACTCACTGTTGATGCCCTCGGTGTTGCAGATGTTCCCGCTGCAGATGGCATCGTAGTACTGCTTGTTACTCATCAGCGTGTACATGCCCAGGATGGCTGCGGGGACAGCGGGGTGGCACTGGGGACATCGGGGGCACGGGGGACACAGGGCACACAGGACCCTGCTGTCCCCCCGGGGAGGTGGCACTGGGAGCTGAAGGTGGGGTCGGAGCTGCTTTGACGGAGGGGACACAGAGGGTGAGGGGGGACCGAGTGTGACGCTGTGGGACAGTGAGTGTGACACTGTGGGACAATGTGTGTGACACTCAGGTGCGTGACAGTGACACAGAGACACCGTGTGACACTCAGGTGTGTGACAGCGACACAAGGACGGGTGTGCCGTGCTGGCCTGGTGCTCGGTGTCCCTCCCCAGGTGACAGTGACACCGTGTGACACCCTTGGGGACAGTGTTACCCTCGGCCAAGGCCCTTCCTGGTGCCGCTCCCGGCCCCGGGGGGATCCCGGCCTGCGCAGAGCCCGGCCTCGTTCCCATCCCGTGGGAACCCCATGGAGACCCCATGGAACCCCATGGAGACCCCATGGAGATCCCACCCCACCCTCATCAGATCCCAATCCCATGGAAACCCCCTGGAGACCCCATGGAAACACCATGGGAACCCCACCCCAGCCCATCAGATCCCAATCCCACAGAAATCCCATCCCAACCCCATCCTTTACAAATCCCACCCCATTCCAACCCCATCCATGTCCCCATTCCCATCCCATTCCTGATCCCATCCCAATCCCATTCCCGACCCCGCTGTCCCTGCTGTCCCCACCCACCGGCGATGTTGCAAATCTCGGCCCCATTCCCATCGCAATCCCGATCCCATCCCGATCCCATTCCCATCCCAATCCCATTCCCGACCCCGCTGTCCCTGCTGTCCCCACCCACCGGCGATGTTGCAAATCTCGGCCCCATTCCCATCGCAATCCCGATCCCATCCTGATCCCATTCCCATCCCAATCCCATTCCCATTCCTGTTCCTATTCCCATTCCATCCCAATCCCATTCCCATTCCCATTCCCATCCCGGCCCCGCTGTCCCCGCTGTCCCCGCTGTCCCCACCCACCGGCGATGTCGCACATCTCGGCCTCGGTGGCGTTGGCCAGCGCCTCCTCCAGCTCCGGCTCCAGCGTCACCTGCTCCTCCCGCGGCAGCGCCGGCGCCGCCGCCTTGGGGACAAACGGCTTCCCTGGGGACAGGGACAGGGTCACAGGCGGCACGGGGACATGGGGACACCGGGCACGGGGACAGACGGCTTCCCTGGGGACAGGGGACACGGGACGAACGGCTTCAGGTGGCATCATCGGGGTGGCCTCGCTGAGGCTGGCACTGCTGTCACTGGGTTGTGACCATCCCGGGGCTGGCACTGCTGTCCCTGGGGGTGACACTGCCAGGGCTGGTGGCCGTGCCCGGGGCTGGCGGGGGCCCAGCTCGCCCAGGACACCCGAGCCGCTGGCGAGGCCGAGCTAAATATACCCGAGCCCGGGGGCCCGGTCCCCTCCGTGTCCCCGGGCTGTCCCCAGCCCCTGGCCAGCCTGTCCCCGCGCTGTCCCCGCACTGTCCCCGCGCTGTCCCCGCTGTCCCCAGACCTTTTTTCTCGCCGGTGAAGGGCACGAGGTCCTGGCGCTCCTCGGCCTCCAGCGCCTGCCGCTCCAGGTGCTGCAGGAGCGCGTCCCGGTCCAGGGGTCCCGTGGGGCTCTTGTGGGTCTGGTCGCGCTGGCGCAGCCCCGCGGGCAGCAGCACGTTCTGGGGACAGCGCCCGTGTCACCTGCTGTCCCCGCGGCCGCCCGCCCGCGCGGCCCCCCGCCCGTGCCCACCTCGGGGTCCATCTCGGCCAGCTCGGCGTCCAGCTGCGCCAGCTCCTCCGGGGACAGCTCCTGCAGGATCTTGTCCTCGTCGATGTCGCGGTACTTCTCCAGCTCCTGCCGGTACGGCGTCATGGCCGCGGGGACCTGGGGACAGCGCGGGGACAGCGGGGTGGCACCAGCGGGGACAGCGCGGGACACGGGGGGACACGGGGAGGAGCCCTTGGTGCCAGCACTGGCGGGCTCGGGGGACACAGGGGGGACCTGGCCGTGCCACCCTCTGCGGGGACAGCGCTTGGGGACACCGAGCACACCCCAAAAGTTGTCCCCAACCTTTGTCACCTCCAGGGTCACATCCCGCTCCTGCCTCGCCCCAATTCCAGCGTCCCCCCCAAATTCCGGCCCCGCCGGGGGTGACAGGAGGCACAAACCGCGCGTCCCCAAATGTCGCGACCCCGCGAGCGGCGCTCCGCGGTGTCCCCAGAGCGGGGGTGGGGACACACCTGCCCCGCCGCACCCCCCCGGGGCGTGGGAATTCCTTTGGGAAGCGGCTCCGGGATCCCCAGAATCCCAAATTTCTGTGGCGGGAGGGGGGAGGGGGAGGTGACACCGCGGGGACAGCGCGGGGACAGCGGGGCCGTACCTGGGGCCGATCCCGAGCGCCGGGGCTGATCCCGCGGCCGATCCTAAAGCTCGGCGGGGGGGATCCCGGGGCCGATCCCAAACGGGGGGGCCGATCCCGGGGCCGATCCCAAAGGCGATCCCAAAAGCCGGGGCCGGTGCCGCAGCTCTGGGGCCGCGCGGGGCATGAGATCAGCGCTTTATTCGGGCCCGGAGGGGCGGATCCGTGCCCCGGCCCTTATCGGGAACGGGGGGGCCCCGCCCGGCCCCGCGGGGCCCGCCGACCCCAAAAACCGCCGGGGGGAAAGAGAGAGCGGATCCTTCCCCAATGCCATAAACCCTGCAAAGCTCCGACCCCAAAAACCGCCGGGGGGAAAGGGGGACATGGGGACAGGTGAGGGGGGCACGGAGCCTTCCCGAATCCCACAAACCCTGCAAAGCTCAGGGCGGGTTTGGCCCCACAAGTCCCGAATGCGGGGAGTGAAGGGGATTTGGACCCCCCCCAATGGGGTTTGGGGGAGCAGGGAATGAGTTTTGTAGGATCTTCTGGAAAAGGGAAACCCATAAACTTTATTAGAGGCTGTTCTGGAGAAAGGAATCCCATATTATTGTAGGGTCTTCTGGAAAACAACGGCTTCATGAACCTTGTTTATTGTAGGATTTCTTGGAAAAAGGGCTCCCACCCCATTTTTTGGGTAGGATTTCTGGAAAAGGGTTCTGCAAACCTCTTTATTTATTGTAGGATCTCCTGGAAAAGGGGGCTCCCACCACCCCACACAAACCAACCCCCAGTTCAACTTTATTCTCTCCTCCACACCCCTGGTGAACAGTGACCCCAAAAAAACATCCCTCACATGGGTGATCCCATATCCCTAAATGCCAAATCCCAACACCCCAGCATCCCCAAATCCCGGGATTTCAGGCACTGCCAACGCTTTGGGAGGAGCCCCTCAACAAAACCGTCACCGCTGTCCATCCCAATAACCCGACACCCCAAATCCCAAATCCCAGATCCGGGATCTCGGGCACTGGGGACGCTCTGCTTGATGATTTTCTCTTTTGGAAGGACATTCTCACACCCCACATCCCAAATCCCAGCCTCTGAGAACGCTGTTTGATGGTGATTTTCTGCTCTTTTGGGAAGGACATTCCCACACCCCAAATCCCAGATCCCAACTCCCGTGTCTCAGGCGCTGGGGACGCTCTGCTTGATGACGATTTTCTGCCGGCCGGGCCGTGCCCCGGGGCTGTCCCCGGCTGCGGCGGCGGCGGCGGCGGCGGCGCTGGGCAGCCCGTGGGCCGTGACGTACTTGCGGTAGGCCTCGCGGATGATGCGGAAGGCGCGGGCGTTGGAGTAGGGGATGTCGGTGATGGGGTCGCGGTAGAGCGCCGGTTTGTGCGTGACGGGGCACAGCTCCCGCACCGGCAGCCGCGGCGCCTTGGCCCGCGGGAAGCAGCGCTCGAAGGTGGCGTCGTCGCTGAAGGAGATGAAGGTGCGCGAGCACTTCCCCGGCGATGGCGGCCGCGCCTCGGGGCCCAGCCTGCAACGGGACGGGGCGCGATGGGGCGGGAACGGGGCCGGCGTGCCCCCCGCGCGTGGGGTGGGCAAAAGGTGGGACTGCAAAGGGTCTGGGGGCTCAAAGGGTGCGGCTGCGACGGGGGGTTTGGGATTGCCAAGGTGGTACCCGAGAACTGCGGCTCCCATGGGATTTGGGATCCCAAAAGCTGTGACTCCAATGGGGGATTTGGGGTTTGTGGTGGTGCCCAAAAGCTGCGATTCCAAAGGGATTTGGGGCCTCGGAAACTGCAAATCCAATATGGGATTTGGGATCGCCAAGGCGGAGCTCAAAATCTGCTTTTCCCGTGGGATTAGGGGGCTCAAAACACGCTTATTCCATGGGATTAAGGGGATCAAAACCTGCTTTTCCTGTAGGATTTGGGGGTTCCAAGGTGACGGCCCCAGGTTGGGATTCAGTGCCCAAACCCACCCCCCAAAACTGGAATTCTGGGATTTGGGAATCCGCTGGCACTCACCCCTCCACGTCCACGGGGTCATCGCGGCCGGGCTCGGGCAGGAGGGGCATGGTCAGGGACCAGTACCGGATCACGGGGCCCACGATCTTCCTCTTCTTCTGCACCTGCTTCTTCTTGTCCGCCTCCAGCCGCTCGTAGTTCTCTGGGGTCGGGAACGGGGCGGGAACGGGGACGGGAATGGGGATGGGAATGGGGATGGGAATGGGGGCAGGAATGGGGATGGGAATGGGGGCAGGAATGGGGATGGGAATGGGGACGGGAATGGGGGCAGGAATGGGGATGGGAATGGGGGTGGGAATAGGGATGGGAATGGGGGCGAGAATGGGGGCAGGAACGGCTCAGCCCGGCACGGCGACTGCCAGCTCTGATCCTGGGATCCCTGTGCCATTCCCAGTGTCCCTGTCCCACTCCTGCTGTCCCTGTCCCAGCAGCCGAGCCCCATTCCTGATCCCAGTATCCCATTCCTGTGCTCAGTATCCCATTCCCATTATCTCATTCCCATTCCCAGTATCCCGTTCCCATTCCCAGTATCCCATTCCCAGTGCCCCGTTCCCTCACCCAGGGAGCGCAGGTTGATCTCCTCGGTGATCTTGGCCTCCTCCAGCAGCTCCTCCTGGGTCAGGGGCCGCTCGTAGCTGGTCCCTCCCTTCTTCCTCTTGGACTGCACCTGGCGCCGGGAATGGGGGTAGGAATGGGGATGGGAATGGGGGCAGGAATGGGGATGGGAATGGGGACGGGAATGGGGGCAGGAATGGGGATGGGAATGGGGGTGGGAATAGGGATGGGAATGGGGGCGAGAATGGGGGCAGGAACGGCTCAGCCCGGCACGGCGACTGCCAGCTCTGATCCTGGGATCCCTGTGCCATTCCCAGTGTCCCTGTCCCACTCCTGCTGTCCCTGTCCCAGCAGCCGAGCCCCATTCCTGATCCCAGTATCCCATTCCTGTTCTCAGTATCCCATTCCCATTATCTCATTCCCATTCCCAGTATCCTGTTCCCATTCCCGGTATCCCATTCCCAGTGCCCCGTTCCCTCACCCAGGGAGCGCAGGTTGATCTCCTCGGTGATCTTGGCCTCCTCCAGCAGCTCCTCCTGGGTCAGGGGCCGCTCGTAGCTGGTCCCTCCCTTCTTCCTCTTGGACTGCACCTGGCGCTCCTGGAGCCGCAGGAACGTCTGCCGGGTGTGCTCCGTGGTGGACTGGCGCATGTGCTTCCGGCCTGCGGAGAGACCCACCGGCTGGAACCCTGGGAATGCTCCCAGGGGACCCCCGGGACCCCGACCCCAGCCCCTGGAGAACCAGCAGCTCTCCCCTGGGATCCCATTCCCAACGCCTGGAGCGCCAGGAGCTCCCCCAGAGGATCCCATTTCCAGCTGGGATCCCCGAGACCCTGCTGCCACCCCCTTCCCCCCCATCCCAGCCATCCCACCCCATCCCCACCCATTCCCAT
>JAGGNK010007548.1:36645-65655 GCA_017590115.1 Montifringilla adamsi | reverse complement strand
GTTTTTTTTTGGGCGGGGGTCTTTGGGGGCTTTGGATGGGTTTGGGGCTGGGAGACTGAGGGGCTTTGGGGGGTTCTTTTGGGCTGTCGAGCTCTGGGGCTGAGGGGGATCTTTGGGGTCTTTATGGGGTTATTCTTGGGGAGGGGTGGGACTCTTGGGGAGGGGTTTTTGAGTTTCCTGAGGGAATTTTGGGGGATTTGGAGCTTCCTGGGGGTGTCTCAGGTGCCCTGGGGGCAGTCTGGGCCCAACTTTTCCCTGGAAAAAACGAATTCCGAGCTTTCCTTTCCCTGTGAAACCCCTGGGAATGCACGGGGGGGGGGGGACCTGAGAGCCCCAAAATTCCCAAAAAAAAACCCCAAAAAGAAGTGGGAGCGGGGCGGGGAGGGAGAAGTTTGTTGGTGCCAGGGAAATCCGATTCCCGTTCCCGTCCGGTGACTCACCGGGGGTGGGAACAGCTCCCGGGGATCCCGAAATCCCAGAAAGATCCCAAAAAGGGCCCGGGAGCGGCAGCAGAGCCACGGGGATTGCTGGGTGAGCGGGGATGGGGCCAGGGAAAGGGCTGGAAAACCGGGAATCCGCCGCCTCCGAGGCTCTTTTTGGGATAAAAAAGCCGATTTCTGGCTTTTGGAGCCGGCGTTTTTCCCTTTTCCTGCCTTGTGCTGAGCCTGGCGGAATTGCTGGGGGAATCCAGCCCTTTACCCCACCTTTTTTCAGCTCCAAATCACTTTTTTCACCTTAAATTTTGGGCTCAGGTCCATGAGGATTCCATCTGGGAAGGAGTTCCTTGCTCCTCGCTTTTCCCTGGAAGAATCTAAGGCCTGATCCCTGATTTTTTGGCTCTTTATCCATCTTTTTTTCTGGAATTTGGAGCCAGAAACCCCAGGAGAGCAGCACGTGCGGGTGGGATAATTCAGTTTTTGTGCTTTGTAGCGTTTTCCCCTGTTTTTGTGGGATTTTCCCTCTTTTTCTGTGGTTTTCCCCTGCTTTTCTGGGATTGAGCCTCTCTGAGCGTGGATTTTCCTTTCTTTTGGCAGGATCCAACACCTTCAAAAAGTCCCTGACTCCTGAGGTGAGTTCCAGGCTGGGAAAATCCCGAGTTTCAGCTTTTCCTGCTCCTTTTCCTGCTCTTTTTCCAAGACTGCCTTGACCCTGAGCAGCTCCTCCCATGGCAGTTTTGGGAATTTACCCTTCCCGAGGGAATTCCTGCTCCAAAACCCAAATCTGTCTGGCACCACCCCCAAAACCCCTGGAAAAATTCAATTTAACAGCTCCTGGATGAATCCTGGGATCCCTGGGCCGGGAATCACTGCATTGGGATTTGCACCTTTCCCAAAATTTCTCCTGAAGCATTGGAATTACCGTGGGAAAAACCCAGCCCAGCTTTCCATGGATTCCAGGTGTTTTTGGGTGGGAAAAATCCTGTTAAAAAGTTGATTTTTCCAATTTTTTTTTCTCTCTTCCCCTTTTTTGTTTTCCCAAGATGCCGGGAGGATCCCAGACCATCCGGAAAGGTCACAGAGGAGTGGATTCCACAGGAGAAACCACCTACAAAAAGGTAAATTCCCACTGTTTTTCCCTATTTGCAAGGAATTCTGCCCAGGATCGCTGTGGGAATGGGAGGAGATTGCATGGAAATGAAGGAAAAAGGGAATTTTTTGGGGGGCTTTTTTCCCATTTCAATTCTCATCCAATTCCCATTCCCACTGGATTTCTATTCCCACTGAGTTTCTCTCATTCCTGTGGAATTCTTGCAATTCCCGTTGAGTTCCATCTGTTCCCATTGGATCTGTCCATTCCCACTGAACTCCTGTTACCTTTCCCACCAAATCCCCTCCATTCCCACTGCGCTCCAGCCACTCCCAGCCCCATTCCTGGCTGGAATTCCAGTTCCCAGCCCCATTCCCATTCCAGCTGTAATTCCCATTCCCAGTGGAATCCCCCCTGTTTTCCACATTCCCATTCCCATCTCCGTCCCCACTGTGAACCCCCATTTCCCTGTTCCCGGCTGTAATTCCCATTCCCATCCCTGCTGTAACTCCCATTGCTGTTCCCACTGTAACCACCCCCGTTCCCCATTCCCACTCCCATTCCCTTTGCCTTCCCTGGAACTCCCTGGAATTCCCTTTGCCTTCTCTAGAGCTCCCTTTTCCCTTTCCCTTTTATGTTTTTCCTTCCCTGCACTTCCCTGCTATTCCTTTTTCCCCTTTCCCTTTTTGCTTTTCTATTTTCTGGTTTTGCCTTTCCTTTTCCTTTTTCCCTTTTCCTTCCCTGGAACTCCCTGGAATTACTTTTTCGTTCTCTAGAGCTCCCTTTTCCCTTTCCCTTTTATGTTTTCCCTTCCCTGGACTTCCTTGGTAGTCCTTTGTCCCATTTCCCGTTTCTTTTTTTGCCTTTCTCTTTTCCTCTTTCCATTTTCCCCTTTTTTCCTTTTGTCTTCCTCTTCCATTTCCCTTCCGGTGAGAGCGCCCGGAATTCCAGAGATTCCTGGGAATTCCCGGCCCTGGGAATCCGGGAAATCCCGGCGGAGTGCCCCCCGTGGGGCAGGGCTCTCTCCTCCTGGGTGTGAGCCCTTTCCAAGCCCAAGACACCATGGAAAACACCGAAAAAATCTGTGGAAAACCACAACAATCCACACAAAACCCACAAACCAGAGGGATCTGCGTGTTCTTCCCCAGTTGTGTTTGCAATTTTGAATGATTTCTGACTCCAAAACCCTAAAAATTAATGGAAAACGCCAAAAAGTCCATGGAAAAACCCCAGCAATCCAAACAAAACCCCCAAACCAGAGCGATTTGATGTTCTTCCCGCATTTTATTTACAATTTTGATGCATCCCCAACTCCTAAACCCCGAAATGCACGGAAAACCCCAACAATCCAAACAAAAGCCCCAAACCAGAGCGATTTGATGCTCTTCCCACGTTTCTTCTGTGATTTTGACACATCCCCAACCCCAAAACCCAAAAAGTCTATGGAAAAACCTCAAAATTTAAAGAAAACCCCCAAACCAGAGGGATTTTTTTCCCACGTTTTACTTGCAATTTTGATGCATCCCCAACCCCCAAACCCCAAAAATCCATGGAAAAACTTCCACAATCCACACCAAACCCCAAAACCAGAGGGATTTCATGCTCTTCCCACATTTTACCTGTGATTTTGACGCATCCCCAACCCCAAAACCCCAAAAACCCACGGAAAACCCCCAAACCAGAGGGATTTGATGTTCTTCCCACATTTCCCCTGCAAATGTGTGGTTTGTGGATTTTCATTGGGTTTTTTGGGAAAATTGGGGGTGTTTTGTGTTTTTTCCTGTTTTTTTTGGTGAAAATCGGGGGTGTTTTGTGGTTTTTTCCTTGGGTTTTTGGGAAAGGGAAAACCCCCACAATCCATACAAAACCCCCAAACCAGAGGGATTTGATGTTCTTCCCACATTTCCCCTGCAAATTTGACGCATCCCCGACCCCAAAACCCCAAAAATCCATGGGAAAACCCCCACAATCCATACAAAACCCCCAAACCAGAGAGATTCGATTTTCTTCTCACATTTTCCCCCAAAAATCCATGGGAAAACCCCCACAATCCATACAAAACCCCCAAACCAGAGGGATTCGATTTCCTTCTCATATTCTATGCGCGATTTTGACGCATCCCCAACCCCAAAACCCCCAAACCAGAAGGATTTGACGCTCTTCCCACGTTTTCCCCGCGAATTTGACTCGCCCCCACCCCGTGACCCCCCAGACCCCCGCGAGCCTGCCGCATTCCCCCCGTTTCTCCCGCCGCAGAACCTGAACCAGAACCCGCGGACGCTGCTGCCCAAGTTCTACGGGCTGTACTGCGTGCAGGCGGGCGGCAAGAACATCCGCATCGTGGTGATGAACAACCTGCTGCCGCGCTCCGTGCGCATGCACCTCAAGTACGACCTCAAGGGCTCCACCTACAAGCGCCGCGCCTCGCCCAAGGAGCGCGACAAGGCCTTCCCCACCTTCAAGGACCTGGACTTCATGCAGGACCTGCCCGACGGGCTCTTCCTGGACTCGGACATGTACAACGCCCTGTGCAAGACGCTGCAGAGGGACTGCCTGGTCAGCCTTGGGGGGGCTTTGGGGGTTTTTTCCTGGTTTTTTGGGGGGAAAGTTGGGGGTGGTTTGTGGTTTTTTCCTTGGGTTTTTGGGAAGATTGGTGGTGTTCTGCCTCTTTTCCTGGTTTTTTTGGGGAAAACCGGGGGTGTTTTGTGGTTTTTCATTGGTTTTTTGGCAAAACTGGGGGTGGTTTGTGGATTTTCATTGGGTTTTTTGGGAAAATTGGGGGTGTTTTGTGTTTTTTCCTGTTTTTTTGGGGAAAATTGGTGGTGTTCTGCCTCTTTTCCTGTTTTTTTGGGGAAAACCGGGGGTGTTTTGTGGTTTTTCCTTGTTTTTTTGGGAAAAATCGGGGGTGTTCTGTGATTTTTGTTGTTTTTTGCAGGGGAAATCAGGAGTGTTCTGCCTTCTTTCCCGTGCTTCGGGGGAAACTGGGGGCGTTCCATGCTTTTTCATGGGTTTTTGGGGAGAAACTGGGGGTGTTCTGTGCTTTTTCCATGTTTTTAGGGAAAAGTGGTGGTGTTCTGTCTTTTTTCCTGGTTCTTGGGGAAAAACTGGGGGTGTTGTGTGCTTTTTCCTGTTTTTTGGGGAAAACTGGGGGTGTTCTGTGCTTTTTCCTCTTTCTTTGGGGGAAATTTGTGAGTGTTCTGCTTTTTTTCCTGTTTTTTCATGGAAAACTTGTGCTTGTTCCCCCTTTCCCGTGTTTCTGAGGTTTCCTGTGGAGCTCTGGAAGATCCCGAGCCACGGTCCGGCCCCGTTTTTGCCCATTTCCAGTCGGGTGCCCTTCCCCAATTCCCGTTTCCCTGGGCAGGTGCTGCAGAGTTTCAAGATCATGGACTACAGCCTGCTGGTGGCCATCCACAGCCTGGACCAGGCCCAGCGCGAGCGCGCGGCCGCCGGCGGCCACCGCGACCGCGACGGCGACAGGGACGGGCGCGGCCGGCCCGCGGCGCAGAGAGCGCTCTACTCCACGGCCATGGAGTCCATCCAGGGGGAGGCACGGAGAGGGGGCACCATCGAGACTGATGACCAGTGAGATTTACTGGGATGGACTGGGATGGACTGGGGTTGACTGGGATTGACCAGGGTGGGCAGAAAGCGCTCTGCTCCACGGCCATGGAGTCCATCCGGGGGGAGGCACGGAGAGGGGGCACCATCGAGACTGATGACCAGTGAGATGGGCTGGGAATCGCTGGGGTTTACTGGGATCCATTCCCTGATCCATGCCCCATTCCCTGATCCCATTCCCTGATCCATTCCCCATTCCCTGATTTGTTCCCCATTCCCTGATCCATTCCCATTCCCTGACCCCATTCCCTTACCCATTCCCTGATCCGTTCCCTGACCCATTCCCCATTCCCTGATCCATTCCCCATTCCCTGATCCATTCCTATTCCCTGATCCATTCCCCATTCCCTGATCCATTCCCCATTCCCTGACCCATTCCCTGATCCATTCCCCATTCCCTGATCCATTCCTCATTCCCTGACCCCATTCCCTGCTGCCCTTTCCCAGGATGGGCGGAATTCCCGCCCGGAATTCCCGGGGGGAGCGGCTGCTGCTCTACATCGGCATCATCGATGTCCTGCAATCCTACAGGTCAGTCATCAATTACTAATTAACTACCCGTTAATTAACCCACATTTCCTGGGCCTTGGGATCCCCCTGGATCAGGAGTTTCCGCCGTGGGCTTCAAACCCCAGGAGTTCCATGGGCATTTCTGGGAATTCCTGGGAATTTCTGCTCCATTCCCTCCCCGCAGGTTCGTGAAGAAGCTCGAGCACTCCTGGAAGGCCCTGGTGCACGATGGGGTGAGTGGGAAATGGGAATTTCTGTGGAAAAAGTGGGAATTTTTATGGAAAAACAGGAATTTTTATGGAAAAGGTGAGGATTTTTATGGAAAAGCAGAATTTTTTGAGGGGAAAGTGGCCCTTACTTATGGAAACCCCCAGTTTTAATGGAAAATCCCCAGCTTTTAAGGGAACTCCCCACATTTTGAGATTTTCCCCCTGAATTCCTGCGATTTCCACCCCAATTCCTGGGATTTATTCCCAAAATCCTGGAATTTCCCCCCAAGCCCCTCAGAGCTCCCCCCGCCTGCCCGGAATTCCCGGATTCCGGGGCTCATTCCCGTTTTCCCGGGTTCCAGGACACGGTGTCCGTGCACCGGCCCAGCTTCTACGCCGAGCGCTTCCAACGCTTCATGTGTCACACGGTGTTCCGCAGGATCCCACGTGAGTGCCCCGCAGCTCTCCCTGCAATTCCCACATTCCCCTCTGGAATTCCCAGATCTCAGCCCTGCTCCCCATTTCCCCCCTTTTTTCCCAGCTTTTTTCTGGATTTTCCCAGCTTTTCTCGTTCTCTGTCCCAAAAAAAAAGCTGGAAGAGTGATTTTTTTAATGGGTCTTTCCCCCTTTTCTGGGTTTTCCTGCTTTTTTTATAGCTTTTTCCTATTTTTTTTTTCAGCTTGTTTTTCCTTTTCCTGACATAAAAATTCCCTGGAAAAGTCGGAAAAGTGCTTTTTGTTTTTTAGGGATTTTTCCCCACTTTTCCAACCTTTTCCTTCTTCTCCTGCTTCTCTTTCCCTAAAAACCTCCCTGAAAACCTGCTTTATTTCCCCTGGGAAATGCTTTCCTCGTGGATTTTCCCCCTTTTCCTCCTCCTGCCGCCCCTCCCTGCCCCGGCGCCCCCGGAATCCCGGGAAAGCCGCGGTTCTCATGGATTTCCCTCTGGCAGTGAAGCCCTCCCCGTCCAAGAAGAGCCGGGGCGGCGGCGCCGTTCCCAGGAGGAGCTGCCAGGGGGGGATCCCGCTCCCGAACCAGCTCCCGGCCGCGGGGGACGCCCGGGCCCCGCCGGGCACCGAGCCGGACCTGGAGCAAGGTGGGCACAGGGGCTTCCGTCCCAAAAACCCCCTTGGTGTCCCAAAAATCCCCGGTTTCATCCCACAGAATCCCCGTTTTATCCCAAAAATCCCCGCCCCATTCCCAGGTTCTTGACCCCGATCCCATTCCCAGTTTCCCGACCCCGTTCCCAGTTTCCCGACCCCATTCCCAGTTTCCCATTCCCATTCCCAGTTTCCCAATCCCGTTCCCAGTTTCCTGACCCCGTTCCCAGTTTCCTGACCCCGTTCCCGTTGCAGGCTCCCGGCCGGATCTGCTGCCGCGCTCGGTGCCGGACGCCGGCGGAGCCTCGGTGGCGCCGTCCCTGTCCCTGTCCCTGTCCCCGTCCCTGTCCAGCCCCTCCCTGGGCAGCGCCGGCGCCTCCCCCCCCAGCAGGTGGGAGCGGGGCCGGGGATCCCGGCGGGAAGGGAAGGGGGTTGGGACCGGGAAAGGGATTGGGAAAAGGATTGGGATCGGGAAAGGGGGGTTTGGGATCGGGAAAAGGGGTTTGGGATCAGTCCTGAGGGGTTTGGGATTGGGAAAAGGGGTTTGGGATTGGGAAAAGGGGTTTGGGATCGGGAAAAGGGGTTTGGGATTGGGAAAAGGGGTTTGGGATTGGGAAAAGGGGTTTGGGATCATTGCTGAGGGGTTTGGGATCAATCCCAAGGGGTTTAGGATCAGGGGAAGGGGTCTGGGACCATTCCCACGGTTTTTGGGATCATTCCCGAGGTTTTTGGGGCCGTTCCCGAGGCGCTGGGAGCTCTGTCCCGCTCCAGCCCCTCTCGGGGAGGTTTCCCTGGAATGCCCCTGTGGAAAACGGGGAATTCCCGTGGCCGATCCCGGATCCATCCCCGTGTCTGATCCGTTGTTCCCCGCAGGTCCGTGGGGGTGGAGGTGCACCCGGGGCCCGGCGCGGCTCCCGCCCCGTCCCTGCCCAGGTGAGCTTCTCGGGCTCTGGGGAATTCCCAGATCTGGGCTGTTCCCCATTCCTGCTCCCAGGGCTGCAATTCCTGTGGGGCTCCCAGGGAACGTTCTCTCCATCCACAAATCCCATGGAATTCCCGGGAGGAATTAACCTGGAGGATTCTCCCCATGCATGGGAATTTCATCTGGAATTCCCGGGGATCCGCTTCATCCGTGAATTCCATGGAATTTTCATGGCGTTTTCTCCTTATCCACCTTCTCCATGGGAAAACCCGGATTTTCCAATGCTTTTCAGGAGGTTTTCCCAGGATTTCCTGGGGATTCCGTGGGAGCAGCAGGGGGTTGGGATTTAGGCCTGGGATTTCTTGGATTTCCCCCCAAATTCCCGTTTTCCTGTTGTTTTTCCAGCGGATCCCCTGGCCCCTCCCTGCCCCTGGAGCTGGAGGAGCTGCAGGAGACCGAGATCAGCTTCGTGAGTGTTTTCCATGGAACAAAACGGGAATTCCCGGGGACTGGGGGGGTTGGATCCCTGAATTTCCTGGGAATGCAGCGGGATCGGCTCTTCCCTCGCTCCCGGGGCTTTGGGCAGCCCAAAATCCCTGGAACTGGAGAAAAAGGAGGGAAATCCTTCATTCCAGAGCGTCTGGAGTGCCCCAAATCCCACCCGGAGCGTTCCCAGATTTCCCATCTTTAATCCCAACAGGATCTGGGGGAAAATTCCTGCCCAAAATTCCGGGAATTCTGTTTAAAAATGAGGAAAATTCCTCATTCCCGAGTGTCTGCAATGAGTCTGGAATGCCCCAAAATCCCTGGAATTGCCCCAAAAGCAGGAAAAGCCCTCATTCCAGAGGGTCTGGAGTGCCCCAAATCCCACCCGGAGCATTCCCAGCCTCCCCCTCCTTTCCCAGGGCTGGGAATTCCGGGACAAGCCCCAGGCATTCCCAGCTTCCTCATTCCCGGCCTTTTCCCTTCCCAGTGAGCGCCTCGGGATTCCTGCTGGAGCTGCCCCGGGAACGTCCTCGGGATTCCCCCGGAATTCTGGGAAAACCCAGCACGAGCGGGATGGAAACCTCGGGAACAGGCACCCGGAATTCCCAGGGATTCCCGGATTTTGGGATGAAAACACGGGAGAGAATTCCTGGAAAATTCCCAGCGGGAGTCGGAGCCGCGCCGATTGTTTTGTGGAATTTTTTGGGGGGGGAATTTTGGATTTTTATCCCGATTTTTTTTTTTTTTTTTTTTTTTTTTTTTTTTTTTTTTTTTTTTTTGGAATTTCAGTAGGATCCCATCCCGGTTTTCAGCCCTGTGGGAATTCTTGGGATTGTTCATTATTAATTATTAACTTTCAATTTTTATTCAGAAATCGGGATTTGCTCCGGGTTTTCCATGGGAAATCCCCTGGAAAACGGGGAAGAAAGGAGGAGAAATCCTGGAGAAGCTCTGGCTCCTCCTCCCTTTTCCCAGCAGGAATTTTGGGAAGCTTTTCCCACCATCTGGGAGGAATTTTTGGGATTTTTGGGGATTTTTTGGGGAATTTTTGGGGTGTTTTGGGGGATTTTTGAAATCCGAGCCCATCCTGGGATTTCCCCCGGATTTTTTAAGGATTTCTCAGCCCAAATCCCATTTTTCCAATCCCCAAATCCCATTTTTTTAACACCTCTGACAATCCCACAAAATTCCCAGAGCAGATTTTGGGATGGGATAAAAAAACCCCAAACTGAGAACGAGGAATTTCCCACCTGGATCCATCCCAAAAATTCCCAGAATTCCCAAAGTCCCGGAGCAGCCCCCGGGGCTGGGGCTGGTTTCTGCTCCATCCCTGATTTTTTTATGGGAAAATCTCCTTTTCCTTTCCCCAGTTCCCGCTCGGAGCGGCCCCGTTTTTATCCAAAGCCTGGAATTGTTGTGCCGGGGCCCGGGATGTGGAGCAGGAGGGAATTCCCCCCGGCCTCTTCCCTTGCCCAGGCTTTTTTAAGGAAATCTGATTTTCCCTGCCCCAAATTCCCAGATTTCCCCTCGGAGCGGCCTTGCCCGAGGGGATCCGGGGACAATTCCATGGATTTCCCTTTTCCTTGGAATGTTTGTCTATATTAGACAAAGGCCCTCCCAGTCCCCTTTTATTCCCATTTTTTATCGGATCAGGAGGGGAAATTTCCCCCATTTTTTCCCAATTTCCCCATTTTTTTCCCCATTTTTTCCCCAATTTTTTCCCCATTTTTTCCAATTTTTCCAACTTTTTTCCCCAGGGGGGGGAATTTTCCTGTTCCAAAGGGGAAAATTTGGGAATTGTGGGGGGAATTTTCCAGGAGAAAAAGAGGATTTGGCTCTTCCCGGGATGGGAACGGAATTCGTGGAATTCTCCTGGACCTGGAATGGAATTCATGGAATTTTCATGGACTTGGAATGGACATTTCCCGGATTTGGGACGGAATTTCCCAGCCCCATTTTTTTCCCCATTTTTTCCCCAATTTTTTCCCCATTTTTTCCAATTTTTCCAACTTTTTTCCCCAATTCCCCCACCCCCCCAGAAAGGAATATTTATGAATATTTAAATATTTTTGGGATAATTCCCCTTTTTCCTGGGAATTCTCCCCATCCAGAGGCTGGGGGGGGAGGGGTTGGAATTTTTGGACATTTCCCGGATTTGGGACGGAATTTCCCAGATTTGGGATGGAATTTTTCTGGATTTGGGACGGAATTTCCCGGATTTGGGACGGAATCCGTGGAATCCTCCTGGACTGGGACAGAATTCATGGAATTCCCTGGACTTGGGACGGACTTTTCCTGGGTTTGGGGATGGAATCCCTGGAATTCCCCTGGAGTTTTCTGGGACTTTGCCCGGAATGTTCCCGGATGTGGGGATGGATTTCATGGAATTTTCCCGGAATTTCCCCGGAATTTGGGATGGAATTTTTCCTGGATTGGGAATGGAATTCCTGGAATTGCCGTGTCCAGCCTGGAATTGTTGTCACCCTTGTCCCCAGGTGGGGCCGGCGGGAGCCCCCAGCTCTGCCTGGGGACACGGGGGGACCCTGGGGACAGGGGGACACCCCTGGGGCGGCGCAGAGGGACAGGAGCCCCCCCGGGCTGTTCTCAGAGCCCCTGGCAGACCCCACGGGGGGTGGGGCCCTTTGGGGACAGTCCGGGCCCTTTGGGGACAGTCCGGGCTCTTTGGGGACAGTCCGGGCTCTGGGGACAGCGGTGTCCCCCGGCCGCTGTCCCGCCCAGCCCAGAACTACAACTCCCAGCATGCTCCGCGCCGCACCTCGCCTAGACGGGGCGCGCTGATTGGCCGCGGGGTCTGGACCAATCAGCGGGCGCGTTGTTGGGCGTTTCGGGGAGCGGGCCGGCGCTGAGGGGGAGGAAGGAGCCAAGATGGTTCTGGAGAGCACCATGGTGTGGTGAGAGCTCCGGGAGCGCCGGGCAGCCCCGGGCAACCCCCGGGAACCTCCGGGCAACCCCCGGGAACCCCCTGGGCAACCCCCGGGAACCCTCCGGGCAACCCCCGGCCCGCCCGGCCGCTTCCCCTGAGTCATGGCGGGGGGGGCGGAGCGGGCCGGGACTGAGGGGAGCGGGGAGTGAGGGGACAGGGGGGACCGAGAGGGGACAGGAGGGACTTAGGGGACGGGGGGGACAAAGAGGGGACGGGCTGAGGAGAGAGAGGGGGACAGAGAGGGACACGGGGGACAGGAGGGGACAGGGAGGGACAGGTGGTGAGGGGAGGGCAGGACCTGAGGCCAGGGGGGGCTGAGGGGACAGGGAGGGGCTGAGGCAGAGACGGGGCAGGTTCTGTGGGATGAGCTTCAACTGTTCCCAAAAAAGCCGGATTTTGGGGGGATGAACGTCAGCAGTTCCCAAAAAGTCACAGGTTTGGGGAGATGAACACCAGTCATTCCCAAAAAAAAGGAGACTTTGGGGAATGGATGTCAGGTATCCCAAAAAAAATGAAGATTTTTGTGGGAAAAACCTTTGCATTCCCATAAAAATGACATTTTAGACTGGAATAAACCTCTTTTCCCTAAAATAAAGCAGATCTTAGAGAGCTAAACCCCAACCACGCAGCAAAGGGAATTTCCCGGGATCCCCCTGCAGCATTCCCAGGGTTTTTCTGGGAATTGCAGCGTGGACAATAGCAAGTACATGCAGAATAAACTTCAATTTTCCCCAAAAAAATCCGATTTTAGGCACCTAAACCCCATTTTTCCCCCACAAAACCCCAACCACCCCAGGAGAGGGAGTCTCCCGGGATCCCCCCGAGCCATTCCCGGGTTTTTTTTGGGAATTGCAGCGTGGACAACAGCGAGTACATGCGGAACGGGGACTTCCTGCCCACGCGGCTGCAGGCGCAGCAGGACGCCGTGAACATCGTGTGCCACTCCAAAACCCGCAGCAACCCCGAGAACAACGTGGGGCTCATCACCCTGGCCAAGTGAGGGGCATTCCCGGGAATCCCTGGGGTCGGGGGGCTGGGAATTCCCGGGATTGGGGGGCTGGGAACAGTGGGGAGCTGCCTGGGAGTGACCGGGAAGGAGGGCTTGGAAAATGGGAGGGATCTGGGGATTTTGGGCTCATGGCAGGGGGGAGCTTCAGGAATTCTTGGAATGGCTCATTCCTGCCTGGAATGGGAGGGATCTGGGGATTTTGGGATCGAGGGAGGCGGAGAATTCACAGAGGAGGGGCTGGGAATTGTTGGGAATAACTGGGAGCTGCTGGTTCCCGCTTGGACTGGACTGGGAGGGATTTTGGAGGTGGGGAAATCAGGGAGGAGCTGGGGAGCTCAGGAATTCTTGGAAAACAGTTGGGAATGGCTCATTCCCACTTGGAGGGACTTTGGGGACGGGAGCTTCAGGAGTTCTTGGAATGGCTCGTTCCCACCGGGGATGGGAGGGGTTTTGGAGGCAGGGAAGGTTGGGAATTCAGGGAGAAGGAGCTGGGAATTGTTGGGAACAAGCTGGGAATGGCTCGTTACCAGTTGGAGCCGGGCTGGTCTGGAATGGGAGGGATTTGGGATTTTGGAGGTGGGAACTTCAGGAATTCTCGGAATGGGAGGGATTTGGGGATCGTTGGAGGTGGGGAAATCTGGGAATTCAGGGAATTCCCTCCCAGATCGCCAAAGAAATCCCCAGGAGTCGCTGCTGTGGCTGTGAAGTGCTGCCAGCCCCGCAGCTGAGCCAGGCTGAATCCCAGGGGGAATCTCCTCCCTGAGAGAGTCCCAGGGGGGAAATCCCCCCCAGATTCCCGGCAGTTCCCCCAGAATTCCCGTTGTTCCCGCAGTAACTGCGAGGTGCTGACCACGCTGACCCCGGACACCGGGCGCATCCTGTCCAAGCTGCACACGGTGCAGCCCAAGGGCAAAATCACCTTCGGCACCGGCATCCGCGTGGCCCACGTGAGTGCCGGCGGCGTTCCCGGGAATTCCCGCCCTTCCCGGCGCCCCCAAGGTGTCAGGGCCTGGGTGTGGGAAATTGGCTTTGCCCGGGCTCCTGGCTGGGGAAATTTGGGTTTCCTTGGGTGTTTGTGGTGAAAATGGTGGGCCAGGTTTTAAAGCAGAAATCCATGGAAATTTCATAGAAATCCATGGAAATTTTACAGAAATCCCTGGAAATCCACCATAAATCCATGGAAATAAATGCCTGGAAATTTCACATAAATCTATGGAAATTTTACAGAAATCCATGGAAATCCACCATAAATCCTTGGAAAATTCCACAGAAATCCATGGAAATCCACCATAAATCCATGGAAATGTCACAGAAACCCCCCTGAATCCCAAGATTTTCAGCCCCGCCCTGTCCTGCCCCCCTCAAGCCCCATCCCCTGGAGCAGATCCCGGGATCTGGATCTGGGGGACCCCCATTTTCCCGGGAATGGCCCCAAATCCGGGGTTTTGTGCAGCTGGCGCTGAAGCACCGGCAGGGCAAGAACCACAAGATGAGAATCATCGCCTTCGTGGGCAGCCCCGTGCACGACAGCGACAAGGACGTGAGTGCCGCGGCGGGAACGGGGCTGGGATCCCTGGGAGCTGGGCAGCCGATTCCAGAGCAAATCCCGAATTTCTGTGGGATCCGGGTGCTGGGCCAGATCCCAGATGCTGCTGATCCCAGGGAATTTCTGCTTCTTCCCAGCTGGTGAAGTTGGCCAAGCGCCTCAAGAAGGAGAAGGTCAACGTGGACATCATCAACTTTGGGGAGGAGGTGAGAATCCTGGGAATCCCCACATTCCACAGGGAATTCTGGGGCCTCTCCCGGCTCCGTGTTGGGGCTGGAAAATCCTGACGGGTGTTTTTGGGAACGAGGTCAGTCCTTGAGGGTTTTCCCTGGATCCCAAACCCTCCCCGTGCCCGATTCCCTGCTGGGAACCTGCTGACAGTTGCGTTTGGCATTCCCAGCACCACAACCCCACAAAACCCCGAATCCCTCCCCAGTCCCACATTCCCACATTCCCAGCCCCTGAGCGTTCCCACGTGCGTTCCCAGGAGGCCAACACGGAGAAGCTGACGGCGTTCATCACGGCGCTCAACGGCAAGGACGGCAGCGGCTCGCACCTGGTGACGGTGCCGCCGGGGCCCAGCCTGGCCGACGCGCTCATCAGCTCCCCCATCCTGGCGGGCGAGGGCGGCGCCATGCTGGGCCTGGGCGCCTCCGACTTCGAGTTCGGGGTGGATCCCAGCGCTGACCCCGAGCTGGCTCTGGTAGGGATCCCAAAATTCCCAGGAATTTGGGCGTTCCACAGTGTCAAAATCCCACAAACCCCAAATCTCCCAGCTCCCACAGCGCCAACCCCAAAATTCCCAGGAAGCGGGCAATTCCCACCGTCAGAATGCCGTAAAACCCCGGATCCCCCCAGCCCGAGCCCCCCGGCCCCCAGCCCGCCGCGCCCCTCGTGCCCCGGGGGCTGTCGCGGTCGCTGACGCGGGCGGGCGTTGCAGGCGCTGCGCGTGTCCATGGAGGAGCAGCGGCAGCGGCAGGAGGAGGAGGCGCGCAGGGCGGCCGCCGCCTCGGCTGCCGAGGCCGGGATCGGCGCGGCCGGGGGCGATGGTGAGGGGGCTGATTGTGGGGTTTGTGGGATTGGGAGTGGGATGGATGGAGTGGGAACGGGGTGGATGGAATGGGAATGGGATTGATGGGATTGGGAAGGGGATGGATGGGATTGGGATTGATGGGATGGAATGGGATTGATGGGATTGGGATTGATGGGATGGGATTTGTGGGGTGGGAATGGGATTGATGGAATGGGGTTTATGGGAATGGGATTGATGGGATCGGTATTGATGGGATGGAATGGGATTGATGGGATTGGGAACGAGATTTATAGGATGGGATTGATGAGCTTGGAAATGGGATTCATGGAATGGGATTGATGGAATTTGTGGCATTGGGAGCAGGGTTGATGGAATGGGATTTATGGCATTGGGAACAAGGAGGACTAAAAAGCAGGATGGGTTCAGACTGAACACTGGGGATTAACCCTTCCCTGGGTGCGTGGGGATGCCCCATGGATCCCGGGACGCCCCATGGATCCCAGGACCTCCCATGGATCCCGGGACACCCCATGGATCCCGGGACGCCCCGTGGATCCCGGGACGCCCCATGGATCCCGGGACGCCCCATGGATCCTAGGACACCCCATGGATCCCGGGACGCCCCGTGCATTCCCTGCCCTCCCCGGCAGAGTCGGACGAGGCCCTGCTCAAGATGACCATCGGGCAGCCGGAGTTCGGCCGCGCGGGGCTGCCGGACCTGAGCTCCATGAGCGAGGAGGAGCAGATCGCCTACGCCATGCAGATGTCCCTGCAGGGCGCCGGTGCGTGCGGCCCGGGAAACCCCGGGAAAACTGCAGGGAAACCCTGGGAAAAGCCCGGGAATCGCGGCCTGGCTGCTCCCAGGGGTTTCTCCATGGATTTCTGGCGTTGGCTTTTGCAGAGTTTGCCCAGGCCGAGGCGGCCGAGGTGGACAGCGGAGCGGCCATGGACACGTCCGAGCCCGCCAAGGTGGGGCTGCAGGAATTCCTGCAATTCCCAGCATTCCCATCAATCCCACCATTCCCGTCAATCCCATCCCACCGACAGAACGAGAGTGAGATCATCCTCAAGGTCCTTCCATCCCAAAGCATTCCAGGACTCCCTGTCCTGCTTTCTTTGGGATTTCAGGGACAAATGCTGGATCCTGCCCCCGTTATTCCATGGATTCCCCATCCCTGGGAGCGTCCAAGGCCCCATCCCACACTCCAGTAATGCCAGTTCCTCTAGAGCCCTCTGGACTGGGACGATCCCCAATCCCGCGGGATGATCCTGAATCTCCTGGGATGATCCCAAATCCCCTGGACCAATCCTGAATCCCCCAGGATGATCCTGAATTCCCTGGGTTTTCCTGTGGATCTG
The DNA here is from genome assembly GCA_017590115.1 of Montifringilla adamsi. Taxonomy (NCBI): domain Eukaryota; kingdom Metazoa; phylum Chordata; class Aves; order Passeriformes; family Passeridae; genus Montifringilla; species Montifringilla adamsi. The sequence goes on along the minus strand of JAGGNK010007548.1, from coordinate 49,395 downwards.
GATGATCCTGAATCCCTTGGGCCGATCCCAAATCCCCTCGGCTGATCCGGAATCCTCCAGGCCGATCCCAAATCTCCCGGGCTGATCCCCAATCCCTCAGGCTGATCCTGAATCCCCCGGGCCAATTCCAAATCCCCTGGTCCGATCCCGCATCCCGCGCCTCCCGGCGCTGCCGTCCCGTTCCCGCAGGAGGAGGACGACTACGACGTGATGCAGGACCCCGAGTTCCTGCAGAGCGTGCTGGAGAACCTGCCCGGCGTGGACCCCAACAACGAGGCCATCCGCAACGCCATGGGCTCGCTGGCCTCGCAGGCGGCCCGCGAGCAGCGCGAGCAGCGCGACAGGAAGGACGAGGAGAAGAAGTGAGCCCGGGACGGCTCGGGAACGGCGGGAATCAGCGGGGCCGGACGAGTTCCGGGGGGGTCTGGGAGCAATAAACGGAATTTCTTGGGAGCGGCGGCAGTAATTGGAGGGATTTCCTGGGAATGGCGGGAGTTTCTTGGGAATTCTGGGAATGATTAAAGGGATTCCTTGTGGATTGTGGGAAGAACAAAAGGGATTCCTTGTGCTGGGGTTACTGGGAGCTGGAATTCCCTGGAATTCGGGAATTGGGAATTCCAGCAGCGGCTCCCGGCATCCCCCGCGCGCTGTTTACCGTGCGGCTGAGGGGCGGGGCTGGGCGGTTGATTGGCACTAGTGCCAACCAATCAGGGAGCGGAGGAGCGGATGTCATTCAGGGGGTCCATAATATGGGAAGGAAGGCGGGGTTAAGTGTGAGTGGCAGCTCTGCGGACTAATGAGCTGCGATAATTGGCTTGGCGGGCTTTTGGGCACTCCAGCCAATGGGAGAGCGAAGGAAGAGAGGCGACCTTGAGTGACAGCGCTATCCACCAATGGCATCGCGGAACATGAGGACGTGGGCGTTACATTCCCCCCTCAGGCGCCTCAGTGAGTGACAGCGCTGACAGCGAATGGGAGCAGGGGGTGGAAGCCATTCGGGGCGCGGGGTGGGCGGGTTCTGGTGCTGAGGGACGAATCCCGCGCCCAATAGGAGCCCCCGGCTGGGAGCCGCCGCCATGAACGCTCCCTGAGGCCAATGGCGGCCGGAACCCGCGCTTGATAAACAGCGCGCTTTGACCAATGAGAAGCGAGATGAGGCCGGGGTTAATTGATAGACGGAGATTTAATCCAATCGGCAGCGAGATGCGCCAGCCCTGGCAACCAATAGAAGGCGAGGACCTCGCGATGGGCGCGGCTTTGCTAGTTGAATGACGTCCTCGCTTCCCAATCAACAAGCGCGGTTTGGGGCCAGTCCCGCTCAGCCAATGGGGAGTGCGGACGGCCGCGTTCAGCATTGAATGACAGCAGAACGAACCAATCAGAATGTGGATTTTGATGAGTGACGGGCCCTACAGCCAATGGGAAAGCGCGGCGAGGGCGGGAACGCGCGGCGCGAGCGGCCGGCGGGGCGGAGGGGCCAAGCAGGAAGTGGCGGAGGGGAAGCGGCGCCGCTGAGGGGCCCGAGCGGCACCGGGATCGGGAACCGGGATCGGGAATTGGGATCGGGAACCGGGATCGGGAGCCGACGGCAGCAGCCGGCAGCGGGGAGCGCCCCCTGCGCAGCTCCAGGTAGCGGGGCCTGAGGGGCGGGAGCGGCCTGAGGGGGTCAAGGCCTGAGGGGGGGCGCGGCCTGGGCGGGAAGCGCGGCCTGAGGGGGCCCGGCCCCCAAATCCCGGCATTTGGAGGGGGCAGCGTCACCCCCTCCCTCGGAAAATCCCGGGAGTCGGGGGTCATGGTCGCCCCCCCATTCCTGGAATTTTGGAGGGCCACGGTCACTCCTTGCGACGGAAAAATCCCGGGATCGGGGGGGTCACGGTCACCCCCTCTCGTCCCAAAAAGCGGGATTTGGAGGGATCGTGTTCACGTGGTCCCACCAAAAAATCCCGGGATTTGTGGGGGCCAGGATCATCCCCTCCCCCATCCTGAAATTTTGGGGGGTCACGGTCAGTCCTTCCCCATCCCAAATCCGGGATTGGGAGCGGTCACGGTCATCCCCTCCGCCCTGGAATTCCGGGAGTTTGGGATCGGTGTGAGGAATCTGGGATGGGGAGTTTGGGATTGGAAGCTTGGGGTCGGGATGGGGGCCTTGGGATCCTCGATATTTGGGAAAACCCCAAAATCCCACGGAATCCCTGCCCAGATCCCCCCAGCCCTTGTGGGAATCCTGGGAAAATCGAGAATCCCGAGAACATCGGGAATCCCGAGCCCTCCTGGCTCCCGCGGGGCTGGAGCCGTTCCCTTTCCCTTTGGGATTTTCGGGCTCCCGGGATCGGGGCCGGGCTGCGGGGCCGGCAGATGGCCGGGAATTAATCCCCGCCAAATCCCGGGAATTTAATCCCAGACGGATCCCTCGGGATGAGGCAGCTGCGCCGGGATGGGGGGGTTGGAATTGGGGATCTGGGGTTGGGATGGGGATTTAGGGTTGGGAGTTTGGGGCTGGGCATTTGGGATCAGGGTGGGGAGTTTGGGGTCAGTTTGGGAAGCGGGATTTGCCCCAGGTGGAATTTCGGGACAATCCCTCCCTGTTTGTGGCTGTCCCGCTTTCCCCGCCTCCCTTTCCGTGGCAAACTGAGCCGGGAGGGATTTTTCCAAACGCCGCTCCTGATCCCAGGCAGCTCCTCCAGGCTTTTCCAGGCGCGTTTGTTCCCAGAAAGATGCTGGGATTGGGAGGAATTGGGGTGGGGAAATCCGGGATCCATCCCGGCCATTCCCAAGGATTTGGGTGTGAATGGGAGAGGACAAAGAGCGCAATTCCCCCCTGGAAAACAATTCCCGTGATAAAAGGGCAGGAAAAAGGGGATTTGGGAAGGAAAAGGCCTCTCCCGAGGCACAATCCAGAGGGAAAATGAATGGAATCCCACCTGCTTGGGGTTTTCCAGAAGCCTCAGACCCAGAGGGAATTCGGGGCTGGAATTGGGGTTGGATCCACAGCTCTTTCCCCCTTTTCCCAGTTTTCCCAGCTAGAAAACCATGGGATCAAAACCCCTCTTCATGAGAGGAATTTTTTCCTTAAAGAAACCAAAAATTCTTGGAGCTTCCAGGCCTGCTGGAAGTGCCGGAATTCCGTAATTCCGGGGGTTAACAGCGAATTGTTGTCCCTGGGATGTGACAGATCCTGGGCCTGGCTCCAGGTTGGGAACAGGGCTGGGACTGAGGCGGGATGGGGCCGGAATTGCCGGGACGGGCTCGGATCCCGAGGCTTTCCCGGCAGTTCCGGGAATTTAGGGGATGGATCGGCAGCAGGGCTGGGGTGGGAAGGGGATTTTTGGGATGGCAAGGGGATCTTTGGGATAGAAGGGGGGATTTTTGGGACGGAGGGGACGTGTTTGAGGTGGAAGGGGAACGGGAATGGAAAGGGCTGCAGAACATCGGCATTCCCTGGGGTTTGTCGGGATGGGAACCCAGGAGTTCCCACTTGCAAACCCCAAATTCCCCCCGCCCTCGACCCTTTCCCCCCCGATTCCCAGCCATGGGGGACATGAAAACCCCGGATTTCGACGACCTCCTGGCCGCTTTCGACATCCCCGACATCGACGCCAACGAGGCCATCCACTCGCACCACGAGGAGCCCGAGCCCCACGGCAAGCAGCTGCCGGGGGAGCCGGGCGCCGCCGCGGCCCCCGAGCACGTCCTGCCGCACCCCGACATCTCGGCCGTCAGTGTCATCGTCAAGAACACCGTGTGCCCCGAGCAGCTGGACGGCAAGGACGGGCACGGGCTGGCGCCCCGGCTGCTGCAGAATGGCTTCGCTGCCCCCGAGGGGCCCCGCTCGCCCGGCGCCCGCGGCGGCGACGCCTCGGCCAACGGCGACTGCTGGGCCAAGGAGAAGAACGCCAAGGCCTTGGACCTGTTCTCCCATTTCAGCCCCGAGCCCAGCGAGGACGGCGCCAATCTGATCGACAGAGCCCGGGAATGCAAAGCCAAGGAGAAGTCCCTGGCCGTGCCCTCGCTGGCCGCGTCGCCCGGCCCGTCCCTGGAGTGCAAGGAGCCGCTGGCAGGAGCCACGGAGAGCCTGGACGCGGCTTTCCCCGCGCCCTTCCGCGCGGGAGCGGCCGGTGACGCGTCCCACCCCGTCGCCTGCATCAAGAAGGAGGAGTCGGACCCGGAGGAGGCTCCGGCCAGGGGCTGCAGCCCCAAGGGGCTGGTGCTGGATCACCTCAAGTCCGTCACCGTGCGCTACTCGGCCGAGGACTCTGCCGTGGCGGCGTGGCCGGCAGCGGAGCCGGCGGCGCTGGACGGCGGCACCGGCACCGCGGCTGAGCTCAAATGCTCGCCCGGGAGCCCTCGGGAGCCCTTCTCCTCCCCGGGAATTCCCATCCCGCCTTCCCCCAAGCAACTCTCCTTGAAGGAAGAGCGGGTGGGGAAATCCGTGGGGAGCCCTCCGAGCGTTTCCAGCGGGGAGGAGGAGGAGGAGGAAAGCACCAACTCGCCGTCCTCCAGCTCCTCGCGGCCGCTCAAGGTGCGCATCAAGACCATCAAAACCTCCTGTGGCAGCATCACCAGGACTGTCACCAGGGTGTCCTCGGACTCGGAGCCGCCCTCCAGCAAAATCCCCAGCGAGCAGAATTCCCAGGAATCCTTGGAATGTCCTGCCGGCATCGCCACGGAGGCAGCGGCCAAGGAGAAGTCGGAGCTCTCCAGCCCCCTGAAAAACACGGAGGGGCCGAAAATCGTCAGCGTCCAGCTGGGCAACGGCACCAAGCTGAAGGGCACGGTGCTGCCCGTGGCCACCATCCAGAGTGCCAGCAGCGCCATGCTCATCGCCGCCAGCGTGGCCCAGCAGAAATCCGTGGTTCTGCCGGGAAAAACCGGGAAATCCGTGGCTAAGAACATCCTGAACCTGGTGCCGCAGCCCCTGCCCAAGGGGGACGGCAGGAGCGGCGGCGGCGCCAAGGCCAACGGCGGCGCGGCGCTGCCCAAGGCGGCGCCCAGCATGGCCGGCACCGTCATCTCCCGCAGCCAGTCCAGCCTGGTGGAGGCCTTCAACAAGATCCTCAACAGCAAGAACCTGCTGCCCACCTACAAACCCAACCTGAGCCCCCCGGCCGAGTCCAGCCTGGCGCTGCCGCCCTCGGGCTACCGCTGCCTGGAGTGCGGCGACGCCTTCGCGCTGGAGAAGAGCCTGGCGCGGCACTACGACCGGCGCAGCATGCGCATCGAGGTCACCTGCAACCACTGCACCAAGCGCCTGGTGTTCTTCAACAAGTGCAGCCTGCTGCTGCACGCCCGCGAGCACAAGGACAAGGGGCTGGTGATGCAGTGCTCGCACCTGGTGATGCGGCCCATCGCGCTGGAGCAGATGATCGGCCAGCCCGACATCACCCCGCTGGTGTCGCTGGCCCTGCCCGCCGGCAAGGTGGCCCAGGAGGGCGGGGGCGCGGCGCAGGAGCTGCCGGTGCTGCCCCTGGGCTCGGAGCAGAGCAGCTACAGCTGCTTCAGGTGCCTGGAGTGCAAGGAGCAGTGCAAGGACAAGGCCGGGCTGGCGGCACACTTCCAGCAGGTCGGGGTGGCCACCAGCAGCAGCAGCACGGTGAGAGCGGGGAGGATGGGAAAGCTGGGCTGGGCGTGGGAGGGCAGTGGGAGATGGTTCAGAGTGGTGGGAAGGCAGTGGGAGATGGTTCAGAGTGGTGGGAGGGCAGTGGGAGGTGGTTCAGAGTGGTGGGAGGGCAGTGGGAGGTGGCAGGAGATGGTGAGGAATGCTGGGAAGGTGGTGGAGGAGTGGGAGGGTGGTGGGAGATGGTGGGAAAACAATGAGAACATCCAGCTTTGGATCCATGGATCCATTCATCCCATCAGTCCTGATCCCTGTTGGAATTTTCCCAGAACTGGTTGGGATCCTGGTTTCAGGTGGAATTTTCCCAGAACTCTTTGGGATCCTGATCCCTGTTGGAATTCTCCCAGAGCTTGTTGGGCTCCCGATCCCAGCTGGGAATTTTCCAAGATCCAGAACCATTTTAGCCCCGTTCCTTGGTGGATTTTTCCCGGAGCCGTTTGCCCTCCCGGTCTGAGTCAGGATTCTCCCCGGGCTGTCTGGGACGCCGGTCCCGGGCGGCGTTCCGGCGCTCCTGGCTGACGCTGGCTGTTGCTGCTGTTGCAGGTGTGCTCGGCGTGCCCCATGATCCTGGCCAACCGCTGCAGCTTCAGCGCGCACCAGCGCATGCACCGCAGCCGCCCGCCCCACGTCTGCCCCGAGTGCGGCGGCAACTTCCTGCTGGCCAACTTCGAGTCCCACCTCAAGGACTCCTGCCTGCACTTCTCCCGCAGGGTGGGCTACAGGTACGAGCCAGGGAATGCCGGGAATGCCGGGGTGGGGGGCACTGGGAAGGTCCAGAAAGGGAGTCTGCCCGTGGAGTGTGCTGGGAACGTCCTGTGGGTCAACTTGGAGTCGCACCTCGAGGACTCCTCACACAGGGTGGGATACAGGGATAGGAGCCAGGGAATCCTTGTTTGGGATCCTGATTCCAGGTGGAATTTTCCCAGAACTGGTTTGGGATCCCGGTCTCCATGGGGAATTTTCCCAGAAGTCCTTTGTATCCCAGTCTCTATGGGGAATTCCTAGAACTTGTTTGGGATCCTGGTTCCAGTGGGAATTCCCAGATCTTGTTTGGGATCCTGGTCTCCATGGGGAATTTTCCAGGTGTCCCAGCTGCTCCGTGGTGTTCGGCGGCGTCAATTCCATCAAGTCCCACATCCAGAGCTCCCACTGCGAGGTTTTCCACAAGTGTCCCATCTGCCCCATGGCCTTCAAGTCCGCGCCCAGCGCCCACGCCCACGTCTACACGCAGCACCCCGGCTTCAGCAACCAGCAGTCCAAGTGAGTGCTCCCGAGAATTCCCCAGTCCCAGCTCCTTCCAGCGCCCTGCATCCCTGGCAGCGGGCTCGGGTTCAGCCTGGAAAAAGGTTGGGATGGGAGGTTTGGGAATAAGAGGCTGGGATGGGAGGTTTGGGAATGTCTTGCTGTGGGAATGGAGTTGGTGGTGGAATTGGCTGGAAGATTTGGGAATGTGGTCCTTGGGAATGATGGATGTGGTGATCCCAGAGAGCTTTTCCTGCCTGAGCAATTCCAGGATTCCAGGATTGGGAGGACTGGGAATATTCCATGATTGGCAGAACCTCCTCCATGGGTGGGATGAGCTCAGTTGCCACCTTCCTTTTTCCATCCCTTTTTCCCTATTTTTCCCTCCTTTTTCCCCTCCCTTTTCTCTGTTTCTCCCTCCTTTCCCTTTTCCTTTCCCCTCCCTTTTTCCTTCCCTTTTTTCTCTCCTTTTCCCTTCGCCTGGAAAAAGGTTGGGATGGGAGGTTTGGGAATAAGAGGCTGGGATGGGAGGTTTGGGAATGTCTTGCTGTGGGAATGGAGTTGGTGGTGGAATTGGCTGGAAGATTTGGGAATGTGGTCCTTGGGAATGATGGATGTGGTGATCCCAGAGAGCTTTTCCTGCCTGAGCAATTCCAGGATTCCAGGATTGGGAGGACTGGGAATATTCCATGATTGGCAGAACCTCCTCCATGGGTGGGATGAGCTCAGTTGCCACCTTCCTTTTTCCATCCCTTTTTCCCTATTTTTCCCTCCTTTTTCCCCTCCCTTTTCTCTGTTTCTCCCTCCTTTCCCTTTTCCTTTCCCCTCCCTTTTTCCTTCCCTTTTTTCTCTCCTATTCCCTTCTTTCCCTTTCCCTTTTCCCTTCCCTTATTTCTCTCTTTCCCCTCCTTTCCCCTTTCCCCTCCCTCTGGCCTGCCCGTCCCGTTTTGCCCGTTTTGCCCCGTTTTTGCCCCAGGATGATTTACAAGTGTGCCATGTGTGACACGGTGTTCACGCACAAGCCGCTGCTGTCGTCGCATTTCGATCAGCACCTGCTGCCGCAGCGCGTCAGCGTCTTCCGCTGCCCGCAGTGCCCGCTGCTCTTCGCCCAGAAACGCACCATGCTCGAGCACCTCAAGGTCAGGCCCCGGCCCAGGCGGAATTCCGGCTGGGAATGGCGAAATTCCGGCCAAAAATGGCAAAATTCTGGCCGGAAATGACAAAATTCTGGCCGGAAATGATGGAAATTTCCCCCCAAACTGGGGGAAGTGGGAATGGGGTCCAGAAACGCAGCACGCTGGATCACCTGAAGGTCAGACAGAATTCCAGACAGAATTCCACCTGGGAATGGAGGAATTCCAGCTGAAAAAGCCAAAATTCCAGCCCCACTTGGGTGGGGAATGGAGGGAGATGGGAGCAGTGGTCTGGGTGGGGTTTAAGGGTCTTTTCCACCCCAAACCATCCCGGGATTCCCTGTCCTGGTTTCTTTGGGATTTCCGGGCTAAATCCTGGATCCTGCCCGGGTTATTCCATGGATTCCCCACCCCTGGATCCTCCTGGCACACCGGGAACGTCCCAATCCCCCCATCTCCCTTTCCCAGAACACCCACCAGCCCCAGAAGTCCAAGGACGACTCTTCCAAGAGATCGGCGGCGCTGCTGACGCCCAAGCCGGAGCCGCTGGAGGCGCCGGTGTCGCGGAATTCCGAGGAGTCCTCGAGCTCCTCGGAGGAGGACGAGCCGCCGAGCTCGCCGGAGCTGCGCCGCGCCAAGCGCAGCCGCTTCCCGCGCAAGGGCGGCAGCAAGGCCAAGGGCGGCGGCTGGACCTGCGGCGTCTGCCACTCCTGGTTCCCCGAGCGCGACGAGTACGTGGCGCACATGAAGAGGGAGCACGGCAAGGTGGGAATTCCTGGGAATGTCCCGCGGGGCTGGGGGGTTTGGGGTGATGCTTGGGTGGGGTTGGAGGGGGATGGAGTTCCTCCAGCTGGAGTGGGAATCCTGCCTCCTGGACCCCCCTGGATCGTGGGAACGGGAGGATTTGGGAATGGGAATGAGGTTTTTGGGATAATTCCCAGCTGGATGAACAGTCCCAGGCAGGAGCAGGGATTGGAGGGAAAACCAAATTCCCACCTCCAGCTGCAGTGGGAATCCTGGCTTTTGGATCCTCCCGGATCCCCCTGGATCCCTCCTGGGTTTTTCCCGGGTTTTTCCAGGATCCTCAGCGGTTTTATCCTGGGTTTCCCCGGGATCCCTCCTGGTTTTGTCCCAGTTTTTTCCGGGATCCCTCATGGTTTTTTCCTGGGTTTTCCTGGGATCCCTCATGGTTTTTTCCCGGGTGTCTCTGGGATCCCTCCTGGGTTTTCTCCCTGTTCTCCCCGGGATGCTGAGCTGGGTTTTTCCCAGTTTTCCCCGGGATGCTGAGCGCTTTTCCCGCAGTCGGTGAAGAAGTTCCCGTGCCACCTGTGCGAGCGCTCCTTCTGCTCGGCGCCGAGCCTGCGCCGCCACGTCCGCGTCAACCACGAGGGCATCAAACGCGTCTACCCCTGCCGGTACCGCTGGGAGAGCGGGAATGCCGTGGGAAGGGATCACTGGGGTGCCTGGGAGTGGGGAGGGAGCGGCTGGGAGAGCGGGAATGCCGTGGGAAGGGATCACTGGGGTGCCTGGGAGTGGGGAGGGAGCGGGGAGGACTGAGGGGGATTGGGCCTGGGGTTGGGGAGGGAAGAGGGGGAGTTCTCACGGAATCGGGGTTTAATTCCCAGGAAAATCAGGGCTTAATTCCCAAGGAATCAGGGTTTAATTCCTAGGGAAATCAGGGTTTAATTCCCAGGAAAATCAGGGTTTAGTTCCCAAGGAATGAGGGCTCAATTCCCACCTGCTCTGCCCAAGTTGGGAATTGAAGTTCCAGGAATGAGGAAGGTTTGGGAAAGGACTCCAGGCTTTGGATCAATCCCGTCTGGGGTTGGAATTTGGGAATTCCAGCGGCAGAATTCCCGGGCAAACCAGGCTGCTCCGTTCCCAGGTACTGCACGGAGGGGAAGAGAACCTTCAGCAGCCGCCTGATCCTGGAGAAGCACATCCAGGTGCGGCACGGGATCAAGGTCACGGATCCGGCCCGCAGCCAGGAGGTCGTCATCGCCCGCGGCCCCTCCGGCCCCGCCCAGGTGGGATCATCCCGGCATTCCGGCGCTTCCTGGGGCTTCCTGGGAATTTCGGGGCTTTGGGGCAGGACTGGGGGGGGTTTTTATCCTGGAATTCCTGCTGGGAACCCACAAATCCCAGCCCTAAACTTTATCCAGGTGGGGAGGTTTCAGATCAGCGGCTGCCCAGGTGGAATTTTCTGGGAATTCCTGGGAATTTCCCTGGAATTTCCTGGGAGTTTCAGCGTTTGTGGCAGGATCGGAGGCTCCTCATCCCAGAATTCCTTCTGGGAGCTGCCCCAGTTCCCAAGGGATTTCCCAGGAGCTCCTTGCTGGGAATTGCATCCCCAGACCTTGCTGGGAATTCCCGATTTTCCCGCTTTTCCAGGCGCCCGGCCGCAAGCGGAAGCTCTCCTCGGACGACTCGTGCAGCGAGGAGCCCGACAGCACCACCCCCCCCGCCAAGACCCCCAAGGGCTGCGGGGCCAAGGCCCCGTTCCGCTGCAGGAAGTGCGGGTTCCTGGCGGGGAGCCGGGCGGAATTCCAGGCCCACATCCCGCAGCACCGCACGGACGGGAATTCCCAGCAGTGCCGGGAGTGCGGCCTCTGCTTCACCTCCCAGATCTCCCTGAACCGCCACCGCTTCATCTCCCACAAGAAGAAGAAGGGAGCCGAGCCCGAGGACTCCTCGGGAAGCGCTTCCCAAGGGAACGCCGAGGGCGGCGCCGGGAATTCCGGCGGTGCCGAGGGGAGGCTGGAGTGCAAGGTCTGCGGGAGGGGATTCGAGAGCCAGCTCAACCTCAAGACGCATTTCCGGACCCACGGAATGGCCTTCATCCGAGCCCGGCAGGGAGCCGAGGAGAACTGAGCCTTCGGGAATCCTGGGATTCCTGGAATTCTGGGACTGAGCTCACCCGAGCCCGGAGGGAGCCGAGGAGAACTGAGCCTTCCCAGGGTTCTGTGGGATCGGCTCCGCGCCCGGGAATCTCGGCATTCCCGAATTCTGGGATCAGCCCCCAGGACAACTGAGCATTCCCGGGAATCTCAGCATTCCTGGAATTCCAGATCCGGCCTGAGGAGAACTGAGCATTCCTGGGAATCTCAGAATTCCCAGAATTCCGGGATCGGCTCCAAGGCCGTGTACATAAAACTCCCCCAGGGCCCTCCCCGGTGTCCGAGGGAAAGTTGGGAATGGGATTGGGATGATCCCAAATGCCGCCAGGAATCCCCTGGGAATGTTGGATTTGGGGGGGATTTGGGGTTTCCAGGATCCCTCCAGGCCCTTCCCGGGAATTCCCAGATCCGGATGGGGCGGGGGAAGCTTTTCCAGCAAAATCCACTTTTTTTTGTTATTAATTTTGTGTTTTGTTTGTTTTTCCTGGATTTTTTTTCCTGTTTGGGAACGTTCCTGGTGTGTTTTGTTGGGAAAGAGGCGATTCCGGAGTCCTGGAATTCCGGAGGTCCCCAGGAAGGACACTGGGACACTCAGCTGAACATTCCCGAGGGAGCAGGAGGAGGAAAAATGTTGGAAAAAAGGAGAGAAAAGAAGGAAAAGGAATAACGACCCAAAAATCCCGCAGGATTGGGAAGGGATCCCTCAAATCCCAGCCAGGACCCTTTTCCTGCAGGAAAAGTGGGAAAACTGCTCCCAAATTCCGGGCTGAGGGTGAGGCTTGGGGGCTTTTCCAGCTTTTTTCCAGCTCCTCCTTCCCCTCGGGATCCGAGACCTTTCCCACTTCCAATCCCTGCAAAAAAATCCTCTGGAAAAGCCCCTCTGGACTCCTCCCTCCAGAATTCCTGGAAGAATTCCCGGAATTCCCTCTGGATAACCTTCCCCTCTCCCTGTAAAGTTGTATCATACACTAAAACCCACGAATCCCAACAACTGCTGTGCTCCTTCTGGGATTTGGTTTGGTTTTCCAAGGTTTTTTTCCCTCTTTTTGTGTTTTTCGGGATGGCAGAAGCTGCTTTGGGGTTGATTTTATTTTTTCTTTTTGTTTTGGTTTTTTTTTTTGGCTTTTTATTCCCAGTTTTTCTGACTTTTTCCAGCAGGAGTGAGGGGAGTTTCCCCTCCCCTTTTCCCTGCAGGTGGATGGATGGAAAAAGGGTGGGAAAAAACTGGGAAAAATCAGGTGGAATCGGCCATTCCCAGAAATCCCCCAGGCCGGGTGTAAATACAGAGAAGAAATTAAAGTTTCTACGAGATTTAGAAGGAAAAAATTCCAAAAAAAAAAAAAAAATCTATGGAAAAATGGCTTTGGACCCACGGTTTTCCAGCATTTCAGTGCCTTGAGCTGGATTTGGGGTGGAGGGAGGGAGGGGCTGGAATTTCGGGAATGTTCCCCCCTGGAATTTTGGGGTTGGACTCCTGGAATTTCGGGGCTGTTCCCCGGGAGTTTGGGGATTTTGGGAATGTGCTGACGGAAAGCCGCGGGCTCGAGAGGCTCTCAGGAATTCTTTATTCTGTAGGAATCGATTCCATTAAACTCCAGTGGTTTCACCCTCTGTGCCCGGCTCGGCTCCTCCCGGGAATTCCCAGGAAAAGCTCCCGGGAATGGGAATGGGGAGGGGGGAGGGGCTGAGGGCTCCGCTGCATCCCCGAATTTTGGTCCTGCCCCCCAGAAAAGGGGCTTGGGAAGGGTTGGGGTCCCGCTGTCCCCTCCCTGTCCCCTCCCGGTGTCCCCAGAGCCCCCTCCCCCCTCCCCGGGGGGTTGAAAATCCAAATTTTGGGGTTTTTTAATGCTAAAAATTAACAAAC
>JAGGNK010007548.1:20585-36378 GCA_017590115.1 Montifringilla adamsi | reverse complement strand
CCCGGGGACGGGGGGGACACTGAGGGGACACAAAGGGGGGACACTGGGGACATTGAGGGAGAGGGACATTGGGGACATTGGGGACACTCCAAGTGTCCCCAGCAGGCCAGGCCCGGGGGAAGGGGGAGGGGAAACTCCAGGAAATTTTCCTTCCCTGGGAAGCTCTGGATCCTCCCTGATTTGGGATTTGGGATCGCGACCAGGCCCCCAAACCCCCCCCACCCCCCGTGTCCGACATTCCAGCCCCGCATTCCCAGCTGGAATTACCCGGGAAAGGAGGGGGAGTCCCAGCCCCGAATTCCTGGAATGGCGGGAATCCCACCGGGAATTCCCCACCTGGGAATCCCACCTGGAATCCCCCCCAGCCATCCCTGGGTGTCCCAGCAGAGGAAAGGACCCCACAGGGCCGGGAATTCTGGGAATTCCGGGATTTTGGGACTCCCAACCTCCAGGAGACCCCTCCCCCTTCCCATCCCGCACATTCCATGGGACCGGGGGCGAATTCCAGGGAATTCCAGGCGGAGGAAAGGGGGAGCTCCCCCCGTTCCATGGGATCCCCCCACGCTCCGCTCCTCCTTTCCCGCCCTTTTTCCCGGCTTTTTCATGGAATTCTGTCCGGTCTCTCAGCAGAGTCCAGGCCGGGAGCAGCCAAACCTCGGCCCCGGATCCGCCCCAGCTCCGTGGCAGGGAACAACAACGGGAACTTCGGGATTCTCCCGTTTCTTCCTGGGAGGGGGGGAATTTTTTTTTTTTTTTTTTTTTGTTTTTTTTTTCCCTCCGGGAATTTTTTTCCGGGGATTTTTTTTGTTTGTTTGTTTGTTTGTTTGCTGTTTGTTTGTTGCCTCTGGGATTTCACATGATGCCGTTGGTGAGGTACTGGAAGCCGTCGTAGAGCTTGGTGGTGATGGAGCGCATGGAGCCGTCCACCATCTGCTCCACCAGCAGCTGCAGCTGCTCCTCCGTCAGGTTCATGTGGAAACGCTCCTTGAGGTGCCGGATGGTGGAGGAGCCGTGGAAGCAGGGCAGCTGGGAGCCTGGGAAATGGGAAAAATGGGATAAAATGGGGGGAAAATGGGGGGAAAGGGCAGCTGGGAGCCTGGGAAACGGGAAAAATGGGATAAAATGGGGGGAAAAGGGCAGCTGGGAGCCTGGGAAACGGGAAAATGGGATAAAATGGGGGGAAAGGGCAGCTGGGAGCCTGGGAAAACGGGAAAAATGGGATAAAATGGGGGGAAAAGGGCAGCTGGGAGCCTGGGAAACGGGAAAAATGGGATAAAACGGGGGGAAAGGGCAGCTGGGAGCCTGGAAAATGGGAAAAAATGGGGGGAAAATGGGGGGAAAGGGCAGCTGGGAGCCTGGGAAACGGGGAAAATGGGATAAAATGGGAAAAAAGGGGGGGAAAGGGCAGCGGGGAGCCTGGGAAACGGGGAAAATGGGATAAAATGGGAAAAAAGGGGGGGAAAGGGCAGCGGGGAGCCTGGGAAACGGGGAAAATGGGATAAAATGGGAAAAAAGGGGGGGAAAGGGCAGCGGGGAGCCTGGGAAACGGGGAAAATGGGATAAAATGGGAAAAAAGGGGGGGAAAGGGCAGCGGGGAGCCTGGGAAACGGGGAAAATGGGATAAAATGGGAAAAAAGGGGGGGAAAGGGCAGCGGGGAGCCTGGGAAACGGGGAAAATGGGATAAAATGGGGGGAAACAGCAGTTGGGAGCCTGGAAAAATGGGAAAAATTGGAAAAATGGGGAAAAACAGCAGCTGGGAGAATGGAAAAATGGAAAAAATGGGAAAAAATGGGAAAAATGGGGAAAATGGCAGCTGGGAGAATGGAGAAATGGATAAAATGGGAAAAACGGGGAAAATTTGGGATGGGAATCAGGGACAGGGCAGCTGGGAGCCTGGAAAAATAGGAAAAATTGGGATGGGAATGTTGGGAATCTGGGTTTGGAATGGGGGAATGGGATCAGGGAGCTGCGAGCCTGGGAAAGGGGAAATTCTGGATGGGATGAGGGGAAAAGGGATTTGGGGTCCCGGGAAATGGAAAACGGGAGGGGATGAGGGGCTGGAACGGGGAACGCTTTGGGAGAAGCAGGTCCGGGACGGGAGGAGCGCGGAATTCCCGGGGTTCCCGGGGTTCCCACCTTGCTGCATGATCTCCACGATCTGCACCACCCGGTCCATGTGCTTGCGGGCGGCGATCAGCCCCTGCAGCATCAGCATCTTGTAGTAGTTGAACATGTCCCCGTCCAGGCCGCCCATCACCTGCGGGAGCACGCGGGAACGGAGCGGGAATGGCGCCGGGAACGGCCGGGAACGGCCGGGAAGGGATGGGAATGGAGCTGGGAATGGAGCTGGGAATGGCTGGGAATGGATGGGAATGGATGGGAAGGGATGGGAATGGAGCTGGGAATGGATGGGAATGGATGGGAATGGATGGGAAGGGATGGGAAGGGATGGGAATGGAGCTGGGAATGGATGGGAATGGATGGGAATGGATGGGAATGGATGGGAATGGATGGGAAGGGATGGGAATGGAGCTGGGAATGGATGGGAATGGAGCTGGGAATGGATGGGAATGGATGGGAATGGATGGGAATGGAGCTGGGAATGGCGCCGGGAACGGCCGGGAACGGATGGGAATGGATGGGAATGGAGCTGGGAATGGATGGGAATGGATGGGAATGGAGCCGGGAATGGCCTGGAATGGATGGGAATGGCTGGGAATGGCCTGGAACCCCTTGGGAATCCCCTGGAACCCCCTGGAATTCCCTGAGAACCCTCTGGAAATGCCTTGGAACCCCAGGAACTCCCGGGACCCCCCTGGAATTCCCTTGAAGCCCCCCTGGAACCCCTGAGACCCCCCCAGACCCCCCGGCACCCCCGGCCCCACTCACGTCCACGAACTCGGCGGTGAGTTTGAAGGCCGAGGTCTCGAAGCCGAGGTTCCGGGGCGAGCTGGACAGGATGAAGCCGAAGTCGATGTGGATGATGTGGCCCTCGGCGTCCAGCAGGATGTTCCCGTTGTGCCTGGGGGAATTCCAGGGAATCACGTGGAATTCCCAGAAATCCCAGTGAAATTAAAAAAAAATCCAATAGAAGTCACATTAAATCGAGCTAAAATCCCTAAAATGGCAGTAAATGCCCTCGGGTGTAGCAGGATGTTGCCGTTGTGCCCTGGGGGGAATTCCAATAAATTAAAAAAAAATACAAAGAAAGTTGAAAAAAACCCTGGAAAAATATTGAAAAGAATTCCCAAATTCCCCCAAACCCTGGGATTTACCTGTCCTTGACCTGCAGCAGGTAGCACACCAGGCAGTAGCTGTCAGACCCATCAATTCACTCATTAATTCATTAATTAACGGGTTAATTACCTGTCCTTGACCTGCAGCAGGTAGCACACCAGGCAGTAGCTGTCAGACCCATCAATTCACTCATTAATTCATTAATTAACGGGTTAATTACCTGTCCTTGACCTGCAGCAGGTAGCACACCAGGCAGTAGCTGTCAGACCCATCAATTCACTCATTAATTCATTAATTAACGGGTTAATTACCTGTCCTTGACCTGCAGCAGGTAGCACACCAGGCAGTAGCCGGCGCAGCTGCGCACGAAGTTGCGCTGGGCGCTCAGGAAGCTCTCGCTGTTGGAGCTGCCGTGCTCCTGCAGGAAATAATCCAGCAGCGACAGCTGCGACTGCTTCTTGATCTGGTGCAGGGACACGGCGCTGAGCACGGGCTCGATCATCCCGCTGTCCGCAGAGATCACCAGGATCTTGTAGGGCCGGATCCAGAGCGGCACGCGCTCCTGCTCCCAGATGGACTGCGGGGAGAGCAGGGCACAGGGAGAGAGAGATCCCGGTGAGATCCCAAAAATCCTGACTGGAACATGGCCAGACAGGGGAAATGGGATAGATCCGGGTGAGATCCCAGAAATCCTGACTGGAACGGAGTTAAATGGTGGGAAATGGGATAAATCCCAGTGAGATCCCAGAAATCCTGACTGGAACAGGTTAGATGGGGGGAAATGGGATAGATCCGGGTGAGATCCCAGAAATCCTGACTGGAACACGGCCAGACAGGGGAAAGGGAGAGATCTGGGTGAGATCCCAGAAATCCTGACTGGAACACGGCCAGACAGGGGAAAGGGAGAGATCTGGGTGAGATCCCAGAAATCCTGACTGGAACACGGCCAGACAGGGAAATGGGATAGATCCGGGTGAGATCCCAGAAATCCTGACTGGAATGGGGCCAGACAGGGGAAAGGGAGAGATCTCAGTGAGATCCAGAAATTCTGACTGGAACAGGGTTAAATGCTGGGAAAGGGATAAATCCTGGTGAAATCCCATAAAATCTGACTGGAGCAGGGTTAAAATTATGTGAAAATGAATAAATCTCGTTAAAATCCCAGCAAGTCTGACTGAAATGGGGTTAAAATTATGTGAAATTTTAAAAAATCCTGGTACCATTCCATAAAAGCAGAAAAAAATCCGTAAAATAAAAAAAAAATCCCACTGAAATCCCAAAATATTTTTAAAAATCCACTAAAATCCCAGGAAATGCCATTAAACCCCATTAAAATCCCAGGAAATGCCATTAAAACCCCATGAAAACCAGGAATCCCACAGGGATGGGGGGATTTTTGGGAATTCCTGGGGAATTCTTCAGGAGCTGCCCCACCTGGAGCCGTCTGAGCACCTGGAATCCCCTGAAAACGCCATAAAATCCCATAAAAACCCCCTAAAACCCCGGGAACCTCTCCGGGACTGGGGATTTTCGGGAATTGCCTGGGAATTCCCTGGGAGTGGCTCACCTGGAGCTGTTTGAGCACCTGGAATGCCAGCAGCTCCTGCCGGAGGTCGTCGCCGCACTTGACGATGACGGAGAGGAGGCGCCAGGAGGGGAGGTGCCCGTAGGGAGAGGCCTCCCGGATCCTCCTGAGGGAAAACCAGGAAAAACGGGATCCAACCAGGAGCTTCAGGCCGGGAGAAGCTCTGGGGATTCCCGGGAATTGTCTTTATGCCATCCAATCCCATTAAAATCCCATTAAAACGATCAAATCCCATTAAAATCCCATAAAATGGCAATAAAATCTCGTGAAATTCCATGAAATTCCATGAAAATGCCACCAAAATCCCATTAGAACTATCAAATCCCATTAAAATCCCAGAAAATGCCATTAAAATCCCATAACACCCATTAAAACCCCATCAAATCCCATTAAAATCCCATCAAATGCCATGAAATGCCAATAAAATCTCATAAAAGTCCATGAAATTCCATTAAAATCCCATTAAAACTCTTAAATCCCATTAAAATCCCAGCAAATCCCATCAGGACACGGACCACACCCCCCAAACTCCTCAGTCCCAGGGGTTTTTCCCGCTTTTCCCAGGAGGAATTCCGGGCTCGGAATCCCAAGGGGTTCATCCTGGGAAAAAGCCAAACCCCTGAGATCCGCCCCAAACTCCCGGGAATTCGGGCAAAGCCCAGGAGCTGGGCAGGCCCGCGGGCGATTCCCGGGCGCGGTTCTCCCTGGAATTGTCGGAATTCCCGGGAATTGCCGGTCCCTACCTGACTTTCTCCTGCCAGGGCTCCTTGAGGGCCACGGCCGAGGGGTCCTCGGGGTCCCTGCGGAACGCCGTGGGCGTGTGGGCCAGCTGCTCCGAGAGCCGCCGCCTGCCGGGCAAATGCCACATTTTCCATGGAAAACCGCGGAGCCGCGCCCGGGCAGCGCGGGGCTGCAGCCGGGAAACTCCTGGATGTTTGCTTTGGGCAATGTCGGAATTCCGGGGTTTTATCAGGGAAACACCTGGGTGTTTGCTCAGGGGAATGCTGGAATTCCGGGCTTTTTATCAGGGAAAATTCCTGGATTTTTGCTCTGGGGAATGTCGGAATTCCGGGGCTGCACGAGCGAAAATTCCTGGATGTTTGCTCCAGGAACACTGGAATTCCGGGATTTTTATCAGGGAAAATTCCTGGATTTTTGCTTTGGGGAATGTCAGAATTCCAGGGCTTTACCAGGGAAAATTCCTGGATGTTTGCTCCAGGAACACTGGAATTCCGGGATTTTTATCAGGGAAAATTCCTGGATTTTTGCTTTGGGGAATGTCAGAATTCCGGGACTTTTATGAGGGAAAACTCCTGGAGTTTTGCTCTGGGGGTTGGCAGAATGCTGGGATTTTTATCAGAGAAATTCCTGCGTTTTTGCTCTGGGGAATGTCAGAATTCCAGGTTTTTTTGAGGGGAAATTCCCGATTCTCCCGGAGCTCACCGGATGTCTCCGGCGGCGATGAAGACGGGCTCCCGGCTCTCCTGGCTGGTGATGGAATCCACGGAAAACTGGGAGATGTTGTCACAGCTGTTGGTGTGCATCTCTGGGAGCTGCAGGAATTCCGGGAAAACCCCATGAAATGCCATCAAATCCCATTAAAACCCTGTAAAATCCCTTAAAATCCCACAGAATCCCATAAAATGCCACAAAGTCCCAAAAAATCCCCTAAAATGCCATGAAATGCCATTAAAATCCCATCAAATCCAATTAAAATCCCATTTTTAGTCAGCATTCCCACCTCCTTGGGGACACCGTGGTGCCATGACCCCCTGGAAAATCCCATTCCCAACATTCCCACCTCCTTGGGGACACCTTGGGGTTGGTCCCACCACCCTGGTGGCAGAACCTTCTGGAAAAGCCTATTCCAAACATTCCCACCACGCTGGTGCCATCATGGTGGCCAGAACCTTCTGGAAAAGCCCATTCCCAGCGCTCCCACCTCCACCTGGAGCTCCACGATGTCGTCC
This sequence comes from Montifringilla adamsi, assembly GCA_017590115.1. NCBI lineage: Eukaryota > Metazoa > Chordata > Aves > Passeriformes > Passeridae > Montifringilla > Montifringilla adamsi. The sequence continues at coordinate 29,585 of JAGGNK010007548.1, read as the reverse complement.
ACGGACCAGGCCTCGTCGTCGTTGTCGTAGTTGGGGACGGTGCTGAAGCTGCCGGCCCTCTGCTCCGGGCCCATCCCGCATTCCGGAAGGTTCTCGGCCGAGCGCGTGCTGCGGATCCGGTTCTCCGGGATGCGCGCGGGGACATTCGCCGTGTCGAAATTGTCACATTCCAGGACTTCCACGTAGATTAAATAGGGAGCCTGGGGGAGGCGGGAATGGGGGGTGAGGGATAACCCCGGACGCTCCAGGGCCGTGCTCTGGGGGACATCCCTGGGTTTGGAGGAAAAGGGCGCAGATTCCAGAGGGAAGCTGGAGGTTCCCAGGGGGTTTGGGCCCCATTCCAGCTGTCCCAGCACTCCCAGTCCTGGAAGTGACACCTCCAGCTCTCCCACCATTCCCAGCCTTCCCACGCCATCCCAAATCTTCCTTTCCCATCCCAAATCCCATCTCACATCCCAAATCCCCTTTCCCATCCCAAATCCCAAATCCCACCCCAAATCCCACTTCCCATCCCAAATCCCACTTCCCATCCCAAATCCCCTTTCCCATCCCAAATCCCCTTTCCCACCCCAAACTCCCTTTCCCACCCCAAACCCCCTTTCCCGGACCTTGTCCTTGGAGTTGAGCACCACGGCCTGCGAGCGCGGCACGCGCACCACGTGGTGCCTGAACCCCACAAATCACCAGCTCCAGCTCCCCCGCCATTCCCAATCCCCATCCCAAATCCCAAACCCCCAGTCCCAAACCCCTTTCCCGGACCTTGTCCTTGGAGTTGAGCACCACGGCCTGCGAGTGCGGCACGCGCACCACGTGGTGCGGGAAGGCGGCGGTGGGCAGCCAGGCGCGCGCGGGCAGCTTGTGGTTGAGCAGCGACAGCTCCGAGATCAGGCGCTGCGTCTTCTGCTCCTTGGTGGGCAGCGTGGCCAGGCGCTTCCCGATGGCCATCAGCGACTTGATGAACTCCCGCTCCGGGGCCAGCCGCGCCGGCTGCCGGGAACCGGGAAGGAAAGGGGGAAAGGGAAAAGGGAGGGAAAGGGGAAAGGGAAAAGGGAAAAAGGAGGGAAAGGGGGAAAGGGAAAAGGGAGGGAAAGGGAAAAGGGAGGGAAAGGGGAAAGGGAAAAGGGAGGGAAAGGGAAAAGGGAGGGAAGGGAAAAGGGAGGGAAAGGGGGCAAGGGAAAAAAAGGAGGATAGGGAGGGAAAGAAAAGGGAGAAAAGGGAGGAAAGGGAAAAGGGAGGATAGGGAGGAAAAGGGGGAAAAGAAAAGGGAGAAAAGGGAGGGAAAGGGGGAAAAGGGAGAAAAAGGGAGAAATGGGAGGTGATGTCACCTTCTCTGCAGGGAAACCCCTTCATCCCATCCCCTTCCCAGGGATCTTCCCACCCCTCGCTCTTCCCTGCTCTTCCCATCCCAGACTGGCTGGGAAAGGCTTGGGAAGGACTGCGATGAAAAATAAAAAGTTGGGGAAAAAAGGAGGAAGGAAAATGGAGGTGATGGCAGTGGTTTTCCAGTGGGATCCACTTCCTGCTTTTCCCTCTTCCCTGCCCTTCCCTCTTCCCACTCCGGAGCCAGCCAGGCTGGCTGGGAAAGGAACTGGATAAAAATAAAAACTTGGGGAAAAAAGGAGGAAAATGGAGGTGATATCAGTGATTCTTCACTGGAACCAAATTCCTGCTCTTCCCTCTTCCCACCCTTCCCTTTTCCCTGCCCCTCCCTCTTCCCAGATCCTGGAAATTGGGGAGTCCCATCCATCCCCCAGCAGAGCAGGATCCCAGGGCCTTTTCCTTCCCCCCGGAATTCCAGAGCCGACGTTCCCAGCGGGATCTCCCAGTCCCGCTGGATTCCTGGGATTTGGGATCACCTGGATTCCCAGGATTTGGGATCATCCAGATTCCCAGGATTCAGGAGGATCTGGATTCCCAGGATTCGGGAGGATCCTCCCCCCACCCCTCCCTGGTGTCCCAGCCCAAAATCCCCCAGGGATTTGGGATTTCCCTGGGATGCAGGAGCCCCTCCCCGCATCGATCCCAAACTCCCACTGCAGGTTCCCGAGCCCGGGAATGACCAAGGGCTGATTTTGGGATCACCGACGCTCCGACCATGCTGCAAACGGCGCATGCAGAAAGCCACGGACCGGGAAGAGGGAAGCAACGGAAAACGCCGGAAAAATCGGGAATATCGCAGAGCGAGAGGAAAGGACCGGGGAAAATCAGGGAGAGAAGGATGGGGATGGGCATTCCCGGCTGGGAGTCCACTGGATTTGTAGTCCACGTCCAAAAATTCCCTCAGGAATTCTGGGATAACGCTCGGCTGCCCTGCCCCCACCCGGCTCCAGGCACGGGAGAAATATTCCAGAGGTTCCCGATCCCGGCCACATCCCAAAAATTCCTTCAGCTCTCCAAGGACTTAATCCCATTCCTGCAAAATCCGGGATACCCCACGGATGCTTCCTGGCTTTTCCCAAGGAATTTTGGTGGCTCTGATATTCCCGCTCCTCCCATCCAGGTTTTCCACGGGTGTTGTTCCCTGGGAATACCAGGAAATGCTTTTCCCAGCGGAATATCCCGAGGAATCTGGGATCAATGCAGGGATCCCTCTGGATCAGCCCCACCTCGATCCAGGGCAGTTCCTGGATTTTCCAGGGATCCCAAAACACTTCCCAAGGATCTTCTCCCAAGCTCAGGAATATTCCAGCGGTGCCAGGATCCGTTCAGAGCCTCTGGAATTCCGGTGGGAACCTTGGAGATCTCGGATCTTCCACCCAATGGGAAATTCCATCCCATTCCAGAGGAAAAATTCCTCTTCATCCCATTCAAAGGGCATTTTCCTCATCCCATTCCAAAGGGAAATTCCAGAGGGAATCTTCCTCTTCTTCATCCCATTCCAGAGGGGAATTCTACTCTTCTTCCCATTCCAAAGGGAAATTCCAGAGGGAATTTTCCTCTTCATCCCATTCCTCATCCCAGCATTCCCAAGGGTCCTTCCCACTCCAGCAGAACATTCCATAGGGAAGGAGGAATTATCCCTGTTTTCCGTCGATTCCCAAAAAAACCCTGGAGAGGAGCCATTGGCTGGGCTGGGAGGAGCAGGAATGGGTGGAAATCAAGGAATTCCTGGAATTTTGGGTGGGAATTTGAGGCTTGGAGCTCCTCCCAAGCATCCCATTATCCCTAAACACAGTGGGATTTAGGATGAGCCCAAAATTTGGGATCAAATCCCGACAAAATTCCCAAATCCAGGTGTGGGAATGATCCCTGGGAATCCCCAGCAGGATCAGAGCTGGGCTGGAATCCAGAAATTCCCAGAAAAGCCTAAAAAAAATCATGGAATTTTTCCCAAACTCCCCGTGCTGGAGGAAATCATGGACTACACATTCCCACCGGGAATCCTGGTGGGAAAAGAGGGAAAGATTCCAAAAAAACAATGGAAAAAATGGGAAAAGGGTTCATTCAGGAGAGAAAAATCAGGGAAAACACCAGGATTCGATTGGAATTTTCATGGAAAAAAAAAAAAGGAATTGAAAGAATGGAATCAAGGAATGATTGGCAGGAAAAAAAACATGGAAAAAAAGCAAATTAATTCCATCCGGCCGAGAATTTTGGGAGCCAAATTCCAAGGGAAAACAGCATTTCCACTTCCACCTGCAACAGAAAAGCAGGAAAAGCCGGAATTCCCTCATTCCCGGGCGGATTTTGGTGGGAAAATGGGATTTTCCTGGATTTTATCCAACTGGAAGGAATTTTCCTGGAATTCCCATTCCGAGGAAACGCCGCGGTGGCGATGCCAGGATTTTTTGTTTGTTTTTTTTTTTGGGAATATCTGGGGAATGCCGGGAAATTCCAGAGGGGTGGAATTGAGGAAATGCTGCGGCGGGGAGAGGGAGCCTCCGGAAAACGGGATCGGAACTTACGGGAGCCAGGGATTTATCCAGGCTTTCCGTACTCGAGGAGAATTCCTGGGAAAAGCAGGAGAAGGGGGATTTGGGGAGTTTTTTGGGGGGAATTTTTTCCATAGGGAAGAGGGGAAGGAGCAGGGAAAAGGGGGAGAAAAAGCAAAGTTTAGCTCCAGGTGCACTTCCAGCAATTCCCAAGTTTTTTTTGGTCCCATCCTCTTGGAATTACCAGAAAAATTCCGGGAAGGAAAGTTCTACGGATCCCAAGCGGGATGGGATCAAAGCAGAGCAGATCCGAGCGCTGAATTCCCGGGATTTTCCCGGTTTTCCTCCTCTCTGGGATTCCTCACCCCAGCCCAGAAGGACCAGGATGGATCCAGCTGCAAATTCCTTGGATTTCTGACCTTTTCCATCACCAAATCCTCGTTTTTTTCCTTCCCTGGATTGCAGTTTATCCTGAATTTCAGCACATCAAACAAATCCCATGGAAACGATCCCGAAAGTCCCCAAAATCCCAATTTTTCAGGCCCTTTTTATCACAGAGAAATTCCTGATTTATCCCAAGTTTTCCTGCCACTCCCACATCTCCCTCCAAGCTCCATCCCAAATATCCCCAAATTCCAGCACTTGGAGTCCACCAATTCGTGGTTTTCTTCCTAAAAGGGATCCCATTGAGCTTCATCCCATAAAAGACAGGAATTTTGAGGCTAAAATTCCCCAAAATTCCCAAAAAAGGAGGACAACCAGGACTGGATCCCACCTGGAGGGAAAACTGATGGGAAATGATCCCAAAGTTCACCAGGGGAGGGAAATCTTGGGACGATTTTCGATCGATTTTCCCTTCCCTGGTGAATTTTGGGATCATTTCCCATCAATTTTCCCTGCTTTTTCCAAGGAATTCCTGGATTCCAGAGGGAAAAGCACCCAGCACTTCCAAGAACTCTGGGATTTTGAGGGACAGTCGGGATCCAGGGCTGGAGTCTCCCTGGTTTGTGCTTTCCCAGCTCTTTCAGGATCGTTTCCAGGAGTTTCCTCATCCATAATTTATGGAAAAGCTCTGGTTTCCGCCTCCTCCTTTTCCATATTAAAAATTCATCCCAGTGGGAATGGCCCCGGATTTTTCCGGGGTGCTTTGATCCCGAATCCAGCCTGGAATATTCCTTCCCAATCCTTCCTTCCATCTTTATCCCAATTCCCAGAGCTTGGAACAATCCTTGGCTCCTTCCAAGGATTCCCAGTGGAATTCCCAGTGGAATCAAACCTTGGATTTCTGATCCACTTCCCAGGAATTCCTGGGAATTCCCAGTCATTCCTGACCATTCCCAGTTATTCCTAGTTTCCCTAGGGTGCATTCCACCCTCTGGAGGATTTGTTTTTCCCAGATTTCGGAAGCGCCGCTTCCAGCACCAGCCTGGGGCTCCTTTCCCACGGGGAATTCCCAGCTCATCCTGGGATCAGCCTTGGAGCACACCCCCAGTCCCAGAGGAGCTCCGGGATGAATGCCAAGGCACTTCCACCTCTCTGGATCAGCTGTGGGATGAAACCCAAGGAACAACCATGGGATTGTCCCAGCCTCCTGAGCCTTGGAGCACCACCCCAACCCCAGAGGAGCTCTGGGATGAATCCCAAGGCAGGACTACGGGATTTTCCCAACACACCAATCCTTGGAGCTCAGTTCCAACCCCACAATGGCTTTTCCTCAGAATTCCCTCAGGAACACCCCAGTCCTTACCTCTTCCTCCTCGCTGTCCAGCTTGGGGTTGCTGGCTGAGCCCTGCAGCTCAATCCCAACCCCACAACAGCCTTTCCCACAGAATTCCCTCAGGAACACCCCAGGCCTTACCTCCTCCTCGCTCTCCACCTTGGGGTTGCTGGCCGTGCGCTTCAGGTTGCTGCTGAGGCTGATGGACACCGTGGCGTCCGACTTGGACCTCTGGTGAGTCCGTTTGGAGGGCGAGAGGCCGGTGTCGGCCCCGGGCAGGGGGCCCAGCTCCCTCCTCCTGCCCGCTGGCTTCAGCTCGTCGGAGAGGATGAGCCTGCGGAGCTTGGTGCCGCGTGAGTGGCGCTGCGTGGAGATGTGCATGTCCGAGGAGTAGGCGCCCAGCAGCAGCGCGCACTGCAGCGAGAAGTCGATGCTCTGGCGGCAGCGGTGCACGATGTAGGGCTTGATGGCGTCGCCCACGTCCTCGTCCATGTGGATGTACATGTTGAGCAGCTGGGGCAGGTAGAAATCCACCTCCTCGTTGCGGAAGCAGAACAGGCGGTTCCCGATGTAGGCCTGCACGCCGGGCTCCTTGGAGTTGTACAGGTAGGAGATGGCCATGGAGATGTCGAAGAGCTTGGACTCGAAGAGGCGCAGCAGCCACGACTGCTTGGCCTGGTTCTGGCGCTTCCGCGCCGTCCTGGCCGCGCCGGAGCCTTCCTCCTCCTCCTCCTGGATGCGCGAGCCGGGCGGATCGTCCAGGCAGCGGATGGGGCAGCTCTCCCCGTTGGGAAGCGCCTCGGCAGCGGAGCCGTGCAGCTGCTTGACCTTCTCCAGCACCTCCTCGCAGGCCCTCTTGGCCACCTCGGGGTCGATGAGGGCCAGCTCGCCCACGCCCTCGGTGATGACGCTGAGCGAGGAGCCGCCCCCGCCCTGGGCAGCGCCCGGCTCCGGGGGGCTCTTCCCGAGCGCGGAGTCGCCCATGCTGAGGAGGGGCTCAGAGCTGGCAAACGGGAGAGACCGGCATCAGGGAGGGGGCTTGGGAGGGCATTCCAGAGCAGGGCCGGCGGGGGGGCTGCAGGGCCCAGGGAGGGGGAAAACGGGAAAAAACCGGGATGAAATCGGGATTAAATCGGGAAAAAATCGGGATTAAATCGGGAAAAAATTGGGATTAAATCAGGAAAAAAATGGGATTAAATCGGGAAAAAATCGGGATTAAATCGGGAAAAATCGGGATTAGGGATGGGATTTGGGAGCGAATTCAAGAGCAGGAGCAGTGGAGGGGCTGCAGGACCCAATGATGGGAAAAACAGGAAAAAATTTGGATTAAATCGGGAAAAAATTGGGATTAGGGATGGGATTTGGGATGGGATTCCAGAGCAGGAGCGGCGGAGGGGCTGCAGGACCCAATGATGGGGAAAACAGGAAAAAACTGGGATTAGGGATGGGATTTGGGATGGGATTCAAGAGCAGGAGCAGTGGAGGGGCTGCAGGACCCAATGAGAGGGAAAAACGTGAAAAAATTGGGATTAGGGATGGGATTCAAGGGGAGAAACCTGGGATACACCTGATGGGAAGATGGACGTTAATTTTTTTCCCTGTCAACTCAAGGATTTTTCCCTGTTAATTTCAGATTTTTCCTTGTTCATTTAAGGAGTTGCTTTATCCCTTTATTTTTCCACCTCCCAAAGAAAGGAGGAAAAAAGCCCCCAGGAATTCTCCCTAAATATTCCAAGTGAGTCAAACCTAGGTCACCTCCCAGATGCCACTTCTCCTTTTTTTTCCCCTCTTCTTTTCCTCTTTTTTTCCCCTCTTCTTCTCCAAGAAATCCCAGATGCCCAAATCCTGATCAAAGTCTGAGAGTTTGGCTCCGTTCCCCCATTCCCAGCACTCCAAATCCCACATTCCTGACATTTTTGTGGCTCTTAGATCCCAAAAACACCATCAGAGCCTGAAAAAAAATCCCTGATGCTCCCACTTCTCAACAAATCCCAAAAAAACGGGGGTGGAAATTTGGGATTCCACACTTCCCCACAATTCCCATCCCTGTTTTTTCACACATCCCAGATTTTGCTCTTCTATCCCAATCCCAAATCCTTACATGGCTCCAACCCAAAAATCCCAGGGATCCCCTCCCTTCCCAAAGCGTTCGGCTCATCCCAAAAAAAACACATCCAAAGCTTTTGCTCTTCCCAGAAACGCCACAGGATTCCAGAGCCTGGAGCAATCCCACAGTGCTGGAACTCCCTCCTCCCATGGATCCCATCCCGTACACAATAATTCCCACTTTTTGTGGTTTTCCAAGTTTTTGTTTCTCCCAAAGGCTGGGAAATAAACCGAGAAAAGGCAGGGGGAAAAAAGCAGGAAAAAAAAAAAATCAGGAATCCACCCGGATGCCAAGGGCAGCTCCTGGGCTGGTTCAAGCACGGACCCTGAACTGTGGGATCATAAATTATCCAGGAAATCTGGAGCAGGGATCACCCAGGAATTCCAGGAGCAGAAATCATCCAGGAATTCCAGGAGCACAGCCATGAAATCCCATTCAGAATTCCAAGGAAGAAATCAGGGACTGTTTCCAGCAGATCCACGGGATCCACGCCAGGAACAACTCCAAAACCTCAGAAACTCTTCCAGCACCGGGAAAAAAAAAGCTGGAAAATCCCCTTTTCCACGCAGTTATTCCTTCCCGGACTCCAGGGAAGTGGAGGGTATAAAAAGGGAGGGGTTAAACGTAATTATTTCTCATTATTCAACTTCCCACCAACTCCAGCCGAAGTTTTCCAGGGACAACATTCCCGAGAGGATGAGTGCCCCCACCAATCCAAATTTTACGTAATCCATGTAATTTTAGAGGGGATTTTGGGCAATTCCAAAGCTCCCAGAGGCACCAGATGGGCCCGGGAGGGAGGAGGGGGGGAAGGGTTGGCAAATCCTGCTGAGGAAAAGCGGCTGGAAAAGGCTCTGGAAGGGGAATTGCGCCACTTCTCCCGCGGGGAGCGGGGCTCGGGCAGCAACTCCCTGCAAAAGGAAGAGGAAAAGGGTTTGGGAGAGGTACCTGGAGCGATCCCATCCCGCGAGGCTCCGCTCGGCGAGCCCGGCCCTGCGGCCGGCGCGGGCGGCTCATCCCGGGCACCGGCGGCTGCTGCGGGGAGAGGCGGAAAAACAGCCGGGAATCAGCAGCAAACCCACGAAAAGGCCATTTCCTGCCCGCTCCTGCGCCACGGAGCTGAACGAGGCCGAGGAGGCGGAGGAGGAGGAGGAGGAGGAGGAGGAGGAGGCGAGGCCGGACGCGGAGCGGCCGCGGAACCGCCGGGGGCACCGGGCGGAGCGGGTGGAGGAGGCCGCGGGGGAACCGGCGGCGGTGCGGCGGGGCCGGGCTCACCTCGGGGGAGCGGGGAGGAGCGGGGCCGC
>JAGGNK010007548.1:0-20554 GCA_017590115.1 Montifringilla adamsi | reverse complement strand
CGCTCGGAGCTCCCCAGGCCCGGCCCGGCGCCGCCTCACGGGGCTGAGGGGCCGCCGCGCCACAGCGCCGCCTGCCGGGCCGGAGGCGCGGGGAAAGGGGCGGAGTCTGTTACCGGGGTTGTTTGGGGGCGTGGTCTGTGTACTTATATGGCCATGTGGGCGTGGTTTGAATACTAATGTGGACGTGGGACGTGGTCAGCGTGCGGAGTGGAGGCGTGGCTTGCAGCGCCAAGGGGCGTGGCCGATTAATCGGATGCGGAAGAGGGCGTGGTTCGTGTGCATATATGGTCTGAAAGGCGTGGTCTCATGTTGTTTGGGGGCGTGGCCCCGGTACGGAACAAGCCCAAGGCGCCCCGCGGGTTCCGCGTTGACGAAAATCCGCGATTTTGGGGGAAAATCGTCTCGGATGTCGCTGTCACCACCTGGGGGGGGTGGGATGCCACCCCCCTTGTCAGTGTCCCCTCCCAGTGCCAATGTCCCCTCTCCGCTCCCAGTGTCCCCCCCTAGTGCCAATGTCCCCTTCCCAGTGCCAATGTCCCCTCCCAGTGCCAATGTCCCCTTCCCAGTGCCCGTGTCCCCTCCCAGTGCCCATGTCCCCTCCCCACTCCCAGTGTCCCCTTCCAGTGCCAATGTCCCCTCCCAGTGCCCGGGCTCACAGACACACTGCGGTGACTGGTTTTTACTGGTTTTTACTGGTGTGACGCAGGGGACCCCCTCCCTGTGCCCGCCCTCGTGTGTCCCTCGCGGTGCCCGGAGCAGGACTGTCCCTGCGTGTCCCCCAGGGGGGACCCGGCCCGGCTGTGTCCCCGCTGTGCCACGGCCTCCGGTGCCACCCTGGTGCCCGTCCTGCCATCCCTGATGACGCTGACGCGGACGGGAGTGACGGGCCTGTCCCCGAGGGCGCCACTGCCACTGCCAGGCCTGTCCCCGAGGGTGCCACCACTGCCCCTGGACGGGCAGTCCCTGACAGGGATGGTGGCACTGCCACTGACTGGTGTGTCCATGATGGGGGGACTGCCAGTGACGTGCCTGTCCCCAGGGGTGGCACTGTCCCTGGACGGGCACTCCCTGACAGGGATGGTGGCACTGCCACCAGCTGGGCTGTCCCCAACAGGGATAGTGGCACTGTCCCTGGATGGGCCCTCTCTGATGGGGACGGTGGCACCGTCCCTGCCTGGCCAGTCCCCGTCAGGAACCGTGGCACTGTCCCCAGTCGGGCACTCCCTGACAGGGATGGTGGCACTGCCATAGGCCAGCGTGTCCCCAGGGGGGAGGGTGGCATGGCCGGGCACCCTGGACTCCACGATGGTGGCAGTGACCCTGGGGATGGAGTCCCCCACGAGGACGGTGGCACTGACGAAGACGGGCGTGTCCACGATGGTGGCCGTGCCCCTGGACAGGCTGGCCCTGACGGGCACGGTGACACTGCCCAGGATCCTTCTGTCCATCACGGTGCCACTGAGAGTGACCAGCGCGTCCACGATGGTGGCAGTGCCCCTGGACGGGCAGTCCCTGCTGGGGACGGTGGCAGTGCTGTCCCCAGCAGCGCCCCTGGCCCAGAATGGGCTGTCACTGACAGGGAGGGTGGCACTGCCGGTGACAGGCGTGTCCACGATGGTGGCAGTGCTCCTGGATAGGCTGTCCCTGACCGGGACAGTGGCACTGCCGGAGACCGGCCTGTCCCCAGGAGTGCCACTGTCCCTGGAGGGACAGTCCCTGCCAGGAAGGGTGCCACTGTCAGTGACCAGCCTGTCCCCAACGGTGCCACTGACCAGCCTGTCCCCAACGATGCCACTGTCAGTGACCAGCCTGTCCCCAACGGTGCCACTACCACAGACCAGCCTGTCCCCAACTGTGCCACTGTCAGTGACCAGCCTGTCCCCAACAGTGGCAGTGCCAGTGGCCAGGCTGTCCTCAACGGGAACAGTGGCAGTGCCCCTGGATGAGCTGTCCCTGATGGGGACAGTGGCAGTGCCAGAGACTGGCACGTCCCTGACCGTGCCACTGCCGCCAGCTGGGCTGTGTCTGGCAGGGACAGTGGCACTGCTCCTGCCCAGCCTGTCCCCAGTGCCACTGGCCCTGGGTGACCTGTCCCTGATGGGGACAGTGCCACTGCCAGTGACCAGCCTGTCCCCAGTGGTGGCACTGCCCCTGCCCGGCCTGTCCCCACTGCCACTGTCTCTGAGTGACCTGTCCCTGATGGGAATGGTGGCACTGCCCTTGCCCAGCCTGTCCCCGCTGCCACTGGCTCTGGGTGACCTGTCCCTGATGGGGACACTGATGGGGACACTGTCCCTGATGGGGACACTGCCACTGCCCCTGCTCAGTCTGTCCCCAGCAGTGGCACTGCTCCTGCCCAGCCTGTCCCCAGGGGTGGCACTGCTCCTCACTGCCCTGTCCCCAGTGGTGGCACTGCTCCTCACTGCCCTGTTCCCAACAGCAGTGGCCCTGGGTGAGCTGTCCCTGACAGCGATGGTGGCACTGCCAGGCACCAGCTTGTCCCTGGCAGGGACAGTGGCACTGCTCCTGCCCGGCCTGTCCCCTGGAGTGGCACTGCCCCTGGCTGCGCTGTCCCTGCCAGGGACAATGGCATTGCCACTGACTGGCCTGTCCCTAATGTCACTGGCCCTGGATGAGCTGTCCTTAACAGGGATGGTGGCACTGCTCCTGCCTGACCTGTCCCCTGTGGTGGCACTGCCAGAGACTGACCTGTCCCCCGTGGTGGCACTGGCTCTAGCTGACCTGTCCTTAACAGGGACAGTGGCACTGCCACTGTTGGAGCTGTCCCTGATGGGGACAGTGGCACTGCCCCTGCCTGGCCTCTCCCCAGTGCCACTGTCTCTGGGTGACCTGTCCCTGACAGGGACGGTGGCATTGCTCCTGCCTGGCCTGTCCCCAGTAGTGGCACTGCTCCTGCCCAGCCTGTCCCCACTGCCACTGGCCCTGGGTGACCTGTCCCTGATGGGGACACTGCCACTGCCCCTGGAGGAGCTGTCCCTGACAGGGATGATGGCACTGCCAGTCACCTGTTTGACCCAAGGCCCACTGCCCCTGGGAGAGCTGTCCCTCCTAGGGACACTGGCACTGCTAGAGACTGGCTTGTCCCTTGTAGGGATGGTGGCACTGCCACTAACTGGCCTGTCGCCAGTGGTGGCACTGCCCCTGGATGGACTGGCCTTGACAGGGACAGTGCCACTGCCACCAGCTGAGCGGTCCCTGGCAGGGACAGTGGCACTCCTGGTGACCGGCCTGTCCCCAGTGCCACTGGCCCTGGGCGAGCTGTCCTGCCTGGGGACAGTGGCACTGCCCCGGGATGAGCTGTCCCTGACAGGGATGGTGGCACTGCCAGTGACAGGCTTGTCCCCAGTGGCACTGGCTCTGGGTGAGCTGTCCTTGACAGGGACGGTGCCACTGCCACCAGCTGGGCTGTCCCTGCTGGTAACGGTGGCACTCCTGGTGACCGGCCTGTCCCCAACAGTGCCACTGCCCCCGGATGAGCTGTCCCTGACAGGGATGGTGGCACTGCCAGTGACAGGCTTGTCCTTGACAGGGATGGTGGCACTGGCCCTTGATGAGCTGGCCTTGACAGGGACAGGGACAGTGCCACTGCCACCAGCTGGGCTGTCCCTGATGGGAATGGTGGCACTCCTGGTGACCGGCCTGTCCCCAACAGTGCCACTGGCCTGGGATGTACCATCCTTGACAGGGACAGTGGCACTGCCACCAGCCGGGCTGTCCCCACTGGTGGCACTGCCCCTGACTGGCCTGTCCTTGACAGGGACAGTGGCACTCCTAGTAACTGGCCTGTCCCCGGTGCCACTGGACCTGGAGGGGCTGTCCTTCATGGGGACACTGCCACTGCCCCTGGAGGAGCTGTCCCTGACAGGGATGATGGCACTGCCAGTCACCTGTTTGTCCCCAGGGCCACTGCCCCTGGGAGAGCTGTCCCTCCTAGGGACACTGGCACTGCTAGAGACTGGCTTGTCCCTTGTAGGGATGGTGGCACTGCCACTAACTGGCCTGTCGCCAGTGGTGGCACTGCCCCTGGATGGACTGGCCTTGACAGGGACGGTGCCACTGCCACCAGCTGGGCTGTCCCTGCTGGTAACGGTGGCACTCCTGGTGACCGGCCTGTCCCCAACAGTGCCACTGCCCCCGGATGAGCTGTCCCTGACAGGGACGGTGGCACTGCCAGTGACTGGCCTGTCCCCAGGGCCACTGCCCCTGGGAGAGCTGTCCCTCCTAGGGACAGTGGCACTGCTAGAGACTGGCTTGTCCCTCATAGGGATGGTGGCACTGCCACTGACTGGCCTGTCCCCAGTGGTGGCACTGCCCCTGGATGGACTGGCCTTGACAGGGACGGTGCCACTGCCACCAGCTGGGCTGTCCCTGCTGGGAACGGTGGCACTCCTGGTGACCAGCCTGTCCCCAACAGTGTCACTGACCCTGGAGGGGCTGTCCCTGACAGGGACAGTGGCACTGCCAGCGACCAGCCTGTCCCCAGTGGTGGCAGTGCCAGTGACCGGCCTGTCCCCAATGTCACTGGCCATGGGTGAGCTGTCCCTGACAGGGATGGTGACACTGTCCCTGGATGGACCCTCTCTGATGGGGACGGTGGCACCATCCCTGCCTGGCCAGTCCCCGTCAGGAACAGTGGCACTGTCCCCAGTCGGGCACTCCCTGACAGGGACAGTGGCACTGTCCCCAGTGGTGGCACTGCCCCTGGCCAGACTGTCCTTGACTGCTGCAGTGGCACTGCCACCAGCTGGGCTGTCCCTGACAGGGACAGTGGCACTGCCAGTGACTGGCCTGTCCCCAGTGTCACTGTCCCTGGCTGGGTTGTCCCCAGTGTCACTGACCCTGGCTGGGCTGTCCCTGACAGGGACAATGTCACTGCCACCACCAGGAGAGCCACCACTAGGGAAACTGGCACTGCCACCGACTGAGCTGTCCCTAGGGGGGACAGTGGCACTGCCCCCAGCCGGGCTGTCCCCAAGGGGGGTAGTGGCACTGCCACTGACTGGGCTGTCCCCAAGGGGAACAGTGGCACTGCCCCCAGCTGAGCTGTCCCCAAGGAGGGTGGTGGCACTGCCATTGACTGAGCTGTCACTAATGGGGACAGTGGCACTGCCACCACCAGCAGAGCCACCACCAGGGACGCTGTCATTGACTGAGCTGTCCCCAAGGGGGGTGGTGGCACTGACACTGACTGAGCTGTCCCCAAGGGGAACAGTGGCACTACCACTGACCAAGCTGCCACTAAGGGGGACAGTGGCACTGCCACTGACCGGGCTGTCCCCAAGGGGGACAGTGGCACTTCCCCCAGCTGGGCTGTCCCCAAGGGGGACGCTGGCACTGACACTGACTGAGCTGTCCCCAGGGGCAACAGTGGCACTGCCACTGACTGGGCTGTCCCCAAGGGGAACAGTGGCACTGCCATTGACCAAGCTGTCACTAAGGGGGACGGTGGCACTGCCATTGACTGGGCTGTCCCCAAGGGGGACAGTGGCACTGCCACTGACCGGGCTGGCCCCAAGGGGAACAGTGGCACTGCCATTGACCAAGCTGTCACTAAGGGGGACAGTGGCACTGCCATTGACTGGGCTGTCCCCAAGGGGGACAGTGGCACTGCCACTGACCGGGCTGTCCCCAAGGGGGACAGTGGCACTGCCACTGACCGGGCTGTCCCCCCCGGCCACCGTGTCACTGTCCACCTCCATGCTGTCCCCACCACCCTCAGCAGCATCGACGCCCCTGTCCCCCGCGGGCACGGTGGCACTGCCACTCCCGGGTGACGCCCCTGGGGGCGAATCCCCGCCCTCATCCCCCTTGGGGACCTCCCCGTCCTCGGCCGACCCCGCGGCGTCCCCCGGCCTCTTGCGGGGCCTCCCGCGCCTCCTCTTGTGCGCGGCGCCGTCCCCTCCTCCGTCCAGGGCACGCTTGGTGGCCTTGCCGCGCTGTCCCTCGCCCTCCCCTCCCGCGCGGGCGCCGCCGCCGGGGGTCTCTGCCGCGGGGACCCCCACGCCGGGCAGCAGCACGTTGAGCACGGGGATGGCGGCGCCGCCCGGGGCCAGCGCGGCGCCCACGGGCAGCGGCAGCGCCACCTTGACGGTGCCGCCGGCTTGTCCGTGTTTTCTGTGGGAGGAGGGGACGTGACTGCGGTGGCAGGGGAGGGTGGCACTGGGGAGGGGACACGGGGAGCGGGGAGGGGACACTGGGAGGGGTACACTGCGAGTGAGTATGAGACACTGGCAGCCGCGCCACCAGCGCGTTCACCTGCGGGCTGGGGCCCGCCCGAGCCGCCTCCGGGGGCTTCTTCTTGTCCGGCCGCGGCGGCGCGGGGACCCTGGCCACGGCGTCCTTCTTGGCCTGCGGCGAGGCGGGGAGGTGGCACCGGGCCGGGGTCGCCGCTGGGCGCCCGCCGGGCTCGGGACCGGGGCCGGGGGGTCTCACCTGCTCCTGGCTGCCCTCCGAGGGGTCCGCGACGTTCTTTTTGGGGGCGGCGGGGGGACGAGGGTCCTGGGGGGAGGGTGGCACTGGGGAGGGGACACGGGGAGCGGGGAGGGGACACTGGGAGGGGTACACTGCGAGTGAGTATGAGACACTGGGAGGGGGACACTGGGAGTGAGTATGGGACACTGGGAGGGGGACACTGGGAGTGGGGAGGGGATAGTGGGAGTGTGACACTGGAAGTGAGTAGGGGACACTGGGAGTGGGGAGGGGACACGGCACAGTGGAAGGGGACACTGACAAGGACGGGACCAGCCCATCCCCCCCCGGGTGGGCACCCGCGGGGTGTGACGGTCCCCGGTGTCCCCAGGGCTGACCTGAGAGCACCATGGCCATGAGCAGGTCGGCGTGGGCGGAGCGGGGGCTGATGATGTGCTGCTGCAGCAGGAACTGCGCCACCTCCACGATGTTGTTGAAGGAGCGGCGCAGGATCTTCTCGGCCCAGTCGCACGTCAGGGCACACGCGGCCTCGGTCACCTCGCTGCTGTAGGACTGCGCCAGCTCGGCCAGCTCCGCCTGCTGGGGACACCGGGACATCAGACAGGGACAGCGGGCTGGGGACACCCTCACCACTGTGTCACCCCCTACACCGCGGCTGTAGGGCTCTGACTGCTGGGGACAGGGACAGGGACAGTGTGTGACACCCAGGACAGGAGGACAGCAGGGAGGGGACAGCAGGAGGGTCATGGAGCAGGGCAGGAGACAGGGATGATCCCACGGAGCAGGATGGGACACCGGGATGGGGACAGGAGGGCCTTCATGGAGCAAAGCAGGAGCTGCATCCCATCATCCCATCCCATCCCATCCCATCCCATCCCATCCCATCCCATCCCATCATCCCATCCCACCCGGAGCACTCACGGTCTCGGTCACTTTGAGATCCAGGCTGGGCAGGGGAGGAAGGCTGACCACGGTCTTCCTCCGGATCCCGCCATAGCAGTACGTTGGGAAGAGTCAAGGACTTTTCCCGAGCCCAAAAATCCAGGAACCAACCCCTGAAGAACCCTCAGGAATGGGGAAAAACTGAGGAAAACTGGGAAAACCAGGGAAAAGAATGAGAAAAAAATGGGAAAAATGGGAAAAAACAGGAAAGAAATGGGGGAAAAGCGTGAAGAAACAAGAAAAAAAAAAGGAAAAGACGGGGAAAAGAGCAGCTGGCACCACAACTGCAGCCCAGGGAAGGATATTTGGATTGGCCACGGCCGCCCAGGCGCCGGGCTTTGATGTTGGGGAAGATCTCGCGGATGATCTTGCCGAAGTTGGCCGTGCTCAGCGGGCGGCAGCCCAGGTTGTCACAGTAGCGCCTGCGGAGACGAGCGGGCATCACACGGGGCAAATCCCGGGACAGGGAATGCCAGGGAGTGCCAGGGAATGCCAGGGACTGACAGGGCTGGGGACATGGGGATGTGGGGCACTAGGACAGGGAGTTCCCAGGGAGGTGGGGACATGGGGACATGGGACACCAGGACATGGAGTCCTTAAGGACACAGGGACATGAGGACAGGGGGTCCCCAGGGAGGTGGGGACATGGGACACCAGGACTGGGGGGTCCTTGGGGACATGGTGACATGGGACGTGGGACAGCCCGGCTCACTTGTAGGCGTCGTAGACGTCCTGCTTGGGCAGGCAGGTGTCCGTGTGCTCCTCCAGGTGGTTGCGGATCCAGCTGCAGGCGTGCATGTGCTCGGCCGTACCCAGCGCGCTCAGCTCCAGCGAGGAGCTGCTGCTGCTCCGGGGATCCCACATTCCACAGGGAGGGCACAGCCAGGGGAGAGGCCGTCAGCGCCTCTGTGCCAGCTCCAGCCCGGCAGATCCGCCCTGCAGCGTCCCTGGCCCAGCTCCAGCCCCGTCCCATCCCATCCCATCCCATCCCCTCCCATCCCATCCCATCCCATCCCATCCCAATCCTGTCCCATCCCATCCATCCCATCCCATCCCATCCCATCCCACCCTACTCCACAGATCCCACCCCACAGACCCCACCCCACGGGTCCCCCCTCACCTCTTCTCGCCCAGGCTGGGCCCCGAGGGCAGCTGCAGGTACAGGTAGAGTTTGTCGCTGTCCGAGAACTTCTGCACATCCTGCTGTGCTCCCAGCACAAGGAGAAGGAGATGGAGCCCCCGGGATGAGCCCCAGGAACGGGGTCAGCCAGTGGAGGCGGGCATTCCCTGCCCTCCAGCCCCGCATTCCACTCACCAGGATGGAGTCCACCTTGCTCTGCACGGATTTGCTGCGTGGGACAGAGGCAGAGAGTCAGGGATGATCCCAAAAAACCCCGGGATTGCAATTCCAGCTCTTCCCAGGGCTCCCGAGGCCCTCCTGACCCCCTGTTCCAGGGCTCAGAGATCCAGGATGGATCCAGGATGGGTCAGGATGGATCCGGGATGGGTCAGGATGGATCAGGATGGGTCAGGATAGATCAGGATGTGTCAGGATGTGTCAGGATGGATCCAGGATAGATCAGGATGGATCCCACCACACCAGGGAGGTGCTGGGCTGGCCTGGCACCCGGAATGGGCCCCCCTGCCCTGCTGGTGTTCCCTGTGTCCCCTGTGCTCCCTGCAGCCCCAGGGTGCCGAATTCCCCACCCGGGAGCCCCTCTGGGGCAGGAATTCCCGGCAGGAATTCCGGCGCTGCCCTTACGAGATGCTGCCCCGGAGCTCCTGCAGCAGCGTGCTGGACTCGCTGGCACCGCCCCGGGCACTGCCAGGGGACAGCGTGCCCTTCCTGGCAGCTCTGCTCCCCAGCTCCTCCTCAGCCATGGCAGCCACGTCCTGCTGGAACAGGGAAATGGGAATTGGTGTAAAAACAGCAATAAATCCCATCGGGGATTCTGGTGGGACTTGTGGGCACGGACATGAGCACGGGTGGGGGGACAGGGACACCTGCAGTGACCCCGGCAGGGCTGGGGGCTGGGGACACCAGGACAGGGACAGGGGGACCCCAGGACAGGGACAGGGGGACACCAGGACAGGGGATGCCAGGGACAGGGGGACACCGGGAACAGACCCACAGGGGGACGCCGGGATGAGACTCCCAGGGACATGGGCCCACGAGGCCACCGGAAACGACCCCCGGCGCCACGAGGCCACCGGAAGCGCCCCCCGGGGCCGCCGCCGCGCTCCGCGCCCTCCCCGACCCCCGCGCTCCGGACCCGGGCGGCACCGGAACCGGGACCGGGACCCCCTCCCGCGGCCGAGCCCGGGCGGTCCCCGGGCCCGTCCCCCGCTCCCCGTCAGCCCCGCACCCACCTGGTCCCGTCCCGCTCGGGGGGTCCCGGGAGGGGGGGGAGGGGAGGGGTCCCGCCACGTGCCCCGCGCCCCCCGCGCGAACCGAAAGTAGACGCGCCCCTCGCTCGCCGCGCGCGGCCCCTTCTTTTTTCTGATTGGCTGCGGCGCCGCTGGTCTGCCCGGATACGGCGGCGCCCGCGGCTGTGATTGGCTGAGCCCGCGCCCCCCCCGGCTGGGGGTGAGCGCCCGGATGTGGCGGGGCGGGAGGGGCCGAAATCTGCCTGGCAACAGCGACCTGATTGGTCGGGGCGGGCGGCGCGAGGGGAGACGGGTGTGCGGTGAGTGTGCAAACGGGTCACGTGGGGCGGGCACGTGTGCGGGGGTTGTGCAACGGGCGCGTGTCACGTGCGCGCGTCGCGTGCGAGTGTGCGACGGGCGGGGGGGGTGAGTGTGCAAGGGAGGGTCACGTGGGGAGGTCACGTGTGCCAGGAGTGTGCAAGGCGCGTGCAAGGAGAGCTCCGGAGCTGGGAAAGGGAAATGAAGGATTTTCTGTGGATTTATGTCAACCCGCGGGTCACGCGCATCCCGGAATTCCCGAGTCCCGGAATTCCCAGAATTCCCAAATTCCAGACTCTTGGAATTCCCAAATTCCCGAATCCCGGAATTCTCAATTTCCCCAATCCCAGAATTCCCGAATTCCCAAATTCCAGACTTTTGGAATTCCCACATTCCCAAATTTCCAAATCTCAAACTCCGAATTCCCGAATTCCCTACTCTTGGAATTCCCAAATTCCCAACTCCCAGAATTCCCAAATCCCGGAATTCCCAACTCCCAAATTCCGACTCCCGGGTTTCCCCGGGGATCACAGCCAGGTGCAGTCCCCGCATTCCCAAATTTCGGGGGTTGGGAATTGGGATTCAGAATTGAAAACCTCAATTTTAATCAATTTTAAAATATAAATTCCCATTCCCATTGGACCCCAGCGCGTGGGAATTCCAAGGAAAAGGGTTTGGAACAGCTGCACAAAATGGGGGGATTTGGATGGTTCAAATTCCATGGAGGAATTCCAGCCGCTCCCTGAGGGGAAGGATTTGTTCCCCGTGGATTTTCCCGGGATTTGATCCCAGGATTTGCTCTTGGCTTTTCCTGCTTCTTCTTCTTTCTTTTTTTTTTTTTTTTCGGATTTCTGAGCTTTGGTTTGGGGTCGTTATTCCTCAAAAATGCCCTTTTTCCACCCGAAAATTCCAGTTTCTGGCAATAACCAGTTGGGAACTTTCCAGGGAAAAGCCAAAAGGATCCTTTTTATCGGGTTTGGGAAAAAAAAAATCCCAAGCAAAAACCCAAGGGAACGAGGGGAGGATCCTAAAACCCCAAAACCCCAAAATCCCCGGGGCGTGGGAGACGTGCAGGGAAGAGGCTCTGGAGCTTCCCGACCTTTCCAGGGGCTCCTTTGGAATGGGGGAGGGAAAATCCCACATTCCCAGGGATTTTGGGGAAGGGAAATCCCACATTCCCGAGGAATTTTGGGGAGGTTGCAGATTTTAATCAGGAAAGGGAGAACTGGAAAAGTGGGGTTTTAATTGCAGGGGCAGAGGCTGAGTCAGAGCCGGCTCTGGCTTGGGAACGCCGAGTTCGGGATGCTGGGATTGTGGGATTTTGGGATTGTGGGATTTGGGGATTTTTGGGATCTCAAGGCTCACCTCGTCCCACCCCCCTGGGCAGCGCCCGCTGGCCCCGGCGGCTCCAAGAGCTGCCCAGGCTGGGCTGGGCATTCCAGGGATGGGGAATCCATGGAAAAACCGGGGCCAGGGGAGGATTTATCCCAAATATCCACCTGGATCCCACTTTATTTCTGGGCAAAACCTTCTCCAGGAGCCCCCAGAGATAACATAGGGGGGAAATAGAACGGGGGAAAAAGGATAAAACTTTGATGAAAACTGGGGATGAAATCCTCAGCTGGAAGCGAAGCCCCGGGAAAAGAGGCAGCGCCGGGAATTCCTCCAGACCCTTCCCGCAGTCCCCGCCCCGCCCGTGCCCGGCCCGGGCATTGTCCCGGCCCCGCCGCCGCCCTCGGCCCCCGGGTTTGTTTGTCCCGGGCTTTTTCCGGGAATGAGCCTCGGGAAGCTGCGGCTGATGCAGGAAACAACTTTATTGATGGCACGGAAAGCAGAGCCGGGCAGGGACAGGGACAGGACAGGGATGGCCGGGAATGGCCCGGGGGATGCCGAACCCTGAAATCACCCGAGGGGACCCCAAGCAGGAATCCCCCATGGGATCCTAAAGCCCAGAATCACCCAGGGCACCCCAAAGCCCCGATCCGATCACCCGGGACACCCCACTGCCCCGGTCCCCCCAAAACCCATCACCCAGGGCACCCCACAGCCGCGGTCCCCCGGGACCCCCGGTCCCGCGGCGCTGCCGGGCTGGCTCAGGGCAGGGTCACGGATTTGGCGTCGCCGCCGGGGAAGCGAATCTCGTGCGCCAGGCACGGCCCGTTGGGCTCCTTGCCGAAATCCACCAGGAAGTTCTTGTTCACGGCCAGGCCGCCCTTGTCCGTGTCCACGTCGAGCTGCAGCATCACCGAGCCCTCCCTGCGCGGGGACAGCGGCGGCTCGTGGCGACAGCGACCCCCGGGGCCGCCCGGAGCCGCCCGGAGCTGCTCCGGCAGCGCCGGGGAGCGCCCAGCCCCGGGGCCAGCGGGACGGGCTCGGATGGGGGGGCTTGGGGTGCCCAGTCCCCATGGAGGGGGCAGGATGGGCTGGGGACACCTTTGGGTCCCCAGTTCCTCATGGAGGGGACAGGGTGGGCTCGGGGACAGCTTTGGGTCCCCAGTTCCCTCAGGTCAGGGACAAACCCACGGGCAGGGGGGCTCCGGCTCAGTTTCCCCTCCCCAGCCCCCCTGGCGCGGCTCAGGCCGTGCCCGGCCAGGCCGGACCCCCTTGGGCTGAGCTCAGCCGGGCTGTGCTCGATCCCCCCCGGCTGGGAGCGGCTCCGGGGGGGTCGCGGCCCCTTCCCCACGCCCACCCGGGCCCGGGAGCCTTTGGCAGCCGGGAGTGGCTCACTTGATCAGGCTGGGGTAGAACTGCCGGTCCCAGGTGCTGTAGAAGGAGTTGGTCACGTAGAGCCGCTTCCCGTCCAGGCTCAGCTGCAGCGTGGCGGGGCCGCCGTACACGCGCTTGCACTGGGACACACGGACTGGGCTTACTGGGGGGACTGGGGGCCACGGGGACACACGGACTGGGGACACTGGGGGCACGGGGAGCACTGGGACTGGGGTTACTGGGGGCACGGGGACACACGGACTGGGGACACTGGGGCTGGATCCCAGCAGGGGCAGTGAGAGCAGGCTCAGGCTCACCCACACTCAGGTGAGCACACACACTCACTCACTCTCTCACACTTACGCACACTCTCACTCTCACACTCACTCTCACACTCACACTCTCACTCTCTCAATCTCACACTCACTCACACTCTCACTCTCACACTCTCTCTCACACACTCTCACTCTCACACTCACACTCTCACTCTCTCAATCTCACACTCACTCACACTCTCACTCTCACACTCCCCCCCCAAGCCCCCCGGCGCTGCCGGCCCTGTCCCCGCTCACCTTGACCACCAGCGGCTCGGGCTGGCACTTGAGCTCCTCGTCCCTGCACACGGTCACGGGGCCCCCTCGCAGGATGCTGCCCCCCACGAACACCTGCAAGGGCGGTGCTGGCACTCGAGCGTTCCCCGGCCCCCCCAGCCCCCCGGCCCCCCGGCCCCGCTCGGCCCCCCGCGCCGGGGGCTGCCCCTCACCTGCCCCACCAGCCGGGGCTTGCAGTTCCTGGCCAGCTCGTACTGCCGGATGTCCCCGTGCAGCCAATTGCACACGTACAGGAACCGGTCGTCCGGGCTGATGACGAGGTCGGCGATGAAGGCTGCGGGCAGAGCCGGGGCTCAGGGCCGCGAGCAGAGCCGGGCCACGGCACACGGGCCTGGGCTGAGCTGGGCTTTGGGCCAGGGACCGGGACTATGGGCTCGGCCAGGCTTTGGGCTCGGCCAGGCTTTGGGCTCAGCCAGGCTTTGGGCTCAGCCAGAATGTGGGGTCTCCCGGCAGGATTTGGGGTCTCCCGGCAGGATTTGGGGTCACCAGCCAGGCTCTGGGGTCACCCGGCAGGGTC
This sequence comes from Montifringilla adamsi, assembly GCA_017590115.1. Taxonomy (NCBI): domain Eukaryota; kingdom Metazoa; phylum Chordata; class Aves; order Passeriformes; family Passeridae; genus Montifringilla; species Montifringilla adamsi. The sequence continues at coordinate 6,643 of JAGGNK010007548.1, read as the reverse complement.
TGGGGTCACCCAGCCGGGCTCTGGGGTCACCCCGCGGGCTGTGCCCGGCTGCAGAACTCGCCCAGGGAACAGGAATGCCACCCCCGAGGGCACACGCACCTGGCATCTTGGGCATGATCCAGCCCGACACGTCCTTGGCCGGGATCCGGATCACCTCCTCCACGGCCCAGTTGTCTCTCTGCACAGGGACACCGAGCCCGGCTCAGCCCGCGCTGCCCCCGCCCCGAGCCGAGCCGAGCCGGGCACGACGGGCTCACCCCGCTGCCCCCGAGCCCCGCTGCCCCGACCCCTCCCTGTCCCCGCTCCTCCTCCTCCTCCTCCTCCTCCTCCTCCTCCTGCTGCTGCTGCTGCTCCTGCTCGCGGTCCCCGCAGCCCCGGGCTCGGCCGGGCTCGCACTCGCCTCGCAGGATTTGTAGAAGCGGAAGATGGCTCCGCTCAGGGCACAGCCCACGTAGCCCTCGGCGGCCTCGGGGCTGTGCAGGAAGCGCACGCTCAGCGGCAGAGAATCCTCGCCCAGGTCGAAGCACTGCGTGAGGCTGCGGCACGACAGGTTCCACACGTTCAGGCGGCGGCCGAAGACCCCTGCGGGACACGGGGGAAAGGCTCGGGGCCGGCCGGGGACAGGGAGCGCCCCCCGAAGGGCTCCTGCTGGGCATGGGCACGGAAAGGGCAGGGACTGGGAGGGAATTGGGACAGGGAACTGGGAAATGCAGGAACTGGGGACAGGGAACTGGGAAATGCAGGATCTGGGGAGAGCACAGAGAAATGCAGGACTTGGGGAGAGCACAGAGAAATGCCGGATTTGGCGAGAGCTCAGAGAAATGCCGGATTTGGGGAGAGCACAGAGAAATGCAGGACTTGGGGAGAGCAGAGAAAAATGCAGGACATGGGGAGAGCAGAGAGAAATGCCGGATTTGGGAGCAGCCCGGCCCTGCCCACCCGGGGTCCCACCCTGCCCACCCTCAGCCCGAGCCTGGCCAAGGCTCTGGGGCACAAATCGGCCTCTCGGGGGCACCGGGCCCTGCCAGCCCCAGCTCAGCGCTGCCGCCCGCCTGTCCCCACCTTTCTTGAGGTCATCGGGGTTGAAGCCACGCCCGGCCACCTTGGGCACCAGCCCGGCCGAGCTGACCAGGACGTTGTGCCGCGCCTGGTACCAGAAGTCGTAGCCGGTCGGGGGAGCCTCACACTCGTTCTCCCAGTTGCCCTTCAGCTCGAAGGTCTCTCCGTCCAGCACCACGAAGCCACCTGGGACGCACGAGGGAACCCCGGGATGGGAGTTTGGGCCGGGAAATGGGAACTCCAGCCATAAAATGGGAATTCAACCATAAAATGGGAGTTCCGGTGGGAAAATTCACCTTTGCCGTTGCCAGCGGGGTCGCCCATGTTGGCGACCAGGACGTCCCCGTTGGGCAGGGGGTGGGTGACAGCCAGGTAGCCCTTGTTGCACTTCCAGAACACATCCACGGGCTCGATCATCTGCAAAAACCAGCGCGAATTTCAGCCTCCGCCTGCTCGGCGCCTTTCCCGGCAGCCCAGAATCCAGCACAGGATCCATCCTCCCTCCCTGGCTCGGTCCCGGTGCCGCCGCCGTTCCCCGCTCCGTCCCTCGCTGCCGCCCCGGGCTCCCCCCGGCCGTACCTTGCAGATCCGAGGCGCCCGGCACTGGGAGCCCACATCCACCACGTAGATGCGGGAGGAGATGAGGCAGGGCAGCACCAGCTTGGTCCTTTTGGCCGCGGCGCCGCTGTCGAAGCAGCCGCAGGCGGGGCCCCAGCCCGCGCAGTGCAGCTCGTCCTTGAGGTTGGGCATGGGCAGCCGGTGGATCACCTGGGCACGGCCAAGGCAGCTCAGCCCGGGCCGAGCCGGGACATCCCGCGGGGAGCGGCCCCGGGGCGTGGGGAGCCCCGAGAGGGGCCGGGAGCGGCCCCGGGGATTGGGGAGCCCCGAGAGGGGCCGGGAGCGGCCCCGGGGAGTGGGGAGCCCCGAGAGGGGCCGGGAGCGGCCGGGAGCAGAGGGGACAGAGTGGCAAAGCCGGGAGCGGCCCCGGGGATTGGGGAGCCCCGAGAGGGGCCGGGAGCGGCCGGGAGCAGAGGGGACAGAGTGGCAAAGGTTTTCCTCCGTTCCCCGGGCACAAAGCGCTCCCCGGGCGGCCCCGGAGGGCTCGGGGGGCGCAGCCCCGGCTCGGTCCCGCCCCGGGGAGCCCGGCAGGGGCCGGTACCTGGCCGTAGGTGCAGGAGCGCGGGTTGAGGTCCACGGTGGCCAGGAAATCGGGCTGGTCGATGCAGGTGGACCTGTAGGTGCAGGTCACGTAGGCGACCTCCTCCCTCGGCGCTGGGGACACAAAAGCGCGCTCAAACCGCGCCGGGAAGCCCCGAGCGGGACGGGGAGAGCTCCGGGCCGCTCTCCGAAATGACCGCCCTGATTTTCGGGGCGCTGCGATTCCTCCCAGCTGCCCCCGGACGGCCCTGGGGCCGCTCCCGACCCGGGAACAACCGGGAGGAATCTCCGGCAGTTCGGGGAAAGGGGCTCAGCACGGACACTGAGCTCGGGGGACCCCAAAGAGCCCAAAGCCCCCCGCCCAGCCCTGCCCCATGGCCAGCACTCGCCTTTCAGCACGTCGGGGCACGCGGGGTACTCGTAGCACGGAGCTCTGCATCTGTCTGGGGAGCAGAGGGGACCCCGTCAGCCCGGCCCTGGCCCCGCGCCCGCTCCAGAGGGTCCCTCCCACCCCAGCGACCCCCGGCGCCAGCCCGGGGCCACCCCAGCCCTCCCTGGGCACCGCGGCGAGCGCTCGGGGTGGCGCTGCCACCTCCCGGCTCCGGGAGAGGGACCCTGGGGACAGCCGAGCCCTGCTGGGGACACCTGCGGACAGCGCGGGGACCCCTCCCCACCGCGGGGACGGGACAGAGCCCGCACGGGACGGGGACAGAGCTGTCACTGACCGGGATGGGGACAGAGCTGTCACCCGGAGCCGGGACACGCTGGAAGCTCCAGCAGGGACAATCCCTCTGCATCCCGGGCCCCGGGGCGGGGCAGGGCCCCCAGGAGCCCCCAAGGCCCCGCAGAAGCTCCGGGAGCAGCGGCCCCGGGGGCAGAGCTCGGGCCCGGCGCCCCCCTCGTGCCCGGGCACAAAGGCACCTGTGCCCCGGTGTGCCCGGGCCATCCCCGCAGCGCCGGCCGGGGCTGGAGTCGGGCCCGGGGCTGCGGGGGGAGCCCGCCAGGGTCCCTTACCCATGGCTGCTGCTCTGGGGGTCGCGGCGCTGGCGGCGGAGGAGCCGGAGCTGAGGGGCAGCTGCTGCTGGCTCGGGGCTGGAGCGGCTGTGCCGTGCCCTGGCTGCTCCCGGGGGCCTTTTATCCCCGCCCGGGCTGGGGGGAGCGGGGCCCAGCCCAGGGAGGGGCTGCCCAGCGCTTGGGAGGTGCCAGCCCGGCGCTGCGGCTTCTTTCCTCCTCCCCGCCGCCAATCTGGGCCCAAATCTGCTGCTCCTGCAGCTCCCGAACCTCAAACGCCGCCGGCCCCGCTGAGCCCGGCTCGCTCCGCACGGAGCCGGCGCGGTCCCGAGCGGGCTCTGCCCGGGGACAGGAGCTCGGGGACACCCGGACTGGCTCGGGGAGCTGCTTAGGGGATCCCAGGGAACGGGGACAGATCCAGGGGACACCGGGGATCCCCAGGAAATCCAATCTGAGCCCCCTGGGGCAGCAGGAGCCAAGGCAGGACATGGGGCAGCCTCCCAGGGTGGCACGTGTAGGTGGGGACGTGGGGTCAGCTGGGGACAAGGGGGATTTGGGGAGCTCAGCACGGGCATTTGGGGCTGGAAGGGTCACCGGGGACTGTCCCCAACCCTCTGTTCACCCCCAAGTGTCCCTAAGCCCCTGGGCCATGCCCAGCCCCAGTCCCGGGTGCCACCAGCACAAAAGTGGCACCGGCCGGGCTGGATTTGACCCAAACTGGGCTGAAGTGGCCCCAAAACTGCCCCAGGCCCCGAGGGCTCACAGCAGGGTCCCCTCCCGAGGCCACCACCGGCCTGGCCGCCTGCAGTGCCACAGCGAGGGACACTCAGCGCCCTGGAATGTGGCTCCCAGCTCTGGGGAGGGCTGCCCGGGCACAGGGACAGGGCACAGGGCACCGCCGAGGGCCCGGCGAGGAGCCCCGGGGTGTCCCCAGCAGCGGGGACAGCTCAACCCCCCTGGCCAGGGCTGGCCCTGAGGCTCCTCGGGCTCCAGGACAGCCCCGGGCACCGGGCACGGGGCACAGGGCGGCGGCCAGCGCCTTGCGGGCCTTCCCTGCGCAGTGCGAGCAGCAAAGTCGAGAGAACGGATCGGGTTTGGGGTGAAAAAGTACCAAAGAGGCTCTGTCCCGGGGCCGCCCTTCGCCTCCAGCCCCGCCTTGCACCCCCGGACCCCCCTCGGTGTCCCCTGCGCTGCCCCTGCTGTCCCCACGTGCCCGCGCCTCCCTCCCTGGCTCTGCACACCCGCTCATTAGCCAGCTCATTAGCCCGCCCCTCATTAGCCAGCTCATTAGCCCGCCCCTCATTAACGAGCCGCGCTGCTCCCGGTGGCTTCCCGAGCTGACGTCGCCGTGTCCCTCCCTGTCACCGCTCGGCGCTCGCGTGTCCCCACGGCGCTGATAAGAGCGAGATAAGCGCGGGCCGAGCGCAGCTCCCGCGGCCGCAGGACGAGCCCCGGCACCCTGCGGCCGCTCCTGGGGCCAGCACCGGCGGCCCCGGCGGGAGCAGCGCCGGGGTTCGGGAACGCGGGAGCGGCGCCTCCGCCGCCACCTCGGACAGCTCCCGGCCTCCCGCAGCTCCCGGCGGAGCTTCGGCTTCCCCCGGGCCCTGCCCCGAGCCCCCGCGGCTGCCCCAGCGGGCCGGGGCTCCTTCAGCACTTCCCGTCCCTAAATCCCGATTTCCTGCGCTTTTGGCCCATTCTCCGTCCTCCCTTCCCAGCCTCGGCCTCATCCCGACTCTCAGCCGGGCGCTGAGCACCGGCGGAATTCGGGAAAACCTTTCCATTCACGGAGCGAGCCCCAAATCCCTCTGGTCATTCCTTCCCGGGGGTGGAATTGCACCCACGAGCCGCCCCCGGGGCCGTGCAGCGATCCCAGCTCTCCCATCGGGAAGCCTTGAGCTCAAATTCCCTTCCAAGCCACGAATTCCCTGATTTTCTGATGGTTCGGTGGGAAAAGGGTGATTTTTGGGAGCTGGCTCCCGAGTTCACCTGAAAATGTGACAAAATCCAGAATTCCCCGGCCTGTGGAAGGCAGGTGGCAACGGATGAGCTCGGGAGTTTGTTCCCCGCTCCAGCATCAGAAAAAAAACGGGGGAAAAAAATCACACTGGGGGAACCCGCGAGCTGCTTTTCCTTGGTGCCAAATCCCCAAAACCCGGGGGCTCTGCTGCAGCCGGAGCGGGGACACTGACCCGCCGGGAAAGGGACCGAGGACAGGGTGGGGACAGGGGAGGAGATTTGTCCCTGTCCCTGTCCCTGTCCCTGCCGGGGGGACACACGGGGGGCCCAAACCCCGAATTCTCCCGGGTCGGGATTGTTCCAGGGAACAGCCGGGCTCCCCACACCAGCAGGAAAAGCCGGCGAGGAGGAGCCGCTGCCCTGGGCCGGGTCCCAAAATTCCCAAGGCTTTGAAGCTTTTTGGGCGAGCAGCCCCCGAGGAGCCGCCAAAGCCCGAGATAATTCCAGGGCGTCTCTCGCTCCTCTGGATCCGCTTGGAATGAGGGACTTGAAAGGCTCGGGGTGGCCTTTCCTCCTTCCACGGGGCAGGAATGTCCAGCTCCAGAGGCTTTTAGGGATGGGCGGGACAGATCCCAGATGAATCCCTTCCAAATCGGGGAGATAACCTCGATCTGCACTGTCAGGAACGGAGAAATCTGATTTTCCTTGGATTATGGGAAGTGGGGATGAGCAGGAGAAGCCGGGAAACTTCCCGAACCGGGCTGGGGGGACGCTGCCCCCACCTCTGGTCATGGAAAAGCCGCAGGTGAGCACAGGGAGAACCAGCCCAGCTCACCTGGGCCAGGGAGGGGCAGGAAGTAATCCCAGCTCTTATCAGCAACTTCATTTTATCAGCCGCAACTTTATCTCCTCCTGGCCAGGCTCAGCACGGGAATTTCGAGCTCTCCCAAACGTTCATTTGCTGTGGTTTTTGTAGGATTCGCTCATTTTGGGCGGATTTAGGAAATGCTTTTGATGTTTGGAAATAGCGCTGAGTGCTAAAGGGACCTTTCTGAGAATACCAGAATTATTTGGATTTGGAAATTCCACCGACTGTTAAAGGGACCTCTCAGAGAATTCCAGGATTTTGGGGGTTGGAAAATCCTTCCATGGTCATCGAGTCCAAGATGGGACCAGTCCCCCCTGGTCACCAGACGAATTCCAGGAATTCTCAGGGGTGGCCACTCCGAACCCCCTCGGGCAGCCCCTTCCAAGGCTTTTTCCCTTTGTGAGGAAGAATTTCCCCCAACTTCCCACCCTGAGCCTCCCCTGGCACAGCTCGAGGCCGCTCCCTCTTGTCCTGTCCCATTCCCTGGGATCAGATCCCAGATCCCCCCTGGCAGATCCCAAATTCCCCCGGGATCCCCTTTTTCTCCAGGATCAGCCCCCAGCTCCTGTCCCCGGGCAGAGCCCGCTCGGG